>OX155971.1:25080071-25157571 GCA_944548615.1 Micropterix aruncella | reverse complement strand
GAAAACTTTAGATTAGGTTGGAGATGGTTCCTGTGAAGTTTGGTGCCGATCGGACCAAAGAAATATTTTTAGTGTCCTCAATAAAACCAAAATTCTTCTTTTTTTTATAGCGGCGAATTTGAATTTCGAATGCGACCGCGAAGACAGGAGTGAGTTCTTCTTTTTTTTTATATAGTCGAATGAATTTTAAAGCAGCGAATTTGAATTCTGAATGCGACCGATTTGGCGTAGCAACGCGCGCAGGCTACAGCTAATTATTATATAAAAGAATTTGATAAAAAAACAACAACATTTTGTAAACATTCTTTTTCTCAAGACAAACCAAAATTTATTGGCAATATTACGATAATTCCATTTTTGATGGAATACCCGACACAACTTGCGTTCGTGACCTTAAGGTGTACCTCGATAGTACTTAGACTCACATGAGATTATCAGGCAGCAGAAAGGGCATATAAAATGTGAGGTTTTATGCTTGGAAGGTGGAAGCCGATTTCGGGTAATAGAGCTCCATTGCCATTATACATAGATTAAGTCGGGCATGTTATGCTTTGACTATTGTAAGAAGCTCCCTGGATGAAATACAAACATGAAATGTTTACTTCAGCTATATTGAAGCTTTTTTAAGTTATGCCTATAAAATTCGGAGAAATTGTTATGCATGCCATAGGTTGCCCATATTTATATTTCAAAAGAGAGCAGTTCGAATAACTGCAAAGGTGAAAAGGGAAGAGTCATGTCGACCCATTTTCAAAACGCTAACGACTCTAACTTTAACATCATTTTATCTCTTTAAGTTATTGACTAAGTTTTATAAAAGTAAAGACATTAAATATGAAAACTTTTCGGACTAAATTCAGAAATACATTAAATTTTGTTTTATCAATTTCAAACTAAACTCAGCAAGGCAAGATTCAAAATATTCCGGGCCATATTATTTTAACGGGCTACCGGAAAGTTTAGAAATAATTCAGGTGGAAGTTTATTCAAAAAGTTGCTAAAGGTGTATAGATATTCAGGCTAAAGGAGATATTCACTCCAAGACTTCGCTAACTTTAAGAATTACTATTAGAAAGGGTGTAATTTTAATTTTATAGATAATTATTATTTATAATTACATTTTTAACTACCTATTTGAACTTTTTTATTATTTTAATTCGGACCTAAGCTATAACGTTTTTATTATTACCTATTTTTAATTAATTTAGGAATTTTGAATGATTTAAGTATTTTGAATGATTTTGACTTATTTGAATCTTATATTATCCTGATTCTTTTAATTTTTATTTTATCCAGTAGGTTTAAAAATGATTTTTGAGTAGTAGGGATAATATAAAATTTGTGTTGTTTTTCTAAATTTTTTTTTTTTTTAATTGTTGTGTGGGGTTTTTCTAAGGTCTTTATGTGCCTTGTAACACTGCGACCATTGCTGATCTATTGTCTTCGCCATCTACTATAGTTCTGCGCTAAGCCTCGTGTCATTATAATATAATATAATGTAATATAATATGTCAATATAATATAATATAATATAATATAATTTCTACAAATTTTAATTGTTTTAATTTTAATTTTATTTTTTTTTATTTTTAATACATTAATTATTTAGTAACTTGATTAGATACATCTAAACAATATTTTATAAATGACCGCTATGGACTACTAAACCGCTCGACCGATTTTGATGAAATTTTGAGCAAAACTTTAGATTAGGTTGGAGATGGTTCCTGTGAAGTTTGGTGCCGATCGGACCAAAGGAATATTTTTAGTGTCCTCAATAAAACCAAAATTCTTCTTTTTTTTAAAGCGGCGAATTTGAATTTCGAATGCGACCGCGAAAACAGGAGTGAGTTCTTCTTTTTTTTATATAGTCGAATGAATTTTAAACCAGCCAATTTGAATTCTGAATGCGACCGATTTGGCGTAGCAACGCGCGCAGGGTACAGCTAGTTGTTATATAAAAGAATTTGATAAAAAACAACAACATTTTGTAAACATTCTTTTTCTCAAGACAAACCAAAATTTATTGGCAATATTACGATAATTCCAGTCTGCCTTAGAACAGGCCCTGGCCTAGTTAGGCGACTTTTATTCATTATTCTATCTCCTCAAGAATCAGTTTTTTGCTAACGTCTCATATATATATATATATACAACATGATATGGTAAACTGTACAAACGAACTTGTGTAATACTATAAATAAATAAATAAATAAAATAAAAATTTTAGAACCTCAACAGGATTTAGCGCCAGATTGTTTTATATCTTGAGCGATGTAAATATTGTAACATCGGCATTATGGACATGTAAAGGTAAAAGCATAATGTTACCATTTCATATAATTTTATTTATTAAAATACAACGAATTATTTAACTTTTTTCAATCTTCATAATTTGTATGAAATAATAATAATAAAAATAATAAAACGCTTTATTCTCAAGAAAAGGTGAGCTTACTGCTGCAGGCAATGTTTTAGAGCTAACCTATTATGTAGGGCGAAATAATGTGTAAGCATTGAGAATCCTCGCGAATACGAGATGTTCTGTGGATATAGTTATTCCTCGTTAAAACTACGCTATGTTCTGAAGTATGTACACCAATAAACCGCGCGCTTGACGTAATTTCGTTATTTTTATATTTGTAATTTCGATTATTTTTATCGATTTGTTCCGTAGGGTCAAGCTGCTTCGCGGCGTTTTTATCAATATTGATGAATGGTCTGAATAGTTACATCGTTAATTAAGCAACGAACAGTTGGCTACAATGCGATATTACTGTTTGTGCTACTGGGAGTTAATGGGCCCTTGCTGAGTTGGCCACGAAGACCCATTCTGTTCAGGGTTGGTCACACTCACGGGTCAACACCTATCCGACGGCCTCCACGCATGAACTGTGAGCCTGGGTAGGACTCTGGCCTTATGGTTAGTTTCCCCTGGGAATCAATCTTTTGGCCCTCCTTGACGGTCTGCGCACCGTGCGGCGTAAGCGAATCGATTGTGCACTCTGACTAAAAGTCGGGGGAGTCTGGAAGCAGTACTGCTTCCTATAGAGCGGGGGTGGTTGCGGACCTTACGGCGACTGCTCTTGAAACGACCATCGGCTACCCGATCCTGGGTGAACAGCCGGGCAAAGGACGCTGTGGTCCGCGATAGATTCGGTAAACACCATTTCACCGCTTCGTAAGGGAGAGGACCGCGCAAGCGACCTCGAACTCGTAACCAATCGAGAGACTGGAGTAATCTGGTCATAATTGGAAATAAGGGCGTGAGTGTAGGCCCGCCGGGTAACACTCCTGGCTATCTCGCGGTTAAGGCGTTGGCCTCTTACGGGCTTGTGGCGTAGCTAGATGGTGAACTGTTTTGTTCTCAAGTCTTCTGCGCTCACCCCAGGGAGATAGAACGACTAATCATTAAAACTTCCTGGGGTGACGGGCTCGCCCGCTGTAGTCGACAACCCTAGTAGTTGTTTGCGCTACTGGCTATACCGGAGTAAGTCGTTTTCATACAAAGGTGATTTTCGATTTTTTTGTTCCGCATCTTAGTTACATGATCAGTGTGTGGCGCCAACCGCGAGGGATGCTTATCGTGCATGCGAAGCCCACATGGATCCCACAGATCCATTGCGACTAATGGCGTCACATTTCATGTAAGTACTGTTATTTTTTACTTTGTATTTTCTTTCTTCTTTTATTTGCTTAGTATAAGTATAGATTACGTATAAAAATGGTAATAAATGTTATATATCAATATATTTCTATTATTTTATTTTATTTTTAATTTTCGCAAAATTTACAGCGTTTCATACTTAATCCTAACACATATTATACGAATCTAAGGCCAATTAAAAGTTTTTTTTGACATTTTCGACAAGAAATATTTAATGTTAACTTATTCCTAACACAATAGTCGTAGAACCGGCCGAGATCTCTTTTGATGGTCATATACGCTATATCATCGATGCTATTTACAGACTGGTAAATTTATACTTAAACCATAAGATGGATCTGTCAGATCCATTGCGACAAACGTCGTTACTATATTTTACAGTAGATCGTTTGTATTATTTCACGAGATAAAAAGGTAAATTTATGATTTGAATACACTCTTTTCGTATATCCTGTTTCATTTTAACTTGATTTGATTTAAATTTTTGTTTTTATTTTGGAAGTTATATAGTTTATAATCATTTGTATTGGTGTTCTCCTTAGAACAGGCTCTGCCTAGTTAGGAACAACACAATCTATGTTAAGTGCTACCGGTGTAATTTTTTGTGGACCAATAAATAAATAAATAAATAAAAAATTGTTTTTTCCTATATTATAATAACATAGTAATATAATAATACAAATAGTGATATTTTTGTATAATAATATTAATATATTTCTTTACCAATTTGTTGAAATTGTAATCTAATTTAAATCGGAAACTATAATCGGAATACGTTTAAAAATGATTTAATTTGTCATAAATAATATTAGTCAAATTCTGTGATTTATTTTTCGATACAAATTAAATAGAAAAGAAGCATTATCTCTAGGAGCTGTGAACATTTCAACAGCAACAATTATGTCAGCGTATTTGTATTTTTATTACTTTTTTGGCTTTTTTTACACGTGCTGGGGAGAGCGGTCAACTATCAAATTCTTATTATATACAGCTATACTATACAGGTTGTTTGGCAGATAAACCGACACACCCTGCCTTCTCTTCCCCCCCCCCCCCTCTATCGTGTGGAGGGAAGGGGGGAGAAGGTGAGGTGGTGAGGGGGGGCGGGACGTTGCGTGGGGGGGGGGGGGGGTTGAGAGAGAGGAGGTTGGGGTATGGGAGGATGGGTGAGTTGGGCGTTTAATGGTTTGAAACAGGGGGGGGGGGGGGGCTTGTTTGTTTGCAGGGAAAGTCTTGGGGTGACATAACCGTTTTTTTATTTATGTTCATCAAGGGACAGAATGGTATTTCAAAAGAAGAAAAATAATTAATTCATGAGCGGCGTGTTCAGTGTTAGATATACAGTCATTAAATTTAATTGCTCCACGTGGGCTCGTCCAACAGCATTTGACGTTTTCCATCAATATTTTATGACTACGTTATCGACTGTCCCGTAATTTTCTTTGCTCCTCGCGGAATTCGATAAATTGGTCAGAACGGTGGAAAACAAACTCAATTTGAAGAATCAGAACAGATTTCGGAAAAAAATATAGCATCAACACATATTATAATATCATGGGAGCTAATGGGCCCTGTTGGAGTTTAGCCACTAAGACCCATTTGTTCAAGTCATACTCACGGGTCAACACCCATCCGGCGGCCTCCACGCAAAAGTGAGAGCCAGGGTAGGACACTGGCCTGCGGGGTAGTCTCCCGTAGGAGTCGACACTCGGGCGCTCATGGACGGTTTGCGCACCGTGCGGCGTGAGCCAATCGATTGTGCATTCCGACTAACAGGCGGGGGAGTCTGGAAACAGCAATGTTTCCTATAGAGCGGAGGTAGTTGTTAATCTAACAGAAACTGCTTTTGAAACCATTATTCGGCCACCCGATCCCCAGTGACTAAGCCGGGCAAAGGATGCCGTGGTCCGTGATAGATTCGGCAGACACCGTATCACCGCTTAATAAGGGAGAGGACCGCGCAAGCGACCTCTGTAATGTAACCAGTCGGGAGGCAGAAGGTATCCTGAAGGTTAATTCCAGACGAAGATATCCTTTCAGACTGATAGTCAGGGTGCGAGGCTGCCTGCTGGTTACCTTTCCCTGTACCTCACCGTAAGGCGATGGCATCTAACGGTCAGGTGGCGTAACTAGACTGTGGATTGTTTTCCGCCGAAAGTTTTCTACGCTCACCTCACGGGAGATAAAACGATCTAATATCGTTAAAACTTCCTAAGGTGACGGGTTCGCCCGATGGAATTGAGAGCTCTAGTTTTATATCATAATATCAAAGCAGAAATATTATATAGGATCAGATTGCTTAATGACGTGGTACGTCTTAGCAACTCTACGTCGCCGGCGACATGCAGGTGGCACTCATTGCATTCGCCGGCAAAACTAATAGCAAATTATTAGACCATAAAAGATGATATTAATAAAGAAGGGTTCTTTATAAACCTGATTGATTATAAAAAAATATAAATAACCAATGATAACAACATGACATTAAATAATTACACTCAATTATTCTTTTGTTGGAAAATAAAATAAAATAAAATATTTTTATACAATCGAACTTTATATCACGGAATTGATACGGAAAGTTGAGAATACCATGTAGTAGTCTATTTAAACATAAACTCGCTCATATATTCCGTATTGAAACCTATATATGAAACAATGGCGTAGCGTGCCTTGGCGGGGCCCCGTATAAAAATTTGTTTGGGGGCCCTTAGGAAGGGTAAATATTTCTCACAAAAGAAAAAAAAATGTTTGCATAAAATTAAAAGAAATATTTATTCATCATAATTATCTATCTGTCACTTTTTCCAAAAAAAATACAAACAATTCAAATTAAATATACACTCTCCTTGCCTTTTTTCGGCAAACTGATTTATTAAATCATTTATAGCTGATGATGACTTTAGTTTTTCTAAAGTTTCTGCCTCTATGGACAATAGTGACAGGTTTGACAGGCGTTCATGTGCCATCGAAGTTCTTAGGTATTTTTTTATAAGTTTAAATTTTGAAAAACTCCTTTTAGCAGTTGCAGTTGTAACTGGAAGGGTCAAGAATAAAAAGCATGCTGTTATTACCTCCGGAAAACTGGATGCAAGACTATTGCATTTTATCAGCAATAATTCAATGAGTTCCTTAATGGACAGATTTTTTTGAATTCCTGATGTTGTTCTTAGAGCCTTTAATTGGTCATACAGAATAACTGAGATGTCTTTACTATATTTAGCAGACAGTTTTCCGGAAGCGTTTAATATCTCTTCGTTTGGAGAAGACAGGAGTTTCTCCGGTTGTAATAATTCGAACATACTACTCAGGTGGCCAGATCAGGTCAGGTCAGGTTGGGGGGCCCCGTGGCCCGGAATCACCGTATAATTGATACTGCGGTAGCTACGCCCCTGATATGAAATGAAATTGACATCTTTATGTGAATAATATTAATATTCTAATAGCTCTGATTAAAGAAATCCTTTGTTAATAACAAATATAATATATTATTAGGTTACTTTGAGTTTTAGGCTTATTTAGAACCTAATCTTTTGGGCTACTGAACATAAAAAACATTAATCAATATTGGAACTATGAGTACCTTCTACACGTGCGATTCCTAGCAAAATCCTAACTGTCAAAACAAAGTACGTTAATCTCATAACCTAAAGGTTAAAGTCATATACTATATGCCTATATGCTATTTAATAATCTAACTAGACATTAACCCAACTAGTATGCTGGACAGCACCTCGCAGATACTGCAAATGATGCAGATATTCACCCGAATCATACACACGGTAGCTCCCTTATATGCGTACCTCGAATGCGACTGGCAAAAGTACAGAAAAGCTACTTGTAAATTAGCATTAAATTCTATAATCTACTCCCTACAAAATGTAAACAGCTGGAGGACATAAAATTCAAAAAATACATCAAGGGATAGGCCACAGGCCGCTGATAGGCCACCCTTTCTATAATCTGGCCGAATTTGAGGGCCATGATTTTTCAAATATTGTGCCCATTTAAATTACTTAAAAAAGTAGAGGCTTATTGTCTGATTATTTTATATGGTCTTATATCTGTACTTTTAGTTTAAAATGCATAACGTAGCTTTAATATGATTATTTAACATTTTACTGACAATTTAAATATTTCGATGAATATTTTAATACGTATATTTTCGAATTACTAACTACTTCAAATATTAGGCTTCTATTTTGATTATTTATATTAAAGAGTAGTAAAGAGTAGTAACACGACATACTACCTAACCCAATTATTTTGACACGTCCAGGAGCGGTCTTTAGCCGTCAATTGGCCACGACGAAAATGTAATGTAATGTAACCTATATACTAGAGGCCTATATACTATAGGCATTAATGCCTCTATATATGTATAGGAGCATTAATGCCTAAGTATACTATATAGGTATTGATAATCTACCTATATATACCTGAGTCAAGAAACTGCTATAAAGTTTCTGAGCAAAAGATGCGAAGCAAAAACCCGCCAGAGACTGCGGCGCACGACTGCGTTTCACACGTTGATTAGAGCTGCCATACATATCAACACATCGCGGGCCACGCGCATGATAATTATGCAATCTGCATGGCTTAATACCCGACTTTAAGAGCCGTATTACAAAATAGCGTAGGTATTCTTTTAAAATGAGTTGAAAAAATGAACGCATTTTTTTTGGATGTAACTATAAAAGATAGGATAAATAAATAAATAAATAAATAAATAACTATTCAACCCTGGGAGAAAACCGCGGCACTGAGCGCTCTTCTCTTGCGCAAGCAAATATATACACAATTTCTAATTGTTTTTTGCAGTGTTTTCTCCTTTCTAATGACAATAATTTATATTATGTCGTATTGCTAAAAGAGTGAACTTTAATATAGTATAAGTATTATATAAGAATCTTATTTTATTTCTGAGAAAATTAGAATGATACAGGAAGATTTTTTTTTAATTTTGTGTAATTGTAAGTAATGTATACCTTGGATATGTGGTCAAAAAACGAAAAAATAAAGCCGTAGTGTACATCAAGAATACATGACGGACATAAAAAAAAATAGTATACGGTTTTCGTTGTAGTGATATTACTGTATTAAGGAGCTCAAAGTTTGCCTTCCGAGCGTTTTACGAATAACGACTTTCGGAAAATGGGCTGAATAAGTAAATAATATTCGTTACATCTAAAATTAAAGGCCGCTATGGTCAACATCAAGAAATGGTCCAGGTAATTCAGTAATTAAAGTTTGTAGAAATCTCTTTATTTCTTGGAATTAGAACGCCAAAAATCCACTTTTCTTGCCTTTCTGGAAAAAATATGTGATACGGCTCTTAAAGACAATGCTTAAACATCGACACGACGACGTGCTTAGGTAATTTCGCCGGCGCAGAAGGGTTGCCAACGAACATACATATACTATGGAGTTGAGCAATGTAATACCGTCAATGTTATCGCTAAGCGCCAAATTTGAAACCCTTGTCAAAATATTTAAAATCTGGTTTGAGTTCATCCTCTTAAACGTAATTCACTTCAAAAATTCAATTATTTCGCTGGAGTCGTACCCTGGTACCGGCCTGTTTTTTTTGTTACTGTCGAAATATGATGAAAACACTCACGTTTTCTCTTAAAAAGGAGAATGTAAAACAAAAGCATGGATGGGTTGGGTAATCGCGGTGGGAGGCGGTCCAACGGCGATAATGAATTTAGCGAGTGTCTGTTTGCTTTCCATTAGCAGAGGGATTTGGGGACAAGAACAAACGCGTTCTACACTATGGGAAATATTATAGATCGGCCGCGCGCTGATGACGCAATCAAACATGAAACTATAGTCTATCCAGGTTATCGATGACATACTGACCTGCAAACGGAAGGGATCGCACTCTGTGATCTAACACTACGCTAAGATTCATAATATTAATATTTTTTTACGGTTATTTATATAAGTGCTTTGTTTGAAGAACTACCTACCTGTTCACTGACTCTCTTATATAGTATGTGTACGTTTAAACTTATAACTATACCCTATACATCAGGTTTGTTTGTTTCAAAAACTTTATAGTACACACAATAGAGTACAACAACTACTAAATAAACAACTAAATAAAATTTAATAAAATTAATCTCCGTGTTCCTTCCAAACTCAATAGATTTAACCCTGCTCTCCATATTCCTTATGCTGGTACCAACTATAGGCAAAATTCATTTCTGTGGCGAACAATTGACAATTTCAATGATTTGATTAAACGATTTGACTTTGATCTATTCTGTACGAGTTACTTTGATTTATTTATGATATTCTTACTTTGATCTATTCTATACTCAGCTAGGCAGCGGCTGAACAGTGAATTCTTTAACACTAATTTTTGAATATTTTTTGATGTATTTTTTACCGATAGCTATAATTGAAAGATCACATATATTTCTACAACGTTACCCTTTAATTGGCTCTCTGTTATACTACTCCGTCTTTTTTGTTAAATTATAATTAGCTGTTGGTTTTCCTAAAAATAAATAAATAAATAAAAACATGGTGGACCTATTGCCAAATGGTAATATATTATGCCAATACTCGCCTAATGTTATTGTGACTAAATATTTAAGTAAGCAAATTAATATATAACATATGGATTTTTAGTAAAGTAGGTGACTTAATCTCTCGCCTCAAAATAATTTAACAATATTAGTATCACCTAAATACAGGTTCATACCTAGTGAGGTGGTAAACCAATATCTCAAAGAGATGAATTTCCTTTCTAAGCTATGTATAATATGTGCATTTATTGTAAATTGTTTTTGTGCTAGGATAAGGTTTTTTTTTTGTAACTTGTAATTTGAATTATGGAAATAAATAAATAAAAAATAAATGAGTATAATTAAATAAACGTAATAATGAAAACAAGAACAATAATTTAAATAATGAAAATACACGACTGCTGTTACAAAATGACAACCATTTTATTAACAATTATTAAAACAATTTGTTGGAGCTAAAAAGCACGTTTGTTTGTTGTTTGTGCACGTTCACTGAAACAATATTCGTTGAAACAAAATTCAATTTACGGAAGCTCCGCTACGTCCCTGTTGACGCCTGTTTTCTCTATAAACATCCAGTGTGTAAAGACGATTGCGCACTTTGTGGGTCATTCGACGGGCATTGTCGGAGGCCCGTCTAGCGGGGAATTACATGAGCAGGGCCTATTGAACCGGCTTTCAGATTGTGACCTCGCAGGGTCCGGCTGTCGCCCTGCGGCAGGTATCTCAAAACGATTGCGCACCGCCGTCGCCCTACTCAGTCGGTTGCCGTCGGTGCTCAAGTAATAAAACGGGTGTATATGAAATATTTGTAGTATTTGAATTTATCCATAATAGATACATATATATTTTCGGAGTGTTCTCAATCAGACCTTATATTTGATACTAAACACGATATATTTACATTAATTTATTTATATTTGGACATTAACATAAGTATTTTAATAACGTTTGGACAGTTTAGGTACGCTATGATAATCGAGACAACATAGCGATACTAACAATACCACATACTTCTAAATCGGTTCAAGCGTTTAGATGGGTTCATGAATGTATATTTCCCGTTTCTTTATTCTACCATAACTTCTAAACGCTTGAACTGATTTAGAAGTGTGTGGTAATGTTAGAATAGAACGTCTTCGATATAAATCATCGTGTTACGTGTTGGTTGTGTTATGATAGTCATCATTTGACAGTTTTTTTTTCTTCTTTTTCCGGCCGCCAGGAATAAAACCTATAGGGCCAGAAACGAATGAAAGTTTTTGGAATATCGTTTTAGCAAAATAAATTAAATAAAATGTTTCATTATTACACTCCACAAAATATCATCAATGTTTTAGTGCCCATTCTGTACTCTTTGACTCAGATAAAAACTAGTGTGTTATTGATGAAACCCAGGTTTTTTTCGGAATAAGATTTCATTTATTATACAACTAATGCGCAATACAAAATATATATTTCGCGAATTGAGGCAATTAAAAAACGGATGACATCTTCGTGTGCAGAGTCGCTTCGGTTTCATAAGATGATGTCTTTAGAAACCGCCGAAGCATGATCGACGCAGTATATCTGCATAAGCTAATTAATAATCGTGTTGATGCAAGTCAAATCTTGGAGCAGATAATTTTTTTCGTGCCCCCTTGACCAGCTCGCTCTCAGCGTTCCTTTCAACTGCGAATTGTTAACTCTAACTATGCACAAAATGCTTTTCTTTTTAGAGCTTGCCATCATTACAACTCGTTATTTATGGATGATGATATATTTAAAATACATATAAAAATGTAATTATGAATATATTACAATTTAATTAAGTAATCTGTTTGTTATGAAAATAGTTATTCTCCTCTTATCTTTGTATTTACATAAGTTATTCCTTTTTTCTATTTTTCGTTCTCATAAAATGTGTCACATAAAATATTTAATAATTAATTAATTTTTTAACATATTAATATACATGTTTATGGATCTCGTTACTGTTTTTTCTGCTCTATTTACTTTATATTTACTCTTTTAATACGTTGAACTGTTTAATAACTTAGCAATTACTTTTCAGAATATTTTCTGTTTATTTAAAAAACCCTAATAATTTCACTTTTCAAAAATGCTTGTATATTTTAAACTTTTCTTTTATATAGAATAACGCACTATGTGACCGTTTAATTTGTGGAAACATATAAATCGTTTATGTTTGTTATATTTTGATTAGGTAAAAATGTTTTTTGTAGTGTCTGTTTCCTGAATAAAATAAAACAAAAATAAAATAAAATAAAAACTATCCAACAAAAAAGAGTGTAATGTGTTCAGGGTTCATGTATGTATATTTTCCGTTTTTTATTCCACCATAACTTCTAACTTCTAAACGCATGGATAAATACATAAACAACAAATATTCAATAAAAAACTGTAGTTAAACTAATTATACATACAACAGTTCACTTTCTGTAACGGCAGGCGTGTTTTTTTTTCTTCGTAATATATTTACTTATTAATGGATAATAGTTTTGCGGATATAACAGTCGATCTCGTAAACTTTGTCATTTTTCGCCTTTTTCATTTTGCTCCAAATTGAATAGTCTATATCTAAAAGTTGCAAATTTAGATAATTTCTTTTCCATAAACGCTACAGGTTCTTATCTATGTCATTGACACTATTTTTACAAGCCATTTGTCTCCCTGTTACTTCTTATCGCTTGGATAATTTCTTGTGTGCAATCGTGGAAACAAACAAGACGAACGATCGCATCGGGCGTTACAATACAGTACAATACAATTTCCTTCTACTACAGTAGGTAGGCATTCCTACACTTGGATGCGTCATTGCGATTAACATTCTCAGTTATGTATTAATATATAGTTGCCCTATTTATATATATATATATATATATATATATATATATATATATATATATATATATATATATATATATATATATATATATATATATATATATATATATATATATATATATATATATATATATATATATATATATATATATATATATATATATATATATATATATATATATATATATATATATATATATATATATATATATATATATATATATATATATATATATATATATATATACATATATATATATATATATATATATATTGTGACCGACACGATTTCTCGGTACTTAGGATACCTAGAAATCGATGTGGTCGCTTGTTTGTAGAAACTAAAATTATAAAGAAAAATTAAATCACTTGAACGATGACATTTAATTAGTAAAAGGCAGATAACAATAAGAAAATATGAATTTTAAAGAACTCTAGAAGTGAAATCTATATTTACAACTATAATATTTGATTAAAAACTTTGAAAACAATTAAAAACTTTGGAAATTAATATTTAATACATTTCAAAACTCTGGAATCTAGCTCAGAACAATGGGACTTTTCTCAGAGGCCGGCTGATCATGAAGGGTCAACAGTCAGACGAGTGGTAGGTAGAAAACAGCAGTAGGGTAAGTACGATAAAATTTCAGTGATAGAATGTTCTGGGAAGCGGATTCAAACTTCCCGCCTTCAGCTCTAGGTCGCGGCGACGTCACGTGGTTACGTGTCGGTGACTGGTACGATTTACGCCGTTATCGTATCGTACGGTACGGTAACGAATAGCGGCGCTGGCGATCGACCAACCCGGCTCGGGCTGATCTTCAGGAAAGCTGGAATGGGCGTATTCTTGATTTCTGGAGTTCTTCAGCTGTACCCTTGTACCCCGACCGGCTGGAACGGTTGAATTCGGGAGTACTCTTCAAAACGGCTGGAACGATTGAAGTAGGCAAGGCTCCCAGAAGTTTGCCCCGTGGAAATTCTCCCCGTGGAAGTTCCGAGAAATATAATGTCTAACACAACAGAGAATGAAGACCAACTCGGAACTTCCACTAACTAGCGCCACGGCTCCGATTTAAAATGCCCGGAAAACGAGTTTTTGGCGCTTCATATAGGCTCATATCAAATGTTCCAGAATTTTCTAGTTCATACTCGAACAATCGATCATATCCGGTTCACCGTTTGCTGAGTATAAATTGTGTAGCTAATTTCTAAATTTTATTAATTTAATAAAGAAGTCAAAACCGAGATTAATTTTATTATAAAAACCTTTTTGAATTTATTTATCCCAAAATTCAATACAAGGACAGGACCACCTTGACTCTATGTCGTAAAATGGTTACTTTATTAGAAATAAGTATTTTATAAAAATAAAAATTGCTGTTTTAAAATATTCAATGTTTTATTTATTTTGCATTTTAATAACCCAATCCCATAGCAATTTATCGCACAAATTATAATAAATTATTAAATATTAAGTCGCTGATTTCGACTCTTGCGGTTGGTAGACGAAATTCGGTTGTATGGAATTGGCAAAACTGCATATATGTCAAACGATCGGTGTCAGTGTCGTGAAACAACAACAATGGCGAGGATTGGGACTCAACACGCGATAAATTATGGAAATTCTGTATTTAATTTACAGAAATCGCGTGACAATATATATATATATATATATATATATATATATATATATATATATATATATATATATATATATATATATATATATATATATATATATATATATATATATATATATATATATATATATATATATATATATATATATATATATATATATATATATATATATATATATATATATATATATATATATATATATATATATATATATATATATTTATATATATAGTTATATTTGATAAGGTTTGTAAAGAAATCCGTTTATAGGATGATGTTTTTATTTAAAATAAAATTAGTAAAAGCTACTTAAAAAGTAGCGAAGGAAATCCCAGCTTGTATTGGGAAATGCTTATGTTTGAATGAGATATACTTACGAATGTGCACGAGTTTCGACGGTGCAATGTAAGTTTAAAGGTCCTTTTGCAGTCGACTAACGATCACTATTCATCCATATATCTCATAAATAGGGCTTATCCTTATGCAACACAAAATGCCTTCAATTGAGACGAATTAAGCGGAAAAATAAAAAATTAAACTATTGATCACTTCGGCAAAGCCGTTTTCGTTTATATAAAAGTTACGTCCTTTAAAAAATGTCAACTATCAGGATATTTCCCTTCATTTTACAGAATGATTACTCTTGGAATATGGATCCAAAACTCTTAAATCATACATTGTATTTTCTACTGCTATTTTTTTTAATTGGTTTTCCTCAAGACTTCTGATTTGTGCAGGGACCTTATTATAAAAACAGAGATGTTGATGAAAGAAAATGTTGCATACCTTGCTAACTCGGCGCCGATTAAGGCGTAGGTCAAAAGAGAATTGGCATTTTGGCCCACTTTTTCAATAGCTGTAAATCATAAACCAATGGAAATATATCTTTACATAGAAAATGTATTACTAGGACGACTGATCTCAATTATGAGCCGCTTCTGAGTTAGATCCTATTAAATATGGCTAATTACCTGATATCCCCCAGGGCACCTAACACATCCACGCATTGTAATTTTAATAACTGTTTAAACGAAAAGCGTCGCACCGGTAATAGCGAGCGTAATCAGGCAAAATTATTTTGCCTGAAACAAAAAAAATAATTTAGGATATTAATTTTTACATATGTATTTGGTAGATAAATTAAAAAATAACAAATTTTTTACTTTTTTTAAGGATTTAAAGGAATCTAATCGATTTTTTCCCCAAAATTTTGTGTTTAACTAGTAAAAAAAAATATATATTTTGTTATTTATTTTGTTTAATCTTAATTTTTTTGGGACAACTCAATCCGTCGGGTACTTTTTTTTATTACCGGCGCAAAACTGAAAAATATGGTTTAGAGAAAAATGTCTTTAAATTTTTCTTAAAAGAAAAGTATTAAATTTTTTACACTTATAGCAATCTGAGATTACCATCTATTCCAGAGGTTTTTTTATCAAAAGATTCATGAATATATTTCAACTTAGCTTAAAAAACATGAAAACATGTTTTTTTACGCCGTCTTAACCACGCTCATCCATGAAATAAATACCAGACGCACAACAGTCGGCACGCTTCAAAAGTTTACCAATACTTAAAAATGCAAATTAGTATTGAAATGCCCTTTGAGATTTAGTATGTAATATTTGTGCTGTTACTATCAATAATGTGTGCTGAAGCTGTATGTGTCAATTCGTAGTATTTCTGAATAAGTTTTTTAAAGTGTTCTCTCTCACCGCCTTCCTAATTCCCTGAGCCACTAAACTTAGGTGTCTAAGTAAAAAAGTGAGTAAGTATGTAAATATGTAACAAAGTAACACAACCAGAACAAAAACAAACTGATGAATATGAAAAAATACAGCTGCTAAGGATATTGTCAACAAATACTCAAGGAGTTTTATTTCTTTATAAAATTTCACGGCTTCGCATGATGAATAATTTAAAAAGTTCACCCCTAATTTTACGAGGAAAAAGTTGCGGCAAACAATGTATAAACTTTCAATTCCAGTTTTCCGGCGACAAAAGCGGAAACTCACTGAAAACGCACTCTATTTCGGGGTTTTTTCTGGTCGCTTGTTTATTATTAGGGGAATTCCGCGATGTGGATTTTTCGCCAGGGCGTCCTGGTGGCGTGGCCTGGTGACGCTCGGCGCGTCCGCTTGCCAGGGCGTCCGACGCCAAACTGAAAACCCGCCCAGGCCTAGGGCGGCTTTTCTCCCTCTTCTAACCCCCTCTATGCCCCCGTCCCTTCTTCAGCCCTCTGCTGTCACTCTCTCCGAACTACACACCTGAAATCACATTTTAGTCGCGCTTCGCTGCGCTGTCACTCTTTCGCGCGCCGCTCAATAGACAACGAGATGTACGCCAAGGAAATGAAACTTACCATAAAGTACAAAGAAAATATTAATGCAAAAAAAAAAAACCAAACATCCTTGATAATTTTTCTAAATTTAAATTAACTTAATTTAATTCAGAGCAATTCACAAAAATATTACAAATTACAATATAGAACATCAAATAAAATAACTAAACCACTATACATATTGGATTTAGCAGCAACCAACAATAATATCACCTTACATTGGAGAAAACATTCATTACAATTATAAAATGAATAAATATATTTATTTTCTATATATTTTATATACGTATTTTTACTAATTTTTATATATTATTAGTTATTATTATAAATGATTATTTATTATTGCTATTATACATTATTAATATTATTATACATTATTATTTAGTATTACATGTTTATAGTTCTAATATTATTTTGGTGTAGTGAGAATTTCATTTTACCTTGATTTGATTCAATTTTTTTTTTTTATTTTGTAAGTTATGTAGTTTATAATCATTTGTATTGGTGTTCTCCTTAGAACAGGCTCTGCCTAGTTAGGAGCAACACAAGCTATGTTAAGTGCTAACGGTGTATTTTTTTTTTGTAGATCAATGAATACATAAATAAATAAATAAAAATACACAGCAAGAAATTAAAGCTTGGGCTTTAGCAGACATTCCATAAACATATAGTCGTTGAATACGTTTAAAAAATACAAGAGAATACTGTAAAAAACATAATGAAAAAAGAATAAGGAAAATATAAATGGCCCCTTGTATTTTTTATTTAATACACTGCAATACAGTACAGAAGGTAAAAAAACAAAATCACGAAAAGAAGCCTAAATATTTACTATAAAAGTAGGTCAAAATAGCGACAGTTATAAAAATAGTTAAAAAATAAACTCAGTGTCAGAAATTCGTATTGGTGAAATGATAAAAATTAAGAATAGGTTATTACCTATTGTATTACTATACCTGTTTTTGATTATTTATTAATAATCAAAAATATAATGTTTTTTACAATAACCATACATAGTCGAAAAAGTATATAAATCCTATAATATATTTATTTACTCAAAAAAAAAAAAAAGCACTTATTAAAAAATTAAAAGCAAGGCATTACCATCAGTGAGCAGCCCCTTCATTAAATCTTTTTTTAAGATATTAGTATGAAGGTAACATATTGAAAAAAAAATAAATAAATTAGATTTAAAATAAATATGTTTAAAAAATGTATTAATACATACATAGACATCTCGTAATCATAATCTCGCAAGTCAAAAAGTAAAAAGTTCCCAGATAGTTAAATATTAAAATTTAGTAATAGGTTTTCTGTTTCTATTATTATAAATAGCCAGTGCCAGAAATTTTCAGTTTGCCCCACGTATTACTAAGATATGTAGGTAGAATGTATATTACTGAATATTAGAGTACTTTTAATATGAGAAATATATTTTAAAATGACAAAGTGTGTGTGAGGGACCACCCCTCTTAAGACTCCAGGTTGTTCGGTGTGAGGTGGTGGTATCAACTTACGAGTTATCTCCGTATTGAAAGGCGGTTTTGATGTGAAGTAGAAGGAATTTATTGATCGAAGGTTTGAATATTGCTAGTTATAACGCTTGCCGAATAGTTTACGTTGACGTGAGTATATGGATGCGCGACTGCGGTTTCGAGGATATACGGATGAGGATCGTATGTGTGCTCCTAGTATCTTGTACTGGGCACGGCTCGAATCTGTGGGATTACAGACTGATGCTTCGAGACTCAGGGAGAATGAGGAAAGGAAAGCAAGGAGCCGGATTCGTTGACCTAACTCGTGAGAGAGAGTGCCGAATATGGCGTCGCAACCTTGGGGGAAGGTTGCGACTCTGGAATGATAATTTGGTTGCTTTTTCGCCGGTTTATATAGGCCGTGAAATGATGCAATAAAAGTATTGTTTCATCGTGCTGATTCATAGCTGCACGAGTCAAAATAATAGCTGATCGTTATGAGAATGTACTTATCATTTGGACCGGCATGGCATGGTCGTGTATAATACACCTGTAATAGCTGTAATACGTGTATAATACAGCTGTAATCGTGTGCAATAGCTGTAAGTTTCCTTAATAATAATAAATTAAAATAAAAAATAAAAATACAGGGTTGCATAGGGAAACGGAAAATGCTGACCGTTAGAGTTGGCGACACTGTAGCGCTGTTTAAAACGCTATCTATCTATAGTGCGCGGGAGCTAATAGTGCACTTACGCCATTATGACTCATGTGTTAGGGTCGGCCCAACTCGCAGGTCAGCACCCATCCGGTCACCTTGGTTGGACTCTGCGAGAAGTGCGAGCCCGGGTAGGACACTGTGCCTTCGCCCCAGTTCTCCTGGGAATCGTCCTTTGGGCGCTCATGTACGGTTTGCGCATTGTGCTGCGTCAGCCAATCGACTGTGCATTCCGACTGATGACCGGGGGTTCGGAAACGGGTTTGTTTCCTATAGAGTGGAGGAGGTTGTTAAATTCAAGGCAACTGCTCTTGAAACGACCAATCTGCTACCCGATACCGGGTGAACAGCTACGTAAGGGAGAGTACCGCGTAAGCGACCTCGAACTCGTAACCAGTTGGGAGGGCGGAGAAATTATGCCGTTACCGAAAGTAAGGGCGCGAGGGTTGGTTCGCTGGGTGCACACTTGTATTCTCGGGGTAAGGCGTTGGTACCTTAAGGGCGAGTGGCGTAACTTAGGCAGTGATCTGTTTCGTCCCTAAGTCTTCTACGCTCTCCTCACAAGAGACAGAACGATCAAATATCGTTAAAAGTTTCTGAGGTGACTGGTTCGCCCATTATATTTTTATTTTATTTTTTAAATTTTATTTATTTAGGTAAGTAACAGCATGAACTTATAATTAGATACATAATTCTTTAAAAAAAACATGTTCATATGCCGAATATAACTTACGCCGTTCGAAATTATTTAAAAAATATTTTACAAACTAAATTATGAAACATAAAATACAATACATTCGTAAATATTTATTAATCAAATGACCGCAAAAGTTGTAGAGTTAACAGCAAACATATAAACTTATACAAAATAAATTCAAAATAAGTAAATAGGAATACATATATAAGTTATATTATATTTATACATACATATTACAAATCAATAATTACTGGCAGTTGTCGCTGCAGCTTCAAGGGCTAATTTTGAGCTAATTTTGTTTCTACTATAAATGTCAAGCCCTGTGAATTTATTATTATACGTACGTGGCAATCGGTTAAGCATCGAATTGCACGTGTAGTTAGAATGTCGTCTCGGGGGCTCGAATAACTGTATAGATCGGGTTTTACGTTACGGCACCTTAAGAGCGATGCTCGAAACTATGTATGGGCTATCCAGGGTTATGTAGTTGACACATCCCTGTGCGTCACCATAGTGCAATACCACGAACGCCGCCATATTGAACATTAGAGACGATTATGAACGCGAAAGTGAATGAATATGATGAAATTTTGGAACTATGATTACTATCTACACGTTGCGTTTCGGTAGAATACTAGATGCCAAAATGTATAATACTATGAAATTGCGCAATCTAACATCCTTTATAAAAAAATGTACAAGAAATGATATATGTATGTAGGTTAGACTATGAAATTTTATTTTTCAAAATTTCGCTATAGATCGGTATATCTATACAAACTATTGTTACTCACGTTATTTGTGAGTGTCATAGGCTATATATTAATCCGAAAAATTAAAAGACTTTTTCGTGGTAGTCGGATTTGCAAAGTAAGTCGGAGAATAAGCGGTCGAACGAAAACGTTTCTAACTAACGCTGCCTTAACCATGAGAGATATATGATAAGGTTCTGAGAAAAGTTGTAGAGCTTGATAATGCCTACTAAAAAGTCAGCGACAGCATATGTCTACCTTCTATATTTAAGTCACAAAAAGTAGTATTTTATATTTAAAAAATAATTTAAATCGTTGGTCATGTTTATTGGTCATATTATCAACAATTATGAATTCTTATCAAAATAAGTAAATGTATGGTCTAAAGTGTTTTAAACAAAAGACTTCCCTTTTACAGCATATAATTTCCCTTTTACTGCATAAATGGTTAAAGAGATAAGACACTCACAAATAAGACACTCACAAGAAGACACTCACAAATAACGGTAATATAGTCAAATTGGCATGCAAATAGATACATACATATGCAGTAAAAATATAACCCTTCTTTTGGCAGTCAGGAAATAAATCATAGCACTGAGTACTAACCGAACCACACTCATAATTTCATCACAGGTAAAAAGTTTTACCGCCCAACGAAGTGGGCACGGGTCGGCTAGTCTTGAATAAACTACTTATCGGTGACTTCGAGTAAGTACCCGCTGCATAAGTATCCATCAGCCCTAGTAGACATTCTCTCTTCCAATATAAAAAAAAAGATAAAAGTAAATTCACCAAATCAATGTATTGGTAAAAATAGCATCACACCGCCAGAAGCGAGAGATGCGACGTAATATTTATCGCCTTATATTTCGCCGCGAAAATTGAAGGACTGAAATTGAAAATTTCCCATGTAATAATTCGATTCGTTCGCCCTTTTCGAAAGAGAGAGAGAGAAAGAAAAATGTATCTGAGGAATGGCTAAATGCGGCTAAACTGTCACTAGAAATATATTATCATTGATTATATATGGTATTAGACTGCTCAACTCCATAGTACGATTTGGCAACTCTTCCGCGCCGGAGAAATACAGATGGCGCTGATAGCATTGACTGCGAAACTAATAATCTTGGGTTGTCGACTACAGCGGGCGAGCCCGTCACCTCAGGAAGTTTTAACGATTAGTCGTTCTATCTCCCTGGAGTGAGCGTAGAAGACTTGGGGACAAAACAGTCCACCATCTAGCTACGTCACAAGCCCGTAAGAGGCCAACGCCTTAACCGCGAGATAGCCAGGAATGTTACCTGGCGGGCCGACACTCACACCCTTACTTCCAATTGTGACCAGATTACTCCGGTCTCTCGATTGGTTACGAGTTCGAGGTCGCTTGCGCGGTCCTCTCCCTTACGAAGCGGTGAAACGGTGTATACAGAATCTATCGCGTACCACAGCGTCCTTTGCCCGGCTGCTCACCCAGGATCGGATGGCCGATGGTCGTTTCAAGAGCAGTCGCCGTAAGGTCCGCAACCACCTTCGCTCTATAGGAAACAGTACTGCTTCCAGACTCCCCCGACTGTTAGTCAGAGTGCACAGTCGATTGGCTTACGCCACACGGTGCGCAGACCGTCCAGGAGCGCCAAAAGTTTGATTCCCAGGGAAAACTGACCATAAGGCCAGAGTCCTACCCAGGCTCGAACTTCATGCGTGGAGGCCGTCGGATAGGTGTTGACCCGTGAATGTGACCAACCCTGAACAGAATGGGTCTTCGTTGCCAACTCTTCGAAATTAATAGCAATTTATGAAATCGGAGACTATCGCGGTTGTTCGACATTATAAATAAGATAAAAAACGAATTAACCGCGTGAAGTTTGTAACACCCGAATTTTCAGCGACGTTGCAGCCGCCATTGTCTAGGGTAAACTGGATATTTATTTATTTAGTAACCCATATAGTAAACAATAATTGTTAACATTAATCTAACCTAACATTAATTAATAATGTCATATTTTTTATTTATTTATTTTTTATTTGTAATATGTAAGATGGTAATAAGATATGATGCACTGGTCTACCCTAGACAACGGTGGCTGCAACGTCGCTGAAACGTCAGGTGTGATAAACTTCACGCGGTAAATTAGTTTTTCATCTTGTTTATAATAGCAATTTATTTAGGAATATATAATACCATCGAATATGAATGGTTTTTATAAAGGACTGATTGATTGTAAAAACCCAATAATTTAACCAATGATAAAAGTAATAACATTCTATTATTGGTGCCATCTATTGCATTTCATATAGGCTTATTGCATCACAGAAATAATACGAAATGATACAATGGCACTTTTTAATCTATATGAACATTAAAGTGCTTAACTATTACCTATTGAAACCTGTACACCAAATTAATAAATGTCATATCTATATAAATATTATTAAAATAATAAGTGCTACGATGTGAAACTACATTTGGTTATTTATTAACAGGTTATCAATTCAGTTGTATCTTTTTTTAATGTTTGTTATCTCAGAACTCCGTCATTTATGAACCGATTTGATTTTTTTTTTATTTGAAAGAATATGCTTGCAGATTGGTCCCGTTTTTATCAAAATCCTGTTATGATGATGGAATCCACGAGGATTTGAGGAATCTCCTCCAATATTATCATATAAAATTGAAAATTTACATGCTGTTTCAGTTCCGATGACCATGCTTTTTTTTTTGGTAACCATGACCTGATTCTACAACGAAGGTTGGCTTCCGAACAAGAAACTCCTTAACGGTCACATTAATTACTCCTTAACAGCATAAACACAAAATTTTGTATACGCATTCAGTTATATTATCTCGATTTATCAGAGGAACTGCTCAACAAACTTGAACGTTTGCAAAATGTGTGCATACGATTCATCTTCGGTCTACGTAACTATGATCACGTGTCCGACTATAGGGCACAGTTAAAGTGGTTGCCAGTACGCCAAAGAGAAATGTTCATATACTTGCTCTCCTATATCGTGTACTCTCCCAATTAACACCATCCTATCTCCACGAGCTTTTTGAACCACTAAGTTCCCACGGTCTCGTACTTCGGTCAGCCTCTGACAGTTTATTAAAAATTCCGAGTTATAATAGTGATTTCTATTCCTATTCTTTCTGTGTCCATGGTGCAAGACTCTGGAACGATCTCATAGTAAATATACGAAACTCGCCTTCTTTACCATCGTTAAAGGCTCACCTTAAGGATTACTACCTTTCTAAGAAGTAGCCAGTTCCTCCCTTTCTCTCCTGTTCCTCTCACAATTTCCTCTCCTCGGGCATTATTAGTTTTAAATTCTTCCACTTGTCTGTATGTTATGTAATAATCTTTATTTTCACAATGCGCGCATGTACCACTGTGTTTAGGTTAGTTGCAATACTGACACGTGGCAATAAACTCGCCTTTTTGTATACGAATTAAGTGTAAATAAAGAGTTTATTAAAGAGTTTATTATATTAGCCCGTTCTTAGATTTACATGGCTGCTGCATTCAGGATTGGCTCCCAACAAGTGGACTCATCAACGGTCAACAGCATAGTTTTAAAATTTTGTATATGCATTAAATTACGATAGCCCATTCTAAATTTCACCAAGAGAGGACTGTGGCACCCAGATTTGTCTTCCAGCGAGGGAACCCCTTAACGATCCACAGCACAGACATGACATGTTGTATAAGCATTCAATTATGATAGCCCGTTCTAAGTATCAACATGACACAGCTACTGCACAATTTTCGGAGTCGTTTTTTTTTTTGTGGTAAAATTTTAGATTATTACTAGTCTATACTGCGCGACAACGACGACGACTGAAAAGTAGCAGGAGCTATTTCACAGATGTGATATTTTAGAGCGAGTGACCGCTAATTGAAATTTAGACTTAGTGAACCGTTTTCATTTCTTTCCGAGGACTCAGTCTAAAATCACTTGCTATAATTTCGATGTTCTGCAGCTCACACGATATTATCATGTTTTTCTAGTCAGTGGATATAAAAAGACATTTTATAGCGACTGCTCTTTAGACTGAGTGAACCGGACTCCCGATTAGGGGTGTTCAGAGCGCCATCTACAGTCCGCCGCCATAATGTTATAACATAAAAAGGCACCTCATTAAATATAATAAGATAAGATTGATCAATTTTTGCGACTACGGGAATGCCATCCACATGTTTCATTTCGTAGTAAAATCCTAGGTGTTAAATCGTAATATGACGTTGAGCAATCTAATACGCTTGTTAATCAATGATTTAATGTTAGTAGTAGTCAGAGTAGTTAAAATATATCGATTCGATGACTTAGAGTCATTGAATCACATTTCATATGGGGCATTTTATTATAAACTTTCCGAAATCACCCAGGTTGAAACATAATTAATTACCTGAGGATGTCGAACCTACATATTTTAACTACTGTACCGCATGATTATAATGGCCTGTTATCAGCAGACGGGTGCACCTCTAGGTATGTCAATAAAATGGCTGAACCCGTCACCGCAGGGAGTTTTAATGGCAGAAGGTTATTCTGTCTTCCATGGAGTTAATGTGAAGACTAAGCGGACAAGAACAATCCACTATCTAACTCCACCAACAACCCTGTGAGAGTCTAACGCCTTACCGCGAGGCACTGGTAAGTAAACTTAACCTGGCCGTACTCACGCCCTTACTTCTTGATTTGGACTGGTTTGCTCCGTATTCCATTCTGGTTACAGATTCGAGGTTGCATGCGCAGCCTCTACCCGGTGTTTGTGGTTCGAATTTATTGCGGACCTTTCGCACATTTTTGAATACTTCCCGAACACTCAGTTCGAACTGTGGAACCCTTAGCCCATTAGGCTCACAAAGGAATAGGTGGCCATTGGATCGTTTTAAAGTAACTGACAGTAGGTCAACAACAACCCCCGCTGCTTAGTAAATGAATCAGACTGTTTACACCCCCCCCCCCCCCTTATGGTTATTTTCCGTAGTGCACACAGACCGGTGACCCCCAGATTGCATCCGATCCTATAAGCTCACGACAGAGCCGTGACAGGGTCCACAAAGTCCTTTCCATTTTTGTCGCTCTTCGTTTATGATACCGGATGGGAGTTGAACCGTGCGTTCAGCCGAACTAAAATGACAAACATTTCATCAGACCCAAGCTGCATGGAACCGTTTGACACCAGAGTCTCGCACAGCATAAATGCATAAAAGCGCTACCTACCTAGTCGTTAATCTTTGCTACATGCACTCAATTTAAAATATAACTATATATTATTCGCGCCCTCGCTCATCCGCGGGTGTTATACTGTTATATTGCTTGGGTTAAGCTGTGCACATACAAGAAGAAGATGCCAGGCGCGCACTGCGGCTACGTTCACCCCTTTTGGGGCACCGGCCATGCATAGGGCCGAGTCACAGTAAATATATGTAGCTCATATATTTACTGTGGCCGAGTCATGTTCACGTATACAATTACACCGTTCCTTTTTTGTATTTATATATAAGGGTGATCATTTTTTTTCTCTGTGGCGGCACAGGACGATGATAAATGGTTCCATCTTGCAACAAACAGTAAAGTAATCACATCGGGTGCCCCCACACTCTCTCCGCCCTCCTCAGTTGGACACTTCGTCCATACACAACAGTCGTTATAATTCCGCCGCTGAGATTGCTCGCGCACACATGCAAAATGCACCTTTATGTACCGCGTGCCGCGTTTCTCATGTACTATATTTAATCAAAGGATTACAATAAATTCAGATTTGATCGAAGTTGTGGACTTTTTAACATGGAATATTGAACACCTAATTGAGTCAGAAACACATACAGACAACCAGTTCAAGTTATCTAAGGGCCATTTGTTCGTCTCATCAACGGCTGCATCAACCCCTCATCAGTGCAACACAACAGCCCTAGATCTCTTCAAAATATCAAATCCTCCTTATATAGAAAGGATGTTTTATAGTTGACGGGAAAAATAAATAGTTCTTTGGTTTAAGCACTGCCACAATCACTGCCAAAAGTTTAGTTAATTTAACATTTTACAGTAACAAGTAAAAGTGAAACACTAAGTTTAGTATTTTTTATTATTTGTATGAGAAGACAAACACTTGTAACCATGTGGTTACAAAAAAAATCCAATACAAAACAGCTTTTTTTATTATTATTTTCAATGGCCGGTAATCAAGTTTGGTACTGAAAACTGGCATGAGGTTTCCTGATTCCAGGCGATTCCTTATACACTGCGTCGCTGCCGTGTCAATTTCTCGCCAGCCGTGGTGCCTTTTGCAATCAGTCTCACATGGAATCGGGTGGCCAACTCATCATTTCAAAGGTGGCTGACACCAAGTCAATAACTACCCCCGCTGATGGAAAACGTCAACAACTACCCTCGCTGTTATGGTGGTGAACGGTTTCGTGCAGCTTAAGCCACAAGATCCATTTTGTCCTCGGATCGGCTCAACTCACGATTCAGAAGCCTCCTCGAGTGGAAGGCTATCCCGGGTAAGACTCCCGTGTCTCTGGCCTCAGAGCTGATGCACCGGTTTCTCCCGGCGGGATTACATCCCGGCGCCACTGGACGATTTGCGCACCGGTCGGCGAAGCCAATCGGTTATGCATTCTGATTGATTGCTGAAGGGGTCTGTAGACTATGGAAATACACTGTTTCCTAAGCAGTGGCGGTGGATGATCACCTGTTGTCATGCCAATCTTGAAATGACTTGGGCCACTCGATCCCGTGTGGCACTACAGGCAAAGAACGCCCAGTTCCGCGATAAATTCAAACTGAATTTCCGCTGTAATACAACAGGTAGAGGTTGCGTAAGCGACTTCGGACCCGTAATGAGTCGGGAGGACGGAGGTATCCTGAAGGTTAATTCCAGACTGAGATATCCTGCCAAAACTGGTAGGGGGTGAGGCTGCCAGCTGGGTACCTTTCCCGGTGCCTCGCCGAAAGGCGTTGGACTTTAACGGGTTGCTGGTGAACTAGACAGTAGATTGTCTTGTCTCCAAGTCTTCTACGCTAATCCCACGGCTGAAAGAACGATATATATCGTTATACCAGCTTAGGGTGACGGGTTCTCCCGGTGTAGTCGAAACCGCCACCCTGTTCGAAATCGTAAGAGAGCTAATGGGCCCTGTTGGAGTTGGCCACGAAGACCCATTTGTTCAAGATCGGTCACACTCACGAGTCAACACCCATTCGCCGGCATCCACGCATGAAATGCAAGCCTGGGCAGGGCTAGTTTCCCCCAGGAGTCAATCTTCTGGCGCTCCTTGACGTTATGCGCACCGTGCGACGTCAACAAATCGATTGTGCATTCTGACTAACAGTCGGGGGAGTCTGGAAATAGTACTGTCTCCTATAGAGCGAGGGTAGTTGTTCACCTTACGGCGACTAGTCTTGAAACGACCTTCGGCTACTCGATTCCGGGTGAACAACCGGGCAAAGGATGCCGTGGTTTGCGATAAATTTGGTAGACACCGTTTCATAGCTACGTAAGGGAGAGGACCGCGCAAGCGACCTCGAACCCGTAACCAGTCAGGAGAACGGAGTAATCTGATTGCAACTGGTAGTAAGGGCGTGAGTGTCGGCCCGCTGTGTAACATATCTGGCTATATCTCGCGATTGAGGCGTTGGCCTCTTACGGGCATGTGGCGGAGCTTGACGGTGGACTGTTTTGTCCTAAGTCTTCTTCGCTCACCTCACGGAGACAGAACTATCAAATTTCGTTAAAACTTCCCGTGGTGACGGGTTCACCCATTGTAGTCGACCGCTCTAGTTCTTGGAAAACGTACGTTAACTGATTTCCTGGTTATTCGCCCGAGTGCACAATTTCCCGCAGCGTTTCAAGCCCAATTAGGGAGGCATGGTATTCCCGACCTCTTCGACCTTATTTAATCAACAATGCCGCGAAGAAACTCTTCTGTGGGATTTAGTTGCCGATCGCAGCTATAAACAATGTACCTACACATTTCAAGCGCCGATGCTAAAAAGGCTTTGCTGTTTCCGGATGTCTTCCTTTGAATGATTTTATTGCGCATGAATACAATATGTGCTTGATTCACAAAGAAATACACGACAATGGGGAGAATAATACTTGAACTATGAGAGAGAGAGAGGCGTATTTATTTATAGCAGCGGCATACACATGTTTCCAGAGAATTTCACAGGCACTTTTACAAATATAAATTTGTATTGTCATAATTAAGAGAGGGTCACCAATGAAACTGACAGTTTTCTAATGGAAGATAAATGTGTCACTGGAAATGATGATTTAGGATAATCATATTATGCAGATGAAAGGAACTTTAAATAATGAACGTTTATGGGAAGCAAGAGCTTTTCCGAAGCGAGTTAGTTAAAACTAGTCCATGCAAACTCAAGAAGATCGGTCTTTACGTTTATAATGGTGTAACAGGACCATTTGACAAAATTTGTTTTGTTGCGTACACTGAAAAGTAAGAGAGCCGTGGAGGTGGCGTATCAGTTGATATATTTATATAACTGATATATTTTTGACATTTGGCGCTTCTTGCATCTTACACTCCGATAACGGCAGAGAATTTGTAAATTCTGTAATAAATGAGCTCGTTTCATTTTGGCCCAAGTTTAAACTGGTCTGTAATGGCCATTAACTACCATTACATACGATCAACAAATGCATCGATTTCCAGTGAAATACACTGGCACAATTCAGCTATTATTTTAACCCGTTAAGCGATGAATCAGCACGATGAAACCATACTTTTACTCGGAATATTTCGAATTGCATCATTTCCCGGCCTATATAAACCGGCGAAAAAGCAACCAAAATATCATTCCCCGAGTGATCACCTTCCCTCAAGGTTGCGACGGTATATTCGGCACTCTCTCTCACGAGTTAGGTCAACGGGTCCGGCTCCTTGGTTTCCTTTCCTTACCTTTCCCAGTCCTCGTGACTGGGAAAGAATCCTTATCCACTATTCCCATATAACCTCCGTCGCGCAACCCTCGCGTCTCGATAAACCTACTCGATCTGTTGAAAGGGCTAACCAAGACATAGAGAAAATATTGGCTTCATGGATGCAAGACAACGATACTTCAAATTGGTCAAATGATATTCGGTTTGTACAGTTTATGAAAAATCGGGCATTTCAATCCAGTATTAAACAGTCACCATACAAAGCAATGTTTGGTATAGAACCGCGAGTAGGGCTTATGACTTCGACTTTACCTCGAGATGTTATTGAGGATTTACGAGATTAAGATGATCTCAAAAATGCGTTAAATAAAATAAACCTGACGGATAGTACAGATTATAACCATCAGATTATAACCGAGCTAAACAAAAAGACGCAGAAAGTTCATCCAAAACAATTAGAGAATCACCAATCGCAGCAGTGTATATGAAATTGAGGCTAAAGCATCTACGACTGTAAAGCCTCTCATAATACCACTAAATGACAAAGACCTCGAAGTTGTAACATCCTTTCTATATTTAATAAAGAGGATTTAATATTTTGAAGAGATCTAAGGGCTGTTGTGCTGCACCGATGAGGGGTTGATGCAGCTGTTGATGAGACAAACGAATGGCCCTTAGATAACTTGCACTCGTTGTCTGTATGTGTTTCTGACTCCATTAGGTGTTCAATGTTCAATGTCAAAAAGTCCACAACTAAATTTATTGTAATCCTTTGTTTAAATATAGTATATGGAAAATGCGGCAAATCTCATAAACAAAGCGTATCCTTTTACAAACCAAAATAAAATGTCATTAAAGTTATTAAAGACAAATTAAAGCAAAAACAATGAAAAAATCACAATGAATCGTCTCTTAAATACGGAATGACATATCGAAAACTTGTTTTGAAATTCGAATATATCCACTCTTTATATATGATTTCTGGGCTCGTTATCAGCCAACTAATAAATCAAAATAAAAATAAAATACTTCATTTGCTCGTTCCTATAAAATAAGACATAAATATATGATATTTACAAGAGTTCAAAACATAATATACAATTGTATAATATTGTTAATATTTCATTGTTTTTTTTTTGTAAAATCTTTTTAAAGAATTCGTTTAAAGGATGATGCTTTGACGAAGAAATAAAAATAATAAAAGCCACTTACATAGCTGAAAGGTTTTCCCGGACTGGATTGGGAAATGCTTATTCTTAAATGAGATGTATGTTTGAATAAGCACCACTTTCGACAGTGCAATGTATGTTTAATGGGATCCCTTTATCGCTAGGGAACGATCGCCCTTCATCCACATCTCAAAAACAAAGCATATCCTTTTGCACACCAAAATAAAATGTCTTTATTAAAGACAAATTAAAGCAAAAACAATGAAAAACTCACAATGAATCGTCTCTTAAATACGGAATGACATATCGAAAATTTGTTCTGAAATTGGAATATATCCACTCTTTAAAAGGACGATATAATATTGCTGGGCTCGTTATCAGCCAGCTAATAAATCGAAATAAAAATAAAATTTCAGTCAGGAGCAAAAATTTCAACACAGTCCTTTGTTGTGTTTCCTCGTCAAATATAAATTTATTTCCCTCTATATTAGGAGGGAATGAGGTACGCCAAGATGCAAGTACCCGTCTTATAACATGGGCATGTTCGGCGCTCGGTGGATGGCGGTGGCAAAAGTGGGTCGCCTAATAGCATAACATCGTTATTATCCGTTTGAAAATGAGGCGAGTCGGGTAGCTGAGAAGAGGAGAAGGTGAAGAGAGAAAGCAGATTGTCTAAGAAGGCGCTTCGTCTCTCTTGCACGAAGCTACCTCACCTGTCTTGAGGGTGCCACGCGCGTAGCCCGCGCCTCTCCGTACAGAGGTCACTTTTGTTTTATCTGCCACTGAAAGTAAATTACTTTTTAAATGGTATTTAATGGATATGAAAAGGTCTTTTAAATCGATTCCGCGTGTGGAGCTGAAAGAACACCCACGTGGGTGACGATTGCAAGTTTGAATGACTATCGAAGTCATTTCAAACTTGCAATCGAACCGAAATGTTAATAAAACACCCTGAGATTCATTGTGATTACAAATTGAATTGAAGAAAATAAATCATTTGGCTCACATGAAATTCTGACTTAATTCAATTGTGACTTAAATTTTGGAACAAGACCGCATGGTTCCAAGTCGATCACATTCCAGGCACATCACACATTGCCAGTATTTCAGTGGTGTACTGCCGATATAATTTAACTCGCATGTAAAAAAATATATTGGCGTACTTCTGTTTGTACTCTTCTCCTGGGACTTTGGAATCAGTTTCCCCTGGGAATCAAACCTCTGGCGCTCCTGGACGGTCTGCGCACCGTGCGGCGCAAGCCAATCGATTGTGCACTCCGACTAACATCTTGCGGTGTCAACTACAACGGGCGAGCCCGTCACCACAGGACGTTTTAACGATTAGTCGTTCTATCGCCCTGCAGTGAACGTAGAGACTTTGGACAGTACATTCTACGTCCAGCTACGTCAACAACCCGTGAGAGTCCAACGCCTTACCGCGAGTTAGCCAGGAGTAAACCCGGCGGGCTCGAGATACTCGCGCCCTCACTTCCAATTGTGACCAGATTTCTCCGGTCTCTCGATTGGTACCGAGTTCGAGGTCGCTTGCGCGGTCCTCTCCCTTATGAAGCGGTGAAACGGAGAGCACAACCGATTGGAGCAAACCCCGCACGGTGCGCAGACCGTACAATCTTCGCGGACCAAGGCGTCCTTTGCCCGCCTCTTACCCGGGATCGGATGGCCAATGGTCAATTCCAGAGCAGTCGCCATAAGGTACGCAACCACCCCCGCTCTATAGGAAACAGTACAGTTCCCAGACTCCCCCGACTGTTAGTCGGAGAGCACAACCGATTGGAGCAAACCCCGCACGGTGCGCAGACCGTCCAGGGGCGCCAGAGGTTTGATTCCCAGGGGAGACCGGTTGACCCAGTGTCCTACCCAGGACTCGCACCCCATGCGAGGAGGCCGTCGGATGGGTGTTGACCCGTGAGTGTGACCGACCCTGGACACATGGGTCATCGTGGCCAACTCATCATGGGCCCGTTAGCCCCCGACTCCGACTCCGACTCCGACTAACAGTCGGGGGAGTCTGGGAACTGTATTGTTTCCTATAGAGCGGGGGTGGTTGCGTACCTTACGGCGACTGCTCTTGAAATGACCATTGGCCATCCGATCCCGGTTCAGAGCTGGGCAAAGGACGCCTTGGTCCACGATAGATTCGGTATACACCGTTTCACCGCTTCGTAAGGGAGAGGACCGCGCAAGCGACCTCGAACTCGGAACCAATCGAGAGACCGGAGAAATCTGGTCACAATTGGAAGTAAGGGCTCGAGTGTCTCGAGCCGCCGGGTGTATTCCTGGCTATCTCGCGGTAAGGCGTTGGACTCTTACGGGTTGTGGCGTAGCTAGACGTCGGATTGTTATGTCCAAAGTCTTCTACGCTCACTGCAGGTCGATAGAACGACTAATCGCTAAAACGTCCTATGGTGACGGGCTCGCCCGTTGTAGTTGACAACTCAATATGTACTCTTATCGTTTTGGGAGCCAATGTGCCCTGTTTAAGTTTGGCCACTAAGAATAATGAGTTTAGGGTCGGTCAAAAGTAAGCGTAACATCTATCCGGCGGCCTCCACGCAGAAGTGCGAGCCAGGGTAGGAATCTGGCCTGCGGGCTAGTATCCTTAGGAGTTAACCTTCGGGTGCTCCTGGACGGTTTGCGTACCGTTCGCCGTCAGCCAATCGATTGTGCATTCAGATTAACAGCTGGGAGAGTCTGGAAAGAGTACTCTTTACTATAGAGCGGTGGTAGTTGTTAACCTTACGGCAACTGCTCTTGAAACGACCATTCGACCACCCGGTCTCGGGTGAATAAGCCGGACAAGGGATGCCGTGGTCCGCGATAAATTCGGTAGACACCCTATCACCGCTACGTAAGGGGTAGGATCGCGCAAGCAACCTCGATACTGTAACCAGTCGGGAGGTGGGAGGTATCCTGAAGATTAACTCCAGACGGAGATATCGTTCCAAAACTGGTAGTTAGGGAGCAAGGCTGTTCGCTGGATTCCTTTCCCGGTGCCTCGCCGTAAGGCGTTGGCCTCTAACGGGCACGTTGGCGGAGCTAGACAGCAGTTTTGTCTTGTCTTAAGTCTTTTACGCTCATCCCACGGATGAAATAACGACCACATACCAGCCTGGGGTTCTACGCATTTACGTTCATCCTACGGATGAAATAACGACCACATAACATTATACCAGCCTGGGGTGACGGGTTCGCCCTTTATAGTCGACACCACCCCACTGTACTCCTCCTCAGGCTGCTAATGGTTCCGTGCAGTTTGGGTGGATTTGGCCAAACTTTATGTCATCTGGCTGGCCTAACTCACGGATCAAATCCTATCTGGTAGCCTTCTCTAAGAGGGGCTTACACTGTCAGGGCCACTGTGAGCCTCTGCCACGGCTGTAATCCTGCAGTCGGAGGCGGTTAAGAACAGAAGGATTCGGGGGAATACTCCGGGCGAAACTGGATGGTTTGGGCACTATCTACACTTGCGGAAAAGACGAAGTAAGCCCAAGCCAGCTTTTAACCAGGGGGGTCTGGATACGTATGTTTCCTGTGACAGCGGAGGGTAGTCGAGAAATCCGGCCAAATCTGGTAGTAAGGGGGTGAGGCTGGCAAGCTGTTTCACTTTCCAGTGCCTCGCAGAAACTTACGGGCGCATTGACGGAGCTAGACTGTGGACTGTGTAGTTCTAGGTCTCTGTGTAATCACCTCACGGCCTGAAAGAACGATCTACATCGTTATACCAGCCTGGGGTGCCGGGTTTGGCCATTGCAGATGATAGTTTAAAGTGTACTCCTCCTCAAATTGATTATCCGTGGCCAAAATAGTTAGTACTTATATCTATATCTGCAATGATAACTCAGAAATAGGTTTTTTTCTCATTTTAACTTTGTTTTCTCATTTTTACTTTGCACTTTAAAATAGCTTTTCACAAATTCACAAAACCTCACCGCGTGCACTGGAAAGTAAACCTGGCTGGCTGCCCTCACTACCGGATTTGGCCAAACTTCTCCGTCTACCGGTCTGGTCACGGGTTCGAGGACGCTTGCGCAGCCTGTCCCTTACGTAAATCGTTATTCAGTTTTAATATGTTGCGGACCGAAGCACCATTTGCCCCGCCATGGTCACGCGGGACCAGGTGGTCAACGGATCAAATTAATGGTTGAATATTTCAGGTCGACGGCTACCCTTCAATGTGATATGAACCATACGTCTTCAGACCCCCTGGTTATTAGACAGCCGGGCATTCAATACCTATCAAACCGGATAGTTTATCAACCGCCTAGTTCCGCCCAAGGTATTCCGCCGAATCCGCGATCTTCTGATCCTAGCTGCCTCCATCTTCTGATCCTAGGCCTTCATAGGGTAAGCCCCTCTACGAGAAGGCTACCAGATGGCAGTTGGACCGTGAGTTGGGCAGGCCAGATGACATAGAGTTTTTCGAACACCACCCAAGCTGCATGGACTAATAATTAGTAACTCAATCGGTAGTTTTGCTTCGGTGATTAGAGTGGTAGAGAGGTCGCTGCCTTGGAACAAGTCCTGGCACTTAGTTGGCGACAGCAGTAAACAAAATGCTCATATCGACTGTGTTAATGGAAAAGAAAATAACATGAATAAACCTAAATAAATATAGTTAAATATTAGTAATAATATATGTTTATTAAATGCCAAAACCAAAGTACGACTATACCGAACGTTGGTTTTTCCCAATCTTCTTTATGGATCGGAAACGTGGACGTTACTACAATCGGAACTCAAAAAGTTCATAGTCTTCCAAATGCGATGCTTGAGGCAGATTCTCGGTGTCTCACTCCGCGACCGAATTCGAAACGAGACCATTAGAGAATGATGCGATCTACTAACAACGATCGAAGAAGAACACCACAAAAACGTCGACTACGATGGTTCGGCCATGTTTGCCGAATGAACGATAATCGCTAGCCACGAAAACTTCTTTGGCGAGACCGTCCGACAGAATGGAGAATTCAGCGATTGGCACCGAAGAAAACCTGGCTAAATAACATCAAAGACGACCTTAAGAATCAACGATTATCGGTTAGGGATGCTCGAGATGTGGCAAAAAATCGTCAAGAATGGAAGCGAATCGTGAATGGAGTACGAGATCCGGCGGCACCGACAGCAGCGTATTGGCTGCGAGGGCGACCCCCTCCCCAATCGCCGGCTACGGAATAAATAAATAATAAAAATAAATAATTAAATGCCTTGATTAAATAAATAAAAAAAATGTCTGGCGTTCGAAGTTTATCGTTGAGACGAAGCGGTGGAGCAGAGGCAAGAGTCACAACAGGAGTTGTGAAACCACGTGGGCAGTGGAGAAGTGCAATAATATTTGTTTATGTCGATCCGGCACAAAGCACTAGAAGGCAGTATACATTATTCTTGACTACATTGTAGAACAGAGTGTGCACGCTATTTTTTTCCATGAGCAGTATTCAAAAAATATATTCTTTTTTGTTTTTTTTCCTTACAACAAAACACAATTTGACCTCTGTGCGCCGCCATCCTCTAGCTGCCGCCCGGGAGGCCACATTATCAAGAAAAAATATTCCCAGTAATAACGTTACATCGCTAAATGGGTTTGCGCTGGGGAAGCCACGCACCTTTTATGTGGATTCATCGATATAAAAATAAATAATAAATACCTACAAAAGATGTACACGAAGTCAAAGATATGGGACATTAATATATAATAGTTACATAAATTGTATAAAAAAGTCTAACCTCGTTTCTCTGGATATGTGTGGAATCGTTCATAAATCTTATAATCATTTTTACAAGCTTCTATTTTGCATTAGGTACTTCCTAATTACTGTGTACGTTTTATAAAATTTTACCGGAACTGAAATATTTCAAAGCGCAACTACACTATCAATGGTATTTTACTAAATAAGATCTACCATATCAGACATATTGAGTTGTCAACTACAACGGGCGAGCCCGTCACCACAGGACGTTTTAACGTTTAGTCGTTCTATCGACCTGCAGTGAACGTAGAAGACTTTGGACAAAACAATCCAACGTCTAGCTACGCCACAACCCGTAAGAGACCAACGCCTTATCGCGAGATAATGCCAGGAATGCTACCTGGCGGGCGACACTCGCGCCCTTACTACCAATTGTGACCAGATTTCTCCGGTATCTCGATTGCGCGGTCCTCTCCCTTACGAAGCGGTGAAATGGTGAATACCGAATCTATCGCGGACCATGGCGTCCTTTGCCCGACTCTGAACCGGGATCGGATGGCCGATGGTCATTTCAAGAGCAGTCGCCGTAAGGTACGCAACCACCCCCGCTCTATAGGAAACAATACAGCTTCCAGACTCCGCCGACTGTTAGTCGGAGAGCACAATCGATTGGCTTTCGCCGCACGGTGCGCAGACCGTCCAGGAGCGCCAGAGTTTTGATTCCCAGGGGAAACTGACCAGGGCCAGAGTCCTACCCTGGTTCGCATCCCGTGCGTGGAGGCCGTCGGATGGGTGTTGACCCGTGAGTATGACCGACCCTGAACACATGGGTCTTCGTGGCCAACCCATCATGGGCCCGTTAGCTCCCAACCATATCAGACAACTAGGAGTTACCATTAATAAATTTATTAATTTCAACACCACTTCAGTGGCATTGTAGAAAAGTAAATAAACTTCTGGTTTTGCCTCCAGAACAATGAACCGATTTCAGCATCCGAAATCCTATTTAACTCTACATACTTTCGTCTTTAAATCGTTGACTACATCAATTATGGAGTTACAGTAATTTGGAATGCGCTTTACTGTGTTCACATCGCTAGAATATAACGGGTGCAAAATAAATTCACTAGCATGGCTGTCGAACACATGTGACCCCAGAAATATTCTGAGAGGATTTGTAGAGCGGCTTTTGCACTTTAACCTCGTTGATTTAAAATACTTAGGACCATTAACGACATAACGTGTATCCATAAACTTCTACACAATCGACTGTTACACTGATTTTAAACACGCCTAGCTAGTCTAGCAAATGCTCAGTTTGGTGTAGCTTTGCGACTAACGAGGAGATCTCTTACATTTTCTGGTGTTCCTTGCAAGAGCAAAATCTTGTCAAATAGACCTCTCAGCAGACCTCTTATAATTACACAAATGTTGAACGGTTTCATGAATTGAATTAAAATTCATGGAATTTTAAAAAAGTATTAAATCTAGTCTATCTCTTACTTCGTAAGACCTAAGTATTTATCTTCCTACTGCATTATATGACTGATATTCAAAAGCATACCCTTGTATTATATTATATCATATTTTCAATTATAAACCAAAATTCCATCCAATTATTCATATTTTTCTTTATATACGCCATTGTTTCAAATTTACTACTAGGTATTAACGTGCTTATGTGAAGGGTTACGGGAAGGAACGATTATTATTATTTTTTTGGTGAAATGAGATACTACAGCAAGCTTGTGGGTTGTTCGCAAACAAATCAAAGCACGAATTCATTTTTGAAAGACAGATCATAATCTGCCCTTAAATGAAGCAAGAAGAAAACGTGTGACGGGAAAGAACTATCAAGGTCCACGCGGTGACGGTACATAGGTATACATCAATCATTCTTTTCCGTCCCGTCCAGAGGAGGGGTACCTCGATGACCCTCTGGTTGATTCTAATAAGGAACTGTAATGGGAAAAACTGATCAAGACCAAAGCAAAGGATATTTTCATATTTTCAAAAAAAATGGAAAAAAAATAATTTAGTTTTTTTTATTTTATTTGAAAATTAGAAAAAGTTGACTGTTAAATAAAGCTTTACTGCGCCATATAGCGGTAGGTAATAAGTCGTAAATAAACAATATCAGTGACATTTTACCAAACAGCTAGATATCGCATCGTGATCATAGGTTTTCATAATATTAAAAAATAAAATTTATAAAAACAAAATTTTAAAAAAAATCACACGTCGCGATGCAGGTCAAGAACTTCCTGGAAACGCTTCGCTAGGACATCCCACCTCACCCGCCGTATTCCCCAGATATCGCGCCATCCGACTACTATTTGTTCCGGTCAATGGCCCATGGCCTTTCCGAGCAGCGCTTCCAGTCTTTTGAGGATATTGAAAAATGGCTGGATTCGTGGATAGCCTCCAAGAACGAAAACTTCTTCCGCCGGAAATTTGTCTCTTGCCAGAACGTCTTAGCTAGAGATGGACAATACATTGAATGAAATGCACTTTCCAATTTGCTTCGAAATAAATGTTCAATGTCACAAAAAAACGAAGTTTTCAATGCAAAGACCTAATATTCTAGCTTCTTTTCTCGTGTGTAATTCAAGTAAAATCTATCTTGTTTAAGAAACTCAAATATATTTAGTTTTCAGACAAAACATATTTTTTTCTCACTCAAACCCTTAGGATTGCTCACTCTTTTTTTAAGTTATTAAATTAAAAAAATGGAATTGCCAAAAACTTTCAATAATTGACATCGATCGTTATACCCCGTAACCGTTCATGTTATTTCGATTATAAGTTCTTCATGCAAGTGTTGTAAACTTTAGATAGGATAGTAAATTAGTTTTGGGTAAATAGATTTTGCAAATATTCTATAATATATTTTCTATCTGTAAGTTTACTTACTTAAGTTTGCTATCTGTAAGTTTACTTACTTTACTTAATTTCAATTTCGGTTCAATTTAAGTTCGATTCTGCAACACAAATTAAATCATCTTGTACATATCCCTTCATTAGCGTAGGATATTTCTGGAAATTACTTATGAAATATCACTCTCATTGAAATGAAATGACAATCAAATAAAAGTAAAAAAAAAAATATTCCAACGCACGAATGCAGAATGCCAACAGACAAAAATAGTTCTTTTTTTAACAACAACAGACAAAAATAGTTTTCCCTTGGAAATAACCACCAATGAAAACCACAAGCAACTTTTTTGTACTAGTATTCACAAAATAAGCTTTTTTCAATTCTTTTGGATGATTTTCTTGAGTAGATGACACATAAAAGAGAGAGAATAAAGTGTCGGATCCTTTCACGCAGTGACACTTAAAACATAGCTCTATCCATGGCTTGTTGGCGTTTTTGATCATGTATATGAGACCAATACTAAGCGTTTAGTTATTATATTACTATTTCATATTACCGGTAATCAAATATAAATTGTGTGGTTGGCGATTTTAATTAGTAGTTTTCCAAACGTTCAAAATGGCTGTTTTAACAGCCGAAATTTGGGTTGGAATTACTGTTTTAACAGTAAATTTGTGCGAATGCATAAATATAATATTTTTATTGAGGAAGTTCGAAAAAGATAAATGTCTCTATTAGCTAACTTCTGTCGGTTGCTCTTTCTACTCTTGATCATTTCAGTATGCATTGTTCTGTATAATATAATTCATAGAAAGTCGACTCTCAACAGACCGATCATTCAGCGTCCCTATCTTTGTGGGGGCACCATCTGCTAGAATTTTGTTTTTTGATGGAAATGAAGGACTTATTTGAATAATGCCGCCGCGAAATTAATTTGATAGGAGGCGCATTGTCATCCAAACCACCGCATAATTTGCCAGCCTGCGTAGCGGCCGTTCCGCCGAGCGCACTTATCGCACTGAAACCCCTCTTGTTCAAGAAACCTCCTTGGAAGTACTAAGTCCAAATACTGAGAATAAGCCCTTAGAGAAAGGATATAACGTACCTTATATCAAATTTCAACTTAGTAATTTTATTTATTTATTTATAATACATTGTACTTACATTAATTACGAGGGTGGATCAAATATAAACGGTAATTTTGCTATTCTGCTTACTACGCAGTTCCTAGGTAGATAATGCCGAGTGCAGATGATGTTTGGTTTATGTGGAGTTGGGGAACTGGCTTGGTTAGCGAGTGCGCTCGTTTCTGTCCTCAGTAAAGCCCACTGAGTAAAGCCATGACAAAGCAAGAGGTACACTCGTCTGTATCGCACAACGCAATATCATTTAAACCAATGAGGGCGTTAAACCATCGTAATTTTTTCTTGTGCTTAAAGAGAAAAGGTGCAATAATAGCTGCCCCTAAGTATTTTTTGAGGCTCATTTAATAAAATGCACGCTTTATATCATTCGGAGTCACCTAATGAATGTCAAAGACAGGTATATTACTGCTGGTATCACAAACGAATAGGAGCACATCCACATCGAAGAAGTGGCTCAGTCTTGCTGTATACAGTTTTAAAATACTCTGCGAATGTTTTTAAAATTTATATATTTTCTTTGAAAATTTCATCGTTAAATGGCGCAGTATCCGGATGGGAACACTAGTTTTAGTACCTTGGACATACCTCCAACAATAGTTATAAGTAGTTTATTCATCATGCCTCTCTCAGATTACCGCACAAAACCGATAACATTTACTTGAATGCAATGCTACATTTCCGTCCAAGAAGCCGAATAAAGCTATAAACTTGTTTATCTTTTGTTGCTCTCCTTCTTTGTAACAATAATATTTTATTTTGATTAAGTTTTTATTTCCTACGTCAACCACATAGGATAATTGTGTTTGTATATTGACTGCAGCTTTATTTGATATACAAGAAAAAGGCTCGTCCATTACTGAATTAAAAATGTCATATAAATTTTCAACGGCTGAGTTGCAATCACCGCTTGTCGGCAATCAATGCTCCAATCGGCCAAAATCAATTTACTCGTGAACTTTACCACGAAGTGAATCCCATTGCCGCTGTGGTAAATTATTAATTTTAAATTTACGTCTAGTAATGGCTCTACTTCTTTTTAAATCTATATTGATTTACAGGCTTGGGTGATATTTATCTTCCTTGGTGAGTAGACCTGGCTAACTGCCTAATGATCGGTACATTCAACAAGTTCTAAGACTGTCTCAAAATACAATTCTAAAAAACGGTGTATACAAATAGTCCACGAATACATCGAAATAAAATGTGTAACGAACGGTTTATTAAAAAATTTCAATTACTACCTCGAAATAAATTGTCTACCTACCTACCTAAGTAAAACCTACCTAATAAATATGTCTAATAACGGTGCAATCAAAAAGTTCCAGGATAAATTAGAAATAAAATGTATAATGAACAGTGCATTCAATAAATCTATCACTGCTGGCATTTTTCCAGCACTTTGAAAAATTTCGAACATTATACCATTGCACAAATCTGGCGACAAAACTGAAATCAGTAATTATAGGCCAATTAGTTTATTATCTACGTTCGGCAAAGTTTTAGAATCACTAGTTTACAACCAAGTTTTTAACCATGTTAGACATGTCTTATGTCCACAGCAAAATGGATTTTTTCCAAAAAAATCTGGTAACACAAACCTTATTGAGTATGTAGATTATATTAGTAATTCACTAGATAAACTTCCAAAAGGCCTTTGATAAAGTTGATCACTCCATCCTCATTCGAAAACTTAAGGATAATGGAATACATGGGGACTTACTGCGATGGCTAAAGTCATATATTATGAACGGTAGCCAGATAGTTGTCATTAAGGGATTCGAGTCTTCGGTATTCGACGTAACATCGGGTGTTCCACAAGGTTTCAACTTAGGACCCCTCTTATTTTTAATTTTCATAAATGATCTTTCCAATAGAATAAAATGTAATTTCTTAATGTATGCGGATGATGTTAAATTTTTAATCAAATTATGAACATATCTGACTGCCATAAAATACAAAACGACCTTGATTCGTTATTCACTTGGTGTTCTGAAAACAAAATGGCTCTCAACATAGGTAAATGTCACTCGATGTCCTTTTGTAGGAACAGGGGTCACGTTAAATACGACTATTCTATAAATGGTCACAACCTAAGCAATGTATCTAGCATCCGTGACCTAGGAATAACATTTGACTCAAACCTAAATTTCAAGATACACATTGAGAACATAGTCGAGAAAGCAAATAGGATTACTGATCATGCGGATTAGTTGATCATGCGGATTACTAAGAATTTCAAAAATCACAACAGCATGATCCTGATTTATAACTCATTAGTGCGCTCTCATCTTGAATTTGGGTCCTCGATATGGAACCCATATTTTAAAACGTACTCCGATAGAGTCGAATCTATTCAATGGAAATTTCTGAGAATGCTATGATTTAAATGCGGCCTTAAGAATCATCTGACTGGCTACGAGGAAAGACTGACTGCTTTTTAATTTGTCACATTAGAAAAACGCCGGCAGGACGCAGATTTAGTGTTCCTGTACAAAATTTTAAATAATAAAATCGATACCTCTTGTATAGAAAAAATACAATTTAACATTACTAAAAGAAGTCTTCGATACCCAGACTTATTTAAAACACCTTTAACAAAAAACTATTCCGGAGTTAATAACGTAATCCCACGTACATGTCGTCTGTATAGCAAATTTATTCTTGACAATCGCATTGATATATTTCATGATAGTTTATGCTCCTTCAAAGCGACCCTCTTTAAAATACTGTAGTTCTGGTATTTTTTTGTTTTTTTTTTCCTTTTTTTATACATATTTAAAAAAAAATCAACCATTGTTCATGCATTGTGCTAATTGTGTACTCATATAAAAAGGATATTGATGTAGTCATGTAACTATAGTATATATATAGTATGTGTTGTCAATATTCTGTTTGGGTACCAAATAAAATAAAATAAAAATAAAATAAATGTCAGGAGTACATCGAAATAAATGTCAATTCATTCAAACAGTTTCAGGACTACCTCTAAAAAATGTCTTAAAGTGCATTTAAAGTTCAAGGAATCCCTCGAAATAAAATGATTAATGAGGTGCATTAGAAAATTTCCAGGATTACCTTGAAATAAAATGTCTAATGAGCTGGGTATTCCTAAAGTTCCCAGACATTCTCGAAATAAAATGTATTTTTCGATATTACTCTGTGGTAGAAGGAAGTCTGAGAGCGTCGGACACTAATCGTACCTCGACAAGTCGTAACGCGATCGATACAAAGACGTAGGAAAATGAAAAGCGTACGCTTCCCCGCATCCTTTTCACTTGTCTTTGTATCGATCGCGCTGCGACTTGTCATCTTAGCGAGTTCATCGGCGTTTTCATTTCTATATCCCGAAAGCTAAAGCGGTAAATAAGGATATGAATGACAGAGAAACAGCCAATAAGTAAGATAGAGATAGATGATCAGTGAGTTGGTGTCAGATAAGATTTTGGGCCAGTACCGTTGACATTCTTTTGTTTTATATTGGTATTGCCTAAACAAGTCTATAGATAAAAGAGGCACAGTAAATAAGCAACACAGAAATAGATAATCAGTGTATGGGTGGCAGGTAAAACTTTGCGTTGGGGTGTTCTTTTGTTTTTAATTTGTTGTGTGGAGCTTTACTATTTATTTATTTATTTATTTATTTATTTATTTACATATACATATACATTCAAATTCATGAGCACAACAGAAAATAAAATGTCAATTTATACAATGCCGTCGTATGCTTTTAAAGTTATATACGCATGATACATCTGTCTGAGCCTAGGTTACATAGCGCATACATTAAACGCAAATGATAATCTTTCTATTATGCTAAGCAAAGAGCAGCCGAGCCCGCCTTGCTAGGCACCCCTGTGTTAAGGCGAGCTCACTTCGGGAGTCACACTAGAGTGCCACGGTTGTATCAAGGAAAGATCTAAAACATTTTTTTTATTTTTTTATTATTTCTATTTTAATTTATAATCATTAATAATATTATATTTTTTAAAATTATTATTTTGTTATTTTTCTAGTTTTTTAACCGCAGAATAGAATCCACAAGCGCAAATCCCCTCTTTTGCAATATAGAGGTGATTGTCGCATCGTATTCATATGAGTTCCGCTCGTTTCCCTGCAAATATTGCTATCCATAATGCAGGTAGGCAGATAGTTTCGTATTGAACGCAACTGAACTGATTGACTAGTGATTAACGACTTCCAGGGTTCGCAGCAAGCGGTTCGCAGCAACTATGGTCTTTATGAGCCTTGTAACTCTGTGACCCTTGCTGATCTATTGTGTTCGCCACCTACTATAGTTCTGCGCTTAGCCTCGTGTCGTGGGGTGTCCTTAGTATTTTTCTGTTTTCATGTGATTTGGTTTTTACTTTCTGGCCGTGATAATGTCCTTGATTGATTTTTGCTTCACGATTCGATTTTAGTTAGAAGTGTTTATTCACATTAAGACTTATAATAAAACCTATTTACACAATCGCGGGGTACACAATCGCGGGGTACCCCTCCTATCGCGGGGTAAAAATTTAGCCGTCACTTCTGCGCGGAACAGTTTCGCGCGTGAAGTCGATGGCCTTGAGAAAAACGACCTTAACTTTTAAACTACTATACGGAACGTAAAAAGAATAACTGTAAAATGATCTCATTGAAATTTCACATATAAAACATTATAACCTTATCTCGTCAAACAATTAAGATAATAATGAATAAATATTACAAAGTTGGCATTTTACGCAGCGCGGAGCGCCCTAACCAATCTTGGTTAGATACAATTTTAGCATTTGTAAGCGTCTAACCAAAAATGGTTAACTCAAATCGAGCGGGACAATAATTAGTTTAATTTACACATTCATCTAGGGATACAAAATATCAGATGTGTAGAATTTCTTTACGACATGGATTAATAAATGGAACTTTAATATTATTACTTCTCTGCACAAACACAATCAATTGTTACACTCTGGGTACACCTTTCATACACAAAAATCCATGGTCCTTAGTTGTACAAACGACAAATACGAGGGATGGCGTTATTATATTCGGTATTGATTCTCGCTACAGTAGGATTTCATAAGTCTAGGTTTAGAAGAGTTCTGTTTGTCATACTGAAGGATATACGAGGTGCTACCCAAAAGTTCGGGGAATTTGAATGTAGCGCGCGAACCATTGGTGGTACGATCTGCGGCCGCTAGATGTGCCTAACAGTACTCTTTGTGAATCAGTGTGCCAATGGCCATGCAGCTGCGTGGATGCATTGTTGAGTTACGTAGGGGTTGTGTTTTAGTGTATCGGCGATTTTATAAATGGCAGATTTTAAGCTATTTTATTTTTATTGTAAAATTCCCCGAACTTGTGTGTAGCACCTTGTATCTTCTCAATACTTTGAAAGACCTGGCTGCGTTTATCCAGAACCAGTCTTTACTCGTAGCCAGTTAGCTGATTTTTACGGCAACTGGCTCTAAATTAATACAATGTATCGTATTTATATTTTTCAAATAAATAATATAGGCAACGTGAAATCATGACCCTAAAAGTCTTGCCTACATAGCTATACAAGAAATGCTATTATTATTAATATCACCGTTTATACAAAAATGCACATTCTCCTTTCTAAAATAAACTTTGTAAAGAACAGCCAAGTTCTTGAATCGTAAAAAAGGAAATCTGATATTCGACGCGCGATTTTATACAATTTATTTCCAGTGGGCGATCGGTCAGCATCCGGACAAGGGTTGAAGTTGTTAATAAAGTTTGAGGCAGGAGTGGGGGGAGGGTATAGGACTCCCACTGAAAGAGAAAGCGGAAGAGGAAGATTATACTAAAAACAATTGAATATCCTCTCAAAACTGGCGAAACTTTATTATCCAAAGAATTTCATCCGTCACGCAGTGGCGGATCATGTCTACGCACAAAATAAGCAGTAAACATTGACATTGACAGCACTCATTTGGTAAAGAAATTGTACTTCTTCGTACCGCCTCCAATGGTGTGCTCTCCTCGTACGTTTGGAGTCCCACGTGTCAGTAATAGTTACCCTCAAAACTCTATTATGTACCGTTTTTTGATCACCACGTTTAAAGGTCGATTTTAAAATATTGACATATTTTTTAAAAGCCAACCTAAATTTAGCTATTCTATTCATCGCTCACTTGACGACTACGAAATAGGTATAATATATACTAGTGATATGAATTCTTAACACTTTTTATAAAATCGTTCAATTTCACATTCTAATTTCAATATTAACTGAAATTTAAATTATATTTCGATGTGTTTATATTTCAGTTAAATTTTAATTATATAAGTAAAATATTTTTTCTACCTAATTCAACTTTTTGTTACCTAATCTAATTGATTTCGTACTTTTATTATAATATCTATGTTTTTAAAAAAAATATATATTTATGAATTGTTTATTTAATTTTAAATTGAATGCGACTAAATATTATTATTATTGTGATTTGATATTTCAAATATTATTTTTAATTTAATTTAAATCGTTCAATAATTATAATTTAATTTCTCATTCTTTAAATTTAAATTACTTCTGCTTTTAATTATTATTATTTGCTATTTTTTATTTTATTGTTTTTTTATTTAATTTTTGATATTAGAATTTGTTCTAAAATTTTCTTCGGTGCCCATAAGGGGATTTATTATAACAGTAAATATTTGTTTGACTGACTGAATTTGATATTGTTTTAATTTGGTTTGAATTTTATGTGAGTTCTTTAATTTGTAATTGCTGAAACTGGTTATAATTTAATTTTAATTGTCTTGTATATAGGTTTCTACAATCTGTAAAGATTTTTTGGAAAATAAAGTGAACTGACTTACCTTATTATATTATTATCGAGACACAAAAATGTGCAGGTTCTGCCAAGGGGCAGAGGAAACTCATCTGCACCTCATGTGCGAGTGTAAACCGCTGATGCTTAAAAGATACATCCACTTGGGTGGTCATTACCTGCAACCTGAGGAGGTAAAATAATCTGGCGCCAAAAGCCTGTTGCGATTCTTAAATGACACGAGGATTAGCGCAGAACTATAGTAGGTGGCGAACACAATAGATCAGCAATGGTCGCAGTGTTACAAGGCTCATAAAGACCTTAGAAAAGCCCCACTCAACAAATAAAAAAAAATATCATTATTTATATTTTTTTATATCTATGCAATCATGCTGTTAAAAAAATTGTAGGCCTAAAAGGTAGGTTGTGTGGCACTGAATAATTGTAGAACTCCATTACTACACCACAATTACAATAAAATAAAAGAAATTGAAATTATTTCGTTAATTAATTACAATACAATATAATACAATACAATCAACTACTCCAGTAGATAGGCATTCCTACACTTGGATGCGTCACAAAATTAAATGCTAAAAATTTCATTATTATAAACATAACTATCGTGATAGTTGTCATGGCTGTAATATTATATTCAATATTACCTACATACAAATAATCAAAATATGCTAATTTGATGAGTCAGGGAGAATAATATATTAAAATAGAAATGCAAATTCTATGTAGAATAATCAAAAAATATATATTTTATTGCCAATCCAGCAATATGTCTTCGTATTTTTTTTTGAAAATGAATTTAATTATATGAAAATTAGAATGTCAGCTATCATAATACTATTATGTTTAAAACTTTACGCATTTCATTAATCATCAACATGGAAAATAAACTCAGAATTTTCAAACTCCCTTATACCATAAATTGGGTTTCTTACCAAATTATGTATAATTATCTTTTTAAATTGGTCCTCTCCAAGGCTTTTCATTTGCTCTGGAATCTTATTATAGAAGGACAAATTTTGGTGAATAAAACTGTTTCGCACTTTGCTAAGTCGCTGTCGGTTTATGTGGAGATTGGATTTATTCCTCGTATCGTGATGATGAAAATCACTATTCACCGGAGCTTCTGTTAGGTGTCTACGAGCGTACATAATATTTTGGTAGATGTAAGAAGAAAATAGAGTCAGTATTCCTGATTTTACAAATAGCGGCTTACAAGAACTTCTTGGTGAGACTCTATATAAATTGCGTACCGCTCTTTTCTGGAGGAGAAAAATTCTTTTTGAGTTTGGTGCCATTCCCCAAAACAGTAGGCCATACGTTATTAGGGAGTGAAAATATGCAAAATAAAAGGATTTCGCTGCTTCAAAACCGCATAAACTTCTTATCTTTCTAATGGCGAATATGGCACTGCATAATTTTTTACTGAGATCATTTAAGTGATCAGACCATTGTAATTTTTGATCGATTTCTAATCCGAGAAATTTCGTGGAGGAGACATTTTCTAGTTGGTCAGACCCAAAGTATACGTCTATTTCGTTATAATCAGACGGCCGCAAAGAGAAGCATATTGATTTTGATTTATTTACGTTAAGTGACAATTTATTAACTTGGAACCATATACTAAGCCTGTCTATTGTTTCTTTTATTTATTATATTATATTATTAATTAAAATATAATATATTACAATTTATATAAAATAAAAAAATAAAATACAAACGGAGCTGCCATGGAACTCACCGACCGAAGTCGGGCCCATCATATAGTGTTATTACACTTCTGGGGGGTGAGCAGTGGATTACAATAATTTGGAGAAATCGTAATGTTGTTCAAAAGTACCATGAGGTGATCCAGTGGTCATCATATCACTGACCTGCGTGTCCAGGAAATAGTCTTGACCTTAATCCAATAGAAAATCGTTTGGCTAAGTCTAAAAGTAATGATGTCACGTTGCAATCCAAGAAACAAATGATGGCTGATCGAAGCCATCATCCAGGCTTGGTACATGGTGATCACACCAGAAGATTTCAGTCGCCTGGTGGACTCTACATCACGAAGAATCGAATCAGTGTTAGAAGAGAAAGGATATCCAACCAAATGTTTAAAAAAAGTATTATTCCAAAGATGAAAGTGTACCTGTGGGTTCTTTAAATTGTAGCATCTTTGTGATATTTTCGTTTTACTGAAAACAATAAGACGAGTTTTTAAATGTATTGTAGTAATTTAAATTGTCATACATCATACTCCGAAATACATAAAATTATATTTTAAATTTGACAGAAGACGCTCCCAATTATCGTACTGGCAGATTTACTGCACTATCGGCTCATGGACGCCCTCTGAGATCCAAAGACAACCTGCTACTCTGTTACTTCTGTTACATTCCTGCTACGCTGAAACCCGTCGATATCGACGCTCAGCTTACTGGCAGTAATGTTTGAAAATTAACGGAAACAGACGGAAAAATATCGATTACGTTGCGGTGCCTTGCTCATTTGGTTTACGATCAGGAATGTCACCAAGGTCTTGGAGAAAACGGCCAGGAACAATCGGAGAGAGACGCTTACGTGATATGACGTGTGACAGAAAGTAAACAAAAAGTTTCGAATCAATTCAGCTTAAGTACCTTAGTAACTATACGCTAGATGGCGATGAAACGGTTGAAATCTTAAAAACTTGTTTTTAACTATATTGTGTAAAAAAATCGGTTGTGTCGCCCCTAGAATTTACTGGCAAGCAGGCAATCTCCCTCGCGCGCGAAACCATCTAACCCCCCCCCCCCCCCCACCACCACCACCCTTCTAACATCCACCCCTCTGAACCCTCTTCATCCCTTCCCCCTCACCCTCCCCCAAATCCCTCTCACTCTCTCCCCCTTTCCACTACCTCCACCTTAACTTACCCCCTCACCCCCTTAACTACACCCTCCTCCCGCTCACCATTCATCCCCTCTCCCCACCATCCCTGCATCCTCCGCCCTCCCCCTCCCCCCTGGCGCGAAAATCCAGTAAATGGCACTATTATTTTTTTTCTGTTTTGACGACTTTTTTATTTTTGTCATTTGATGACATATCTACAGAACGACAGATTTTTTTATACACCTGAACCAAATTTTTACACCTAGCCATTGTCTCAATTCGTCGGTTACAGGAAAAACAAGTTTAGTTTTCTTTTTTGATGACTTTTTTATTTTTCTCTTTTGACGACACATCTAGAGATGAAGAGCTTTTTTAGATAAAAGTAAAGTAAAAAAGTAAAAGGTATTTATTTCCAATACAACCATACAATTGTGTAGGAATGACAGTAATTAATCTTAAATTAGTTACTCAATTTAGACAAGAGATGATATACAATATATATAGTTTTAAACTTACCAATTTACAAAAACATAGACTATATGATAACAGTTTACAACAAAACAATTAACGGTAAATAATATGTATTAGATTAAATGGGTAGATACGATGCTATGTATTTTCAAAATATTTTAAGAAGTCGTTATGGGCATACATGTTGATTTTAAGCAGATAGACTCGGATGGATCTCTTCAAAATATCGATGTTTTTAATTTCTTTTAATCTTTCGGGCAATTTATTGAAAAGTTTGAGGCCTAAGTATCGACTAGTCGCCTGGAACTTTTACTTTTAGATACATCTCTCACCGATCTCTCAACGTTACAGGAAAAAAGTAGGTTTTTAATTAATATATAGATACGACTTTGAAAAAAAATAAAATAAAAAAAGTAAGTTAAAAGAATAAATTCTAAAACATTGCGAATAGTTAAATTCTTCAATCGTAAAACAGTAAATCTGATATTCGACGCGCGATTATATACAATTTATTTCCAGCGGCGATCGGTCAGCATCCGGACAAGGGTTGAAGTTGTTAATAAATGAGCGCCTCTGTTTGAGGGACGAGTGGGGGGTGGGATGGGGGGGGGGGGGGAGGGGACTAAAACTGAAAGAGAAAACGGAGAAGGAAGAATATACTAAAACAATTGAATATCCCTTCAAAACTCGCGAAACTTTATTATCCGGAGAATTTCATTCGACAAGCAGTGGCGGATCGGGTCTACGCACAACTAGACCTGTCGACTACAAAGGGCGAACCCGTAACCTCGGGAAGTTTTAACGAAATTTGATCGTTCTGTCTCCCGTAAGATGAACGCAGAAGACTTAAGACCAAACAGTCAACCGCTAAGTTCCGCCACATGTCCGTAAGAAGCCAACGCATTACCGCGAGATAACCAGGTATGTTAACCAGCGGGCCGACACTCGCGCCCTTGCTACCAGTTACAACCAGATTACTCCGGTCTCCCGACTGGTTACGAGTTCGAGGTCGCTTGCGCGGTCCTCTCCCTTACGTAGCGGTGAAACAGTGTCTACCGAATCTATCACGGACCGACTTGATCGCAGACCACTGCATCCTATGCTCGGCTGTTCACCCGGATTCGGGTAGCCGATGGTCGTTTCAAGAGCAGTCGCCGTAAGGTGAACAGCTACCTCTGCTCTATAGGAGACAGTACTGTTTCCTCAGAATGTACAATCGATTAGCTGACGCCGCACGGTGCGCAAACCGTCCAGGAGCGCCAGAAGAATGACTCATGGGGGAAACTAGCCCTCAGGCCAGAGTCCTGCCGGGGCTCGCACCCGATGATATGTGCTGACAGTTTTAATGATATTTTTTTGTTTTATTTTGTTTTATTTTAAATGTGGCATAAACACAAAATATATATATTGCATAAGTCATTTTTAGAAGTGTAAAGACAAACTTACATTATGAGACTTCTTTCAGGCATGTTGAAATTAATTTTTAAACTAATAAACCCCTCCTACTTGAGTTAACCATTCTTGGTTTGACGCTTACAAATGCTAAGATTTGAGCTAATCAATTTTAGTTAGCCAACGGTCACCTTGCAAAAAATCCATTTAAAAAATAGAACGCGTTTCTAGATAGATAGATAGATTAGAACCGATAAGGTTATAATGTTTTATATGTCAAATTTCAATGCGATCATTTTACAGTTATTCTTTTCATGATCCGTATAGTGGTTTACAAGTTATAGTCGTTTTACTCAAGGTCATTGACTTGCGCCGAATTTACGCGCGAAAATGTCGCCGGCGTAAGTGACAGCTGAATTTTTACTTTGCGATTGCAGAGGTTACGGTTAATACATATAAAAGTGAACATTGTGTCATGAAACATTCAATATCGCGGCAGCCATGGCACCGGCTGTATGAAAGCTTTTTTTGCAATGCACAATTTTGTGGCATACATTCCTATATAAAAGAAAAACCAACTCTTCTCGACTATATAGACAACTACTATCTATATTTTTTAAAAGTCCGTATGAGACAAGTATTGAATTTTAGAAACGTACAATTCATTAGTTGCTATACCGGCTATGCCATTGCCATATTAGACTTTTAATTTCCCGGCAGGGAAAGTATTGTGAACGAACAATTTTTTTTTCAAGACGAAGACAGATATATACATTTTTACCCCGCCCCCCTTCCGAGACGATTAAGACCATTTCCAGACTAAAGTCTGTTTGTGGGTCTGTGTGTGTATTCCTCCATGATAGCGGTTAAAAGCTTTATCCGATCGAGCTCAAATGGGGCACCACTCCCGCATGTAGGCATTATTTGAAAAGATTTTGGTTGAAATCGGTCCGCCTTTTTTTATTCCTTATAAATGTTTTTTCATAGCTTAAAGTTGCCGGCGGCCAGTGCCATCTATTACCGCGTTCCTCTGTCACTGCGCACTACTACATATAAACCTCGGCTGCGGTTCGTGTCTGTGCTTAGACGCTGACGTTCGCTTTCGAAGCTTTTTCGAGTGGCCAACGAAACTTTTCTATAGAAAAATGACGCCAGGTCAACAGCTACCCACTTCAAGGATGTAATTCTAGGCTGTAATTCTAAAACATTTAAAATTTCAAACATTTATATTTCATTTTAGCTCTAAATTTGACAAACCGTAGATAGTCTAATAATTCCGGTCTGACAATTTAATTTTAAACATTTTACTTTATAAATAGTAATAGAAATTTACTATAATAATTTGTAGATAATGTTTTAAATATTGTTTTGTTAATATGTCAAAAACGTAATACTTTTCGAATTTGTTTTGTTTTAACTTTCGAAGTGAAAATATATTTAATTATAGAAAAACAAATATTGTACGCCTGATAGGTAAACTGTATATCACATAAAATAGTACCTATCTATTTTGTGTGACCTATTTACAGTTCACAATAAAGAGATTATTATTATTTTTATTATTATCAATATTTACAAGGAGCAGCCTCTGAAAGCCTCCATCTTTAACGTTCAACAGATTCCTACCCATTTTACACTCAAATACATACTACCCCATATTCCTCCCCTCCTCTGCTGCCCCCTCCCCTCTGTCGTCCCTATTCCCTGAAACGTGTTTATCACGATAATAACGGAATTCCATAAAATTAGCACAATTGTAGATAACCATGTTCCCACAATAAAATTATTCAGTAAACAAATTGGTCCACAGGGTGACATACGACTAGGTGGGAATAAAAGGGAACCTAAACCTTATGGGTTAAAGTAATCATCTCTGTCGCAATATGTATGTCTTTATAAATAAAAATGTAATCCTGTTCGTTGGTAACATTACATTTTCTTCGTGTCCAATTGACGGCTGACAACCTCTCTTGGACGTGTCAATATAATTGTGTTAGGTAGTCTTAATAATAATTGTGTTTACTACTCTTTACCGAACATACATAGGTAGTCAAGAATTTAACTACTAGATTGTCAAATCACCTCCGGTCCCCCTAATAAGTTATAGAAAAAAGTGAGGAAGAAGTATAAATATAGTTAGAGGGAATGGGAAGGGGCGGGGGGGGGGGGGGGGAGAGATAGGGGAAAGAGGGATAGAGTAAATTAAATCCATGCTGCCTGACGGCATCGTTATCCTAATAAGACTGAATCGATTCAACTATATCCTCGTTTTTATATATTCCTTTATATCTGCAAGTAGTCCTTAACTACATCGTTTTTCCGCCTACATCAAAGTCTAGTTTCGGGAAATGGCCTCGAACGATAAATGCCATTAAATCCTGCAGGGACTCCACCGCAGCGATTCTCAGCACAGCTTCCACTCTCACTCTCACCAACTCTTTGCCAACTTGCCACTCTCAAGCGAATCTCAACAACCTCCAGCGCAATGGCGAAAATAATTAAAGTTCATATTCGCCACTTTTGCAGAGACTAATGCGCGATGGCAATTTGTCAACCGGTCTAGACGTGACATTAGCCTTAACCCCTTGAGTATGATACGACCAAATCTGGTTCTGAAACAATTATCCGTTGAGTATGATACGACCAGATCTGGTTCTGCGTTTTTTTCACTTCTTTGACGTTCTCATATTTATTCATAATTATCTAATTGTTTTACAAAATGATATTTCAATATTCTATATTCGAAATTTCAATGCAATCATTGTGGAGTTGTTCTTTTATGATTGGTGTAGTAGTTTCGTAGTTATAGTACTTTAAGGTCGATGTCGCCGAAAATCCTGCAAAAGAGACAGTGCATCCATGAAAATACCCATTTACTCCAAGGGTTAATAGGAATATGATTATGTTAAAAGCTCCACAGTGTACCTACAACAACGCTTCCCTCGCTGTTTCACACAATCCATTAGACACGATCCTTCAGCGATCGGCCCCATTCTGTATCAGTTCGCCTCGGGAATCGTGCCTTGTTTATAGTACATAGCTATAATATTATTATATACATACACTACGGCACAAAAGTATTTATATAAAAGTTATATAAAAGATTATATAAAAGTGAATTGTAAAAATCTTCTTTTTAAACACATCTGAGCACTTCCCCGAAAGAAATTTTCATTGCTCATTTATCAAACTTGTTTAAATGCTTATTACCTAGTAGGCCAATAGACCTATAATAAAGATATCGGTCATTAACCAAACTTCAGGTATACAAGGGGCATTTAACGATTGTGGGAAGAAATTATTCATGTTATCGAAAGTAGCCATGATTATTTATTTTCAACCCTTGGGCTACGTAACGACCAAATTTGGTTGCACATCAGAACACCGTTGACTACGTAACGACCAATATTGGCGACTTGCTCCCGGAGCGCACAGTATTTTCTAATTCGAACGCATCCTAAAACCCATATCAAATATCTCATTATTACTATAGATTCATAGATGGCCGCTAGAATAATTTCGCGCGTCATTTCGCGGATAGTTCTAGTAAAATTCCATTGTCAAACATCATCATTTTTTTTTCACGAAATCATCAAAAAATTTATTGGTTTTATGAGCTAATATCTAAATATTTTTGTACGTAAATAACCAAAACAAAATATTACCTTTGATAGAGAATCTACGAACGGTCACGATAGTATTTTTATTATAATTTAAATGTACCTAAATATTAAGTTTCTACAATCTGTTAGGATTTTTTTTGGAAATAAATTGAAATTGAAAAAAAAAATATTTACGATTTCTAAATAGGGTTCCGCATTTTTCCGTTAGACAAATACAAGTTAGAAATTCCGAGTTTTAATCACTTTTTCGAATTCATCATCTCTCTCTCTCTCGAATTATCTAATTGTTTTACAAAATGAGATTTCAATATTCTATATATGATATTTCAATGCGATCATTGCACAGTTATTATTTTTATGATTGCTATAGTACTTCCATAGTTATAGTACTTTTTGTCGAGTGCGGCGATATCGCAAGAAATTCCAATAAATTGCCGCGGTTTGCCATAAAATTATGCCGCTACTCGAAGGGTTAAAGCTTATTTAGCCGCTGTAAGTCCGAAATATCATTAGGGTTACCTAGAATAAATTGAAATACTCCTTCCAAAAATATAGAAAATTCTAATGTAATCGGGTGTAAAATACCCGGCCAGACTTTCGCCAGGTTTAACAATCTTTCTGCTAAATTTCCTCTGTGTTCTGTAATTGACATTATTAAGCATAAATAAACATTACATTTTCTTCTATCGCCCGATATACAGTCTGGCCAGAAAGAGTAGACCCTACGTTTTGGGAAAAAAATATTTATATTGCAATACAGCAACGTGAGAATAGTAAGACTAAATAATCTTGGTAGATATCTCAATACCGTCTCCCAAGAGGCATATTGTACGAGTACCCAGACTAATGTTACTGCTCCTTTAGCGATTCTATCACGTAGCATCGACGTTTGAATTATTGTGAACTTGAAAGGAAAGAAAAATGTTAGTCGTGCCTCCGTTAAATAATCATTAATTTTGACTACAATTGAGAGAGGTAGGTACCGACAATTTTATGATAAACTATACGAAATATATGTCAAACAAAACATAACCTAGAAATGTACCTAGAAGTATATTTTGAGTCACTGAAAACGACTTCTCTAGCTTCGCTTCGAATTGTTTTGTTAATTTTTTAACGAAAAATAATTAGAATAACGAGAACTAATAACGAAATGAACGCAATTCCATGAACTGAACCAAGAGCACTCAAAAATCGCCTGACATAAGAGTAAGTGTGGTCACATCAAAATATTTCTCCCCATGTCGAATAAATGTCTACCTCTTAATGGCGAGACTGTAACCATCGGAAAGTATACAACAATTTTAAACTTGTTTTATGGGTAATAAAGAGGATTTGGTGCGTAGTCATCTGGGCCGACAGGAAGCCGACTGCCGATAAAGGCGTAACTTTATTAAGAGTGGCAATTCCTCAACAATTGCCAAAGTTTGGGTCGAGCGAGATAGCGGACCCACACGACTTCGCCCCCTCTCTTTCGCTCCCCACCGCGCTGATAAGGGGATTTAATGAGCGACCCTTCAGAAACGCCTTGCGCCCTCCCTCAAAGAGTCTTTTAACCTTACCTCGCCCTCGGAGGTCGAGGGCAGCATTCATTTTATTGCTGAAGCTTTTAAAAGGGTATAGAGTAATTTCACTATTGTACGTGACTTGATTTAAAGCCACTTTGTATTGTAAGGCATAATATAAAGAATGGGTAAACATTAAATAGTAGACAAGATAAGATGTAACTGAGGAAGAAATAAATAGAGAAGGGTAATTGCCAACGAACACCCGCAAACTCGCACGACCGTCTCGTCTGACAATCATCGTCTTCCGTGATGAGCGATGAATTTCGTGGAGTCAGGATCCATGCAGTTTTCAAGATGAGCTGATTTTATTATATTTATTTATTTACCAAAACATTTTTTTTAACGTTATTAATTTAACAAAACATATTTTTATTCTATTTATTTATTTACTAAACTTAACGGAAAATACGAAATCGTAATTCTTATTCTAGACTGTAACGGACGTTTAGTCTATTCTAGAACTAGACGGTGCGGCGCCGCAACGTTACTACGACGCCGCAGTGGGCGAATAGTGTTGTAGTTAACTGTAGGTAGAACTAGTGAAATGAGGTATTCAATGCTAATGGGCCCGATTGCGTTTCTTTGTGAACTAAAACTAAAATTAGTCCAAGCGAACGAGACAGAGCAATATGTTAGAGCGGGATATGAAACGAACGATCGTCGATAAATACTACCTGCCGAACTTATACTCGTCCGAATAAATTCGAGCATATTTCGTGCGGTGTAAGATTTGACCTTGGCGGGCAGTTTTAATGCGAAAAAGTCATAACCGGTCATCTTACACTCCGCTCTAGCGTATTGCTCTGTCACGTTCACACGGACTAATTTACGATTTTAGTTCACGAAGAAACGCAATCGAGCCCAATATCTTCATCGTTGGTACTCATTTTAAACACTTCGATTGATTAACAAAAATACGTGAACACAAATGAAACAGGCAAGCATGTACCCTCTTTCGACTGCTCTTAACAACTGAGCGGTGCCGCACCGGCGCATATCCCCGGTTCGCGTGCGGTGCGACGTCGGAACGCACCGCGTGAGATACCTTGTATATCTGTATGTAGGACGACGCAGCGGCAACGATCAGGCGTCGCGCCGTAGCCGCACTGCATCGTGTGGCCAGGCCCTAGGCATGCACAGTTTGGCTACGCATCGCCCGCATCGCGAAGCATCGCCCGCCCGCGCTTATACTTCTTTTTTGCATACCGTTCTTATTGTTCGGCTCCTGTTATATAGCCTATAAACTTCCTCAAGAATTGGGCTATCAAATGCAAGAAGATTTTTTTAAATCCGACTGTTAGTTCCAGAGATTAGCTCGTACAACAAACAAACTCTTCAGCTTCATTACTAGTATAGATATTTACCTAATTCCTTGTTTGCTTAGAAATGCATTTATTGTACTTTGTATCTGTGCTAAGTTCATTGTCCAAATATCTACTACTATATGCTAAATCAAATATTAACGAACAAGAGGTAAACGGGAATATGCACTCCCACAATACACGCAGACGTGATGACGTTATCCTGCCTAAAGTATGCCTTACGCAGACACAAAAGTCCTTTGGATATTTGAGCTATAAGCTCTTTAACCAGCTACCACTCTCCACAAGAAAGATGGAAACAAAGGCGTTTAAAAGATTTATGAAACAAAAGCTGCAATCCACACATGCTTTCTATAAGCTGGGTGATTTTTTTGAGCATGCCAATTCTTTCAAATGGGAATAACATTAATATGTAACTTTTAGGTACCTCATTTTAGTTTTTATTATTTAATAATAATATTATGAATTTAATATTTAATATGTAGATTACAATGTGTAATGTAACATACCTGATCATATACATACGTTGTTTTTTTCCAATTTTGTTTTGATACTTCCTATTGTGTGATTATTTTTTGTATAAAGTGCTTGATGACTATTAATTTTCTTATAATAATTATCTATTTTATATGTATACTCATGTAGGTACATGGATTCAGCTCTATTTTTTTATTTTTTATTTTATTTGTCTGCCGTGTAAAGCCGACTTTAGTCATCGCTATTGTCGAATTAATATTTATGCTTTAATAGTTTTATATCTACACTAGCTGCGCCCAGCGGTTTCACCCGCGTGGTGATGGAAAATTGTGATAATGTGTTAGATTTTTTTTCCTACTTACTTGACAGTTATCGTTATATTTTAGATAATCCACAATATATCTTTATAAATTATAGCCTATGTATTATTCTGATGTATAAGCTATATTATTGTAAAGTTTCATGAAAATCCATTCAGTAGTTTATGCGTGAAAGAGTAACAAACATCCATAAATACATACAAACTTTCGCGTTTATAATATTAGTAGGATAGTAGGATAGAATTTAAATTTCGAATGTCAATTTCTTAGATTTTTTTCCTACTTGACAGTTATCGTTATATTTTAGATAATTCACACTATATCTTTATAAATAATAGCCTATGTGTTATTCTGATGTATAAGCTATATTATTGTAAAGTTTCATGAAAATTCAGTAGTTTAATTTTCATGAAATTTCATGAAAATCAGAAAATTATTGTAAAGTTTCATGAAAATTCAGTAGTTTTTGCGTGAAAGAGTAACAAACATCCATACATACATACAAACTTTCGCGTTTATAATTTTATTTTTATTTTATTTTATTTTAATTTCTTAGGAAAACTTACAGCTAGTTAAACATATATAGGTACACATTGAGAGATTTGTGCTGAAGGCCAATTAAAAGTTTTCACACATAATAAAAAGATACAACAAGTGAATAAACAAACAACTATAACTAGATAGACGCTAATATTTCTAAGGGCCGATTTTTCAATCGTCAGATAAAGAGTCGGATAGGACTTATTCATTAGATAGTACAAAATTTAATTAGATAGTACAAAATTTAATAAACAAAAATAAATTTAATATTAGTAAGATATACACTGACGAATTCTAATATGCGATAATTAGCTTTAATTCATAATTCATGCTTTTATTGTATATTCTGAATAAATAAATTGAATACTGAATACTGAATACTGAATCCAATTCTAGCTCAGCCGAACATACTGAAGCAGTGTTGAACGATGTTAGATCTAGCTCGCGGTAACGCAAACAATACGTGAGTTCTAGTACGCCAGTAACTGGCGGGTACAACTAAACCGATTCTTTTAAGGACGATCGAATTATCAACAAAACCCCCAAGCAGTTAAATGTATGACAAATTGCCAGCCAATCTATTCTTATGCTTAATGAGCTGTATCCAACAATCTCTAGAATAAATACCGTAGGGTACAAGATAGGATAATATAATTACTCTTTACAGTACAATAATCTCAGAAAGCCTGGATATGTAACAATTTACATAAGGATTTCATATTGCCGAGTCGACTTTTAATCTGCTCCGAATTAGAGAGTTCATTTTGGGATCCATGCTAAATGTGCTGTTGAACAGTTTCAAGCAATTTGTAAGAATTATCAACTAGGGTGTAGATGTGCTGTTTGTATGTCAACCGTGAGTCACAAAGATCACTACTATGTGCTTTGTTTGATTCACTCGCGAGTGTGCCTTGCCATCAATATCATACTAATTTACAAAACGGGGAATCAACTAGCGAGTACGTTATGATTGAACATATTTCCGTATCGAAGTATAGTTTATACTTTATGCTCTAAAGGTAAATCTATACTGCTCGCTCTTGCGAATAGTTTCTTGCATTGCTGGATTTGTCAATAGACCTCATTATAGGCTACGTAAATAAATATGTGGTGTTATGCGTCAAATTAAAGGTCTGATTGAATACATTCCGGAAATATAATCTATCTATATGGATAAATACAGAAACCACATATATTTCCTAAAAACACGTAAAAATACATTATAAATTAATCATGGTATTAAATAAATACCATGATCTCGCAAATGCCGTAACCCGGACGGTTTCACTGTTCACCTTCACGCGGTGGAAGTTGGCGCTCGTGGCCTTCCAGCTAAATCTCTATTTCACCTCTTTAAAGATCTTGGCCTTTCCAGAAAAATAATCAACTCTTTCGTAGAAAAAATATCTAAAGCCGCGATTTGCGCATCTCAAATTCTATGGCTTCGAAGGGGGAGTGAATGGGTGGTAAGGTGTACGCTCACATGTGGCAAGACAGTTGTCCTAAACCTACCACAGCCGGTCGTTAGTCCGGAATCCACTGCTCACCCCCCAGAAGTGTAAAAAATAGTATTATGATGGGCCCGACTCCGGTCGGTGAATTCCATGGCAGCTCCGTTTATATTTTATTTATTGTTTACTTTATGTAACGGTAGTCGTGTTTTTATTCTTTTTAATATACGAGTAGTTACTTGTTACAAGCCTGCCCAAAAAGGAGGAGTGTAACGTGTGTAGGGTATGTTTCCGTTTATTTATTCCTCCATAACTTCTAAGCGCTCGAATCGATTTAGAAGTGTGATATTGATAGAATCCTTATGTTATATACGGTGTCATAGAATGTTAGCTGTTCAAATATTTGGTAAATAGTTGTCTAAATGTCCAAATCTCCAAATGTCAATGAATTAACAATCGAAGTAAAGCTTATAGTTCATGCTTCAAAGGTACACCGCGTCTAAACCCTCAATACCCTCAACCCCACAACACACCTCCCACCTCCCCCTTCCTTCTCTACCCCTATCCACCCCCTTCCCCCGCGACCACTCACCCCCCCCCCCCCCCCGCATTCAACTTATAGTGATTGTGTCAAGTGATTATGAGAGCAAGTATAGTATATTTTTAGTATTTTCGTGGTATTAAAATGATTATTTTCTAATATGTTGTAGTATTTTCTTAAGTTCTTGCTTGTATAAGAGATATTCCAACTAAAATTTCATAATGTGGCTTCGACCTAATGACGCATCTGTGTACCGAATTTCAAATTTTAAATCCGATTTCAACTACAATCTTTTTAACTTTTGCCACAATCGAATGATGCATGAATGCCAAATTTCAGCTCAATCGGATGAAGCGTTTGGGTGCTATTGTGGAGGGCACAAAGACACACAGACTCACAGAAAAGACACACAGACATACAGGCAGCTCTCAATCTGAAAATGTTCGTTCTTAAGATTTTAAACTCTATATTTACGATATCCGTGTGCGAGGGAGCACCATGTACAGTTTTGCAAAGGAGTGAGTTCGGAACTGTAATCACGGGAGTTATTGTGTTGGCGTAATTATTATTAGAAAAGGTGTCTGGACTGTATTTGACCGCTGGACGTCCACAAATTGAATTTCCTGGTCGGATGTGCTAAGGGAGAGGCTAGAACGAGGTGCCATCAGGTCAAGAGGGTGGTAACCAGGGCCGACGACAGGTGCGGCGATGAGAGGTCGGATCCGTTTCGCCCCGTTAAATAACTTTAACAAAATATATGGACGAGCGTATCGTCTCCAATACTGTTACGATCGATGCCGAAAATCTAGATACTTTGAAATAATATCGCAAAATAATGCTCATGGATATAAATACCCAAACCGTAAGCAGTGACAATTTAATTTAATAATTGCAAGTTATAATGATACAGTGACTCTTTTTACAGTGACTAATCCGTTAACCAAAAAAAGTTATACCATAATTTATGACATATTATGTTCTACAGCAGAGGCAACCAAACTTTCTTGATTCGTAGACCCCTTGCTGTTTTCCGTAGACCCCTGCCTGAATTTTCCTGAACTTACTAACATTAAAAGTTTCTTGACAGCTGGAACAGTACTGATCGCCTACATAGGGTTTTTGGTAATGTGGACAGTTGTAAAAAACTTAAAATATGTAAAATTTTTATTTGTTTATTCCTAAGCGTCCACGACCTTAAAGTACGAATCATTTGGGAAAGCCGCACATAAGTAGGTACACATTTAGTACTATCTCACTTGCTCATTCATGTGGCGCCTTTATCCTACTCGCTCGCAATGATACCCATTGAAGCGGATTTTTTTCACATATCACATTCGCACCTTCCCTCATTAGTCATGTGCGCTGGTCTCTTCAATCGAGTAGTGATGCAATTTGAGTTGAGTGTTGATTTCATTCCGTGATACTTGTGATGCGCGCGTTTGTTTACTGCTGTTATTATAATTTTATAATACTATGCTCTATACAAAATCTGTTTAAGAAGTTATACGACACGGATCGTCTGAATGCTTATGGTGACCTGCCTAGATGGAGCCCACTAACGTGGACCCCCATTTACAACTCGTGCACCCCGATTTTTGTTTCTCGCTGACATGGAGCCCCTGCGAATCGAAATCGACCCCTGGGGGTCCATATAGACCACTTTGGGAATCACTGTTCTACAGTACATAATTTATAATGCTTTCGTGAGCAACTTCATTGGCTTCCTATTCGCGATCGAAGAAATGTTCATACGTTGTCGCTACTCTACAACATACTCAATAACCCCACTTCACCCTCCTATCTAAAGGAGAATTTCCACCCTTTGGGAGGCCACGGTTTTCCACTTGGATCAAGCCGGGATAACACACTCGCCATTCCGATACATCATTCTTCTGTTTACACGCACTCTTTTACAGTCCATTCTGCTCGTTTATAGAATCAGCTCCCTCACTCTATCAGGCATGCACCTTCGCTGCATACTTTCAAAAAATTGTTGAAGAAACATCTATTTTTACACAGCCACTAACCAAATACCTCACCTTGTCCTCTCCTTTATCCTTCCCTGGGCAACCTTAGCACAAGTTACTGACATGTATCTGTATAAGTTTATTTTAAATTTAACTTTACTACTTCTTTGTGTATTGTACGGTGAAAATTAGGAATTATTTTATCAAATGGTTGACTGTAAGATATCGCTATAGCGATAAGTCCGCCATTTGTGCATAAATTGTCTTTTTTATAAAACCAGCGTAATATTCATTAAGTTATGTTTTTATAGCACAATAAAATTATTCTATTCTATTCTATTCTATTTATACTGTGTGACATAAATGTAATTTTACCAATATGAAATAAGATGACAATTTGAGGTGTCAACTACAACGGGCGAACCCGTCACCTCAGGAAGTTTTAACGATATTTGTATGTTCTGTCTCCTGTGAGGTGAGCGTAGAAGACTTTGGATGAAACACTTTAGTTACCAATAGACATTCACAAATTAAATTCCCTGATCTAACGTGCTAAGGGACAGGCTAGTATGAGGTGGCATCAGGTCAAGAGAGTGGCAACCAGGGTCGACGACAGGTGAGGCGATAGGAGGTTGAATCCGTTTCACCCCGATAAATAACTTCAACTTAATATATGGACGAGCTTGTCGTCTCCAATACTACTACGATCGACGCAAGCGATCTAGATACTTTGAAATAATATCGCAAAATAATGGTCTTGAATATAAATACCTAAAGCGTAAGCATATAATTTGTTTATTTTCCGTTATGACGGTAAGATTACAGTGACTCTAATGGGTTACCCAAAATCAATGTTTACTTTCTCGGCTTACCAACTGGTCAGGAGGTATAGTATTGTGAACGCGCTAAAAAAACCGAGATCAAGACGGATTTTAAGCCCACTATATATAGTATCTCCAGATTGGAGACAATGAAAAGTATTTCCAGATTGATGTTTACTGTGTGTCTCTATGTGTATGTGTGATTTCTCCACGTTAGCGCCCAAACGCCTAATCTGATTAAATACTGAACTTTGGTATGGATGCATCATTCAGTCATGGCAAGAGTTTAAAAGATTGTAGATAAAATCGGTCCACCAGTGGCGCACTAGCCATATATCAATCTCGAAGTATTGGACTTAAAGACCCAAATTTTGGTACACATATGCCTTTTATGGCCGAAATCACATTTTGATATTTTGGTTGGAATATCTCATATACAAGCTACAGTAGGGCGGTGACGACTACAACGGCGGCCCGGGTAGGACTCTGGCCTTGGGCTCGTTTCCTTTAAGAGTCAATCTTCTGGCGCTCCTGGACGGTCTGCGCACCGTGCGGCGTGAGCCAATCGATTATGCATTCTGACTAACAGTCGGGGGAGTCTGGAAGCAGTACTGTTTCCTGAGTCTGGGAGAACTACGTTTGTAAGCATACAATCCAACAGGATGGCGGTGTAGACTACAACAGGTGAACCTGTCACCCCAGGCTGATATAACGATATAGATCGTTCTTTCAGCTGTGGGATCAGCATAGAAGACTTTGGGACAAGACAATCTACTGTCTAGTTCACCAGCAACCCGTTAGAGACCGACGCCTTACGGCGAGGCACCGCGAAAGGTACACAGAGGGCAGCCTCACCCCCTAACTACCAGTTTTGGCAGGGTATCTCCGTCTGGAATTAGCCTTCAGTATAACTACGTCCTCCCGACTGGTTACGGATCCGAAGTGGCTTACGCGACCTCTACCTGTTGTATTACAGCGGTAATTCAGTTAGAATTTATCGCGGACCTGGGCGTTCTTTGCCTGTAGTGGATCGAGTGGCCCAAGGTCAAGAGTGACATGACAACAGATTATCATTCACCCACCCATTTATTTTTTATATTTGATTTTTCTAAATTTTATATTAAAGTTGCTCTTTTGCTCGTACTGATTCACCCACTTCAAGGATATCACTAATTAAAAACTTACCTGTATACGGCGCTGCGACGTTTTTTCGACGTATTTACATACATTATTGATTACTCGACATCTATACACAGAAAGAGAAATCTCGTGGCAATTTCCCCACCGTCTTAAATTTCCCCACCGAAATTATTCAATTCAATTCAATTCTTTATTGAGAAATCACACAGTATTACAGTAATAATATTTTTTAAATGTATGCAAATTTAAAACAAATAAAACCGGTTACGGATTTCAGTAAAATTACATAAATTACGTTTTTTTTTTAACCACTTAATAAATCTAATGTACCTACCTTCAATTATAGAACTACATAAGAGTCTAATATGCAGGGTGTGTGTATGTGTTTGTGGAAGTGTGTTGAGCGTGTAAGTGTGGAGTGTGAGCGTGTATGATATTAGTAATGGCGTATATAAAATATAATAATAATAATAATAACCAATAAAAATAGCTAAAAACGCATAGTCAGCTTATTGTATCGGTTAGGGTTTATTAATTAGGGGGGGAATTATTAAACATATCAATACCATTTGAATGAGTATTATAAAGCTCACAGCAGCGTGTGAGTACCTACTCCATTTCTTGATGCATTAGTTTTAAAACGCGGCAATCGAAACAGGTCAAATTGGCGTGTGGTCCTCATTGGGGCGTTAATATTTTATGTAATATTAATGGAATTAATATTTATGGAATTAAAATATTTCTACAACGTTTGATTCGACCACAATGACATAGTTTACTATGATATTGATTCCTCGTATTTGTAATATTATACGTAGACGTCGCGTCGCCTTGCATAGAAGCTCTATAAATAGTGAGTGAATCTCTTGTATACTATACTAGCTGTTGCCCTCGGCTTCGCTTCGCATGGACTTTCGAATCGAGTGGTTAATTTATAAAGATTGACGTAAATTTGCCTTTTCAGACACATATACCTATAGGTAAATAACTTGGGTTGTCGACTGCAGCGGGCGAGCCCGTCACCTCAGGAATTTTTAACGATTAGTCGTTCTATCTCCCTGGAGTGAGCGCAGAATACTTGAGGACAAAACAGTCCACCGTCTAGCTACGCCACAAGCCCGTAAGAGGCCAACGCCTTAACCGCGAGATAGCCAGTAATGTTACCCGGCGGGCCTACACTCACGCCCTTACTTCCAATTGTGACCAGATTACTCCGGTCTCTCGATCGGTTACGAGTTCGAGGTCGCTTGCGCGGTCCTCTCCGTTGCGAAGCGGTGAAACGGTGTATACCGAATCTATCGCGGACCACAGCGTCCATTGCCCGGCTGTTCACCCAGGATCGGATTGCCGATGGTCATTTCAAGAGCAGTCGCCGTAAGGTCCGCAACCACCCCCGCTCTATAGGAAACAGTACAGCTTCCAGACTCCCCCGACTGTTAGTAGTTTGGGAGCTAACGGGCCCATGATGAGTTGGCCACGATGACCCATGTGTTCAGGGTCGGTCACACTCACGGGTCAACACCCATCCGACGGCCTCCACGCACGGGGTGCGAACCTGGGTAGGACACTGGGTCAACCAGTCTCCCTTGGGAATCAAACCTCTGGCGCTCCTGGACGGTCTGCGCACCGTGCGGCGCAAGCCAATCGATTGTGCACTCCGACTAACAGTCGAGGGAGTCTGGAAGCTGTATTGTTTCCTATAGAGCGGGGGTGGTTGCGTGCCTTACGGCGACTGCTCTTGAATTGACCATTGGCCATCCGATCCCGGTTCAGAGCCGGGCAAAGGACGCCTTGGTCCGCGATAGATTCGGTGTACTCCGTTTCACCGCTTCGTAAGGGAGAGGACCGCGCAAGCGACATCGAACTCCCAACCAATCGAGAGACCTGAGAAATCTGGTCACAATTGGAAGTGAGGGCGCGAGTATCTCGAGCCCGCCGGGTTTATTCCTGGCTAACTCGCGGTAAGGCGTTGGACTCTCACGGGTTGTGGCGTAGCTTGACGTTGGATTGTTATTGTCCAAAGTCTTCTACCCTCACTGCAGGTCGATAGAACGACTAATCGTTAAAACGTCCTGTGGTGACGGGCTCGCCCGTTGTAGTCGACACCTCAAGATGTAATATTATAGAAAACTCAGTTAATTGTGGAAAAAAAAACTGAGATTGTCATTATTTTTCAGTCGTAATGAGTAGCTTTAATATAAATCTCCATCCCGATGGCTTCAGGGGTTCCGATTTTCCATCTTACAGAATGTCACCTCTCTCATTCATCCTGTGGGGGTAAAATTTTAAGAAATTCCTTCTTTATGCTTCCATTCACTATCAAATAAAGTCCTGTGCAAAAGTCCTGTGTCTGTAGCTTCAGCGGTTTCGATTTTCCATACTACCTAATGTGGGGGTTAAATTAAAAAAAAATCCTTTTAAGAACTTCCCTCCACTATCAAATAAAGCCTTGTGAAAAAATTCAAGTTTTAATATCCAACATATAAAATTTCATCGCTTATATAATCCTCAAGGGTTGATTTTGAAGAAACTGTGAATGACATAATTATTCATTTTTAATGAGTAGCTTAAATATAAATGTTGATGTCAGTAGCTTCAGCGGTTTCGATTTTTCATAATACAGAATTTCAACTCATTCCTTCATCCTGTGGGGCTGAAAATATAAGAAAATCGCCTAGCACTTAGTATCGAGTAAAACTCATAGATAGCGTAAGTAAGCGACTTATGTGAGTTTAAATGTTGCGCGTTGATGAAAGTGATAAATTAGAACTAAGGCAGGTGTTAAATGATTGATAAAAATATAAAAATACGTGTGGCACTCGGGGACTGCCGCGGTAAAGCTATTGCACAGCATTTTTAACAACCTATGCAATTATAATTATTTTTTCTGATATCAGATAACTGCGCTCTATCGGAAAACGTTGAAATTATTTAGAATCTTTTGCGGCTGCGAAAGCAAATGATTCGGAATAATTTAAACGTCTTCCGATAGAGCGCCGCGCAACATTTTTTTTATTCGGTAAAGCAAAAAAACGGATTATTCGAAAAAAACGTAGATAAAAAGATAGATAAATTATCTTTAAAATGGTGCAGGTTTCATAATAATATGCCAGATAGTATTTGCGTACTAGTCGTTTTTGTATTCGGTTAGACCTAATTTCACTAATTAATTACACTATGTAATATAAACAAAATCTAAAATATTTAAAACTAAGAATATTAGAAAAATGTCCTTGTTTAACATATATTTTTTTCAAATCGTAAGCAGTACTCGTTTAGACGTAATTATCAGTTTAAAATCATTAATTTTCGTTAAGAAATTTCTTCATTCGGTCGCCGCGCTGGCCTAGGCCCGCGATAAAAGCTATGCAATAGCTTAACAGTGTATATAATTGTGTGATTTTCGTGGAAACCTGTAGGTAAGAATATAATTTTATCCATTCAAAGTTTCGAAGCAAAAGATGGCACTTAGGATGTTCTAACATTTACTGGAACTGACTACGGCAAATTCTTGGTTATTATACCGAAGAGTGAGGAAGGCAAAATATCTGAACGGCAAGCAAATGTCGCAGAATTTAGACTTGAGATAGGCGAGACCTTATGCGAGCTGGCCTGAAGCCAAGAGTCGAAGGTCTTTAGAAGACGAAATTCAAGCCAAAAATCACAAGGGCCCTGCGCAACATATTCCTCCATTGGTAGTAAGGCAGGACCAGGTCGGTCATTGACCGATTTGGGTTAAAAAAAGGATACGTTCCAAGATTCCTAAGTGCACAGGCGTTTCACAAACAATTTGCGAAAAAGCAGTGTAGCATTATGCTATAATAAACATAATAAATGTTTAATTTTTTTCCATACAACATAAATGTTTTTTTATACGTTAAAACTCAATGTTACATTTTTGAATTTCTGAGAAATACGTGTTTTTTTATTTGCCTAAACCTATCTCATTATCAACATTAATTTTTGTTTGAATATCTTGGGCTACAAAGGGTTAATCCAGAAAGTTTTTTCTACACTTATTTATTGACCTATAATTTTCCAGATTATACATAATTTTATAGTAAAAAGTAATTTCTTATAGGTATACTGTTAAATTAGGTGTCAACATTTCTTTTTATTGTTTTCAGTCAATACATCGAACGCTTCGTTACATTTGCTGAAAGCCATCAAAATACATCATAAAAAACTAAGAGTATATTTTAAGAATAAAATGAACAACGCATAACGTAGAATAACCACATATGCACATTAATTCAGCGGATTTAAATTATTGTCCACTTTGAGTGCTTCACTTACTGGTATATTAATTCAAGAAAATATTACTAGAGCCACCCAGTGTTATATTACTGTGTTGTCTTATATAAATCGCCAAGGATAGTTATAAATTTAGATAGTAGATGACGCTACAGATTTTTAAAGAAAAAATCTGTAGAGTCTATAGCTATTTATTGTTATATATTTATTATATATTAACTACCCACCTAGAGAGAACTCTGTGCATACTGCATTTTTGCTATAATTTTATATATACTTTTCGGTTATTTTCTACTGCTATCTATATTATCGTGGCAAATATATCTTGCAGAGAAATTCAAAATGGCTCGAACGTATAATGTTAGATGGCGCTGGCAGTATTTTAGTAAGTGTATATAACGCTTATATAAATTATATTAACCTGTGTGTATATATATATATATATATATATATATATATATATATATATATATATATATATATATATATATATATATATTGAAATATTTGATAGTTTTGTGTATATATTCTTTTTAGAATTGATCAATAAGATGATTATAAAGTAAATAATTATAAAAGCCACTTACATCGTGACGAAGGATTCCCTTGATCGGATTCGGGAATGCTTTAGGTGTTAACGAGAATGATGAATGCCTCTCACTTGCGGAAAGAGGAGTAGGTTTAAGTTGGGCCCATTTTTCAACTAGTAAACGCTCACCCTTCATCCAATTATCTCAAAAATTAAGCTACAATCCTTCTTTATACGTAAACTCACTCAATTTCCTATTATTTCAGGGGAAATAACAAGACAAGACGAGCTACTTGACAGATGGAAGAATTTAAAATTTCGAATTTCGTTTTTTTATTTTCTAAAGGTGCGATATAAAGAAGCTGCGATCAATATTCAGCTGAAAACTTAAAACTAAAAGCGTGACATGCCCTCATATCAATGAAAGGAAGCAGTCAGCTCTTTCCTATTAGTTGGAAAGATTACCTTTAACCTAAATGGATTATTTACAATGAACGAAACATAAAATATGTAAAAATTCAATATTTTGAAATATTTGATAGTTTTGTGTATATATTCTTTTTAGAATTGATCAATAAGATGATTATAAAGTAAATAATTATAAAAGCCACTTACATCGTGACGAAGGATTCCCTTGATCGGATTCGGGAATGCTTTAGGTGTTAACGAGAATGATGAATGCCTCTCACTTGCGGAAAGAGGAGTAGGTTTAAGTTGGGCCCATTTTTCAACTAGTAAACGCTCACCCTTCATCCAATTATCTCAAAAATTAAGCTACAATCCTTCTTTATACGTAAACTCACTCAATTTCCTATTATTTCAGGGGAAATAACAAGACAAGACGAGCTACTTGACAGATGGAAGAATTTAAAATTTCGAATTTCGTTTTTTTATTTTCTAAAGGTGCGATATAAAGAAGCTGCGATCAATATTCAGCTGAAAACTTAAAACTAAAAGCGTGACATGCCCTCATATCAATGAAAGGAAGCAGTCAGCTCTTTCCTATTAGTTGGAAAGATTACCTTTAACCTAAATGGATTATTTACAATGAACGAAACATAAAATATGTAAAAATTCAATATTTTGAAATATTTGATAGTTTTGTGTATATATTCTTTTTAGAATTGATCAATAAGATGATTATAAAGTAAATAATTATAAAAGCCACTTACATCGTGACGAAGGATTCCCTTGATCGGATTCGGGAATGCTTTAGGTGTTAACGAGAATGATGAATGCCTCTCACTTGCGGAAAGAGGAGTAGGTTTAAGTTGGGCCCATTTTTCAACTAGTAAACGCTCACCCTTCATCCAATTAATAATTGGATGAAGGGTGAGCGTTTACTAGTTGAAAAATGGGCCCAACTTAAACCTACTCCTCTTTCCGCAAGTGAGAGGCATTCATCATTCTCGTTAACACCTAAAGCATTCCCGAATCCGATCAAGGGAATCCTTCGTCACGACGTCACATCCAATTAATAATTGGATGAAGGGTGAGCGTTTACTAGTTGAAAAATGGGCCCAACTTAAACCTACTCCTCTTTCCGCAAGTGAGAGGCATTCATCATTCTCGTTAACACCTAAAGCATTCCCGAATCCGATCAAGGGAATCCTTCGTCACGATGTAATTGGCTTTTATAATTATTTACTTTATAATCATCTTATTGATCAATTCTAAAAAGAATATATACACAAAACTATCAAATATTTCAAAATATTGAATTTTTACATATTTTATGTTTCGTTCATTGTAAATAATCCATTTAGGTTAAAGGTAATCTTTCCAACTAATAGGAAAGAGCTGACTGCTTCCTTTCATTGATATGAGGGCATGTCACGCTTTTAGTTTTAAGTTTTCAGCTGAATATTGATCGCAGCTTCTTTATATCGCACCTTTAGAAAATAAAAAAACGAAATTCGAAATTTTAAATTCTTCCATCTGTCAAGTAGCTCGTCTTGTCTTGTTATTTCCCCTGAAATAATAGGAAATTGAGTGAGTTTACGTATAAAGAAGGATTGTAGCTTAATTTTTGAGATAATTGGATGAAGGGTGAGCGTTTACTAGTTGAAAAATGGGCCCAACTTAAACCTACTCCTCTTTCCGCAAGTGAGAGGCATTCATCATTCTCGTTAACACCTAAAGCATTCCCGAATCCGATCAAGGGAATCCTTCGTCACGATGTAAGTGGCTTTTATAATTATTTACTTTATAATCATCTTATTGATCAATTCTAAAAAGAATATATACACAAAACTATCAAATATTTCAAAATATTGAATTTTTACATATTTTATGTTTCGTTCATTGTAAATAATCCATTTAGGTTAAAGGTAATCTTTCCAACTAATAGGAAAGAGCTGACTGCTTCCTTTCATTGATATGAGGGCATGTCACGCTTTTAGTTTTAAGTTTTCAGCTGAATATTGATCGCAGCTTCTTTATATCGCACCTTTAGAAAATAAAAAAACGAAATTCGAAATTTTAAATTCTTCCATCTGTCAAGTAGCTCGTCTTGTCTTGTTATTTCCCCTGAAATAATAGGAAATTGAGTGAGTTTACGTATAAAGAAGGATTGTAGCTTAATTTTTGAGATAATTGGATGAAGGGTGAGCGTTTACTAGTTGAAAAATGGGCCCAACTTAAACCTACTCCTCTTTCCGCAAGTGAGAGGCATTCATCATTCTCGTTAACACCTAAAGCATTCCCGAATCCGATCAAGGGAATCCTTCGTCACGATGTAAGTGGCTTTTATAATTATTTACTTTATAATCATCTTATTGATCAATTCTAAAAAGAATATATACACAAAACTATCAAATATTTCAAAATATTGAATTTTTACATATTTTATGTTTCGTTCATTGTAAATAATCCATTTAGGTTAAAGGTAATCTTTCCAACTAATAGGAAAGAGCTGACTGCTTCCTTTCATTGATATGAGGGCATGTCACGCTTTTAGTTTTAAGTTTTCAGCTGAATATTGATCGCAGCTTCTTTATATCGCACCTTTAGAAAATAAAAAAACGAAATTCGAAATTTTAAATTCTTCCATCTGTCAAGTAGCTCGTCTTGTCTTGTTATTTCCCCTGAAATAATAGGAAATTGAGTGAGTTTACGTATAAAGAAGGATTGTAGCTTAATTTTTGAGATAATTGGATGAAGGGTGAGCGTTTACTAGTTGAAAAATGGGCCCAACTTAAACCTACTCCTCTTTCCGCAAGTGAGAGGCATTCATCATTCTCGTTAACACCTAAAGCATTCCCGAATCCGATCAAGGGAATCCTTCGTCACGATGTAAGTGGCTTTTATAATTATTTACTTTATAATCATCTTATATATATATATATATATATATATATATATATATATATATATATATATATATATATATATATATATATATATATATATATATATATATATATATATATATATATATATATATATATATATATATATATATATATATATATATATATATATATATATATATATATATATATATATATATATATATATATATATATATATATATATATATATATATATATATATATATATATATATATATATATATATATAAATATATATATATATATATATATAGGGGAACCTGGTCAACAGTGGATCAACTTTTTTTATAATGTAATATCTTCAAAGTTATCCAATGTATTAAACTAAGATTTTGCAAGATTTTTCTTTGATCATCCTTGTATTCATTTTTAATTACCGCAACTCCTTGGCACAACAGGAGAAAAAGTAAAAAAAAACAAAACGATACTAAGCACATTGATCCACTGTGGGACATGGGTGGTACACTGTGGATCAGAATATGGTTCACAGTGGATCAAGGACAAGATTAATATGAAAGGGTAAACAAAACACTTGAAAATTGTCAAAAATATTTTAAAGTAGGTACATAATAACTATAACAGAGAGAAAAAAGTCATGAAGTACTTAGGAACTTAGATATTTATCATACATTAGGTAATGTATCATCAATTAAATGTTGATACTCGAACATAAGAAAAATTAAGAATGTAGGAAAGAAAATAAATCTAATTGCCTCAAAATGCCTGCTTATTTAGCGCACGTTTAAAAGAGACAGATTAACTGAAAATTTATACAAACACTGTCGCCTCGATGAGCCGCTTACTACCGGTCTGGGTAAAACTAACTTAATGTCATGTTCTTTAACATAAGATATATCTGGCACATCTGGCAGTCCAAACTGCTCTTGAGATTGTATTTTTAAACGAAGAAAACTAACATTATACTCCATGTTGTCATTTCTTGTTTGTAATACTTTAGCTATATAAAATACTCTTTGTTTTTTTGTAGTAAACAGTATGAGAACGAAGTCTCCTTCATTAGGTTTTTTCGGTAGAAATTCTTGGTTTTTTAAAAAGTCTTCGGTCAAAATGTTGTCTTCATTTTCCTTTTCATCTTCTATAAACCAGTCCTCATCATCATCATCAGTATCTTTATATATTACTTCGGCATCATCTTCAGAGTCGCTTTGTAGAACTTGCCGCTTTGCCTTTTTTAACCTGATTTCTTTTGTTTTTTTTTGTCGCTTGTTTTACTCTTTCTATTTCACCTTTCTCTGGCGTGTCTGTAGCAATCATACTTCGTCCCAGTCTTCTTGGTTTTCTTTTTTTGTTTCTAGATCCAGCTTTCAGTGGTGCCCTGAATTGATCAGGAGTTATGAGAATACTTCCAGTATTTGGTGAATGATTCGGGATTGACGAAGATGTAGATGCTGACATAACTTCAACTTGGTGAGAATTCAGTGGCTGAAGTGTAGAATTATCCGATTGTAATTGTACAGGATTCGGGTTTGATAAATATCGTATTCTCACAAGCTCTGGAACCGTGGAGGTAGATGGTCGTGCATCGGCTAACATCATTTCAGCTTGGATAGAATCATGTGGCTCAATTGCAGGATTATCCAGTTGTAATGGTTCAGGATTTGGGCGATCTGTTACTGAGCTAGGTAAGAAATCTTCATCAGAGAATATGTCTTTGTCAAAAGGATGAATTCCAGTTTTTTTAAAGGCTTGAGTAATATTGTTCAATGTCATAGATTTTGTGAATGCAATTTTAATTAGTTCCCCAATGTCGTAGATGGTTATGGGGCAACCTGGATGTCGCAGCAACCAAGAATCTATTGCATTATAATAATAGTTCTTGAACGGTCCAAACACTCCGACATCGAGGGGTTGTAATCTTGCAGATGTATGAGGATGCAGGGTGAGGATTGTGACTCCGGATTTTTTTGCCAAGTCGAGCACCTCAATGCTCAGATGTGACTCGTGGTTATCTAGGATAAGAATACTTGGATTATCTGGAGAGCTGTAACTACACTTAATAAAGTGCTTCATCACGTTAACAAACAGCTCACAATTCATCCAACCTGATGAAGCTGCGAGAGCTAGTGTGCCGGTGGGGTTCCAGCCGTCATTCTAGGAGTCACTTTTTTACGTGGGAAAATAATTGCGGGGGGTATTGCCTGACCACCTGCACCTATGATGCAACAGGTCGTGCATAAAATCCCCTTCTCACCACTAGTAACTTTGCTTACGTTTTTGTGGCCTTTTAATGATATAACTTTTCGAGGTTTTTGAACGGTAGTTGTGCCCGTCTCGTCCAAATTAAATATCCGCATTCCATTAGCAAATGCTGGGTTCCTGCTGATAGCTTTTTCCAGATTTTCAAAAAATATTTTCACAGTCTCTCTGTTGAATGACGTAGCTCTGGCGAGACTGCAAGATTCTGGCTTTCTAAGGCTTAATTCAGGATGTCGTTGGCGGAAACATCTCAGCCATTCAATGCCTGCCATTTGGTTTACCTCCCATGAAGGTGGCATTTTAATGTTATTAATCTTCGCCATTTCGTATGCGACGTGGCGGCAGTCTTTTGTTGACAGGCCATAAAATAGAAGGGCACATTTCCTGAAATAGCTTTTCAGTAGTTCTTCGTGATATTTGGAAAAAACCATATTTACTTCATAGTTGGGTTCCAGTCTTAAATTTAATTTTAACTCTAGATTTCTTTGTTGTTTTTTATAATATCTTTGCAATGTAGTGAATGCAATGTTTTTTTGTTTCGCTGCTCCACGAATACTTAGGCCTTCTGTAATTAATCTTAATGCCTCTTCCACTTCTGCTTGTGTGAATTTTCCTATTTTCCTCTCTTCTTGCTTTTTCCGAGGCATCCTGAAGAATAAAAAGCTTATTCAGTACTATTTAATCACACTTGTTATGCGATACTTTTTCATATATTACACAGTGGTTCACTGATCCACTGTGTAAGGTGATCCACTGATTCACTGTGGACCAACCTACCAAACTGATTTTGATATTTTTTAACGATTTTATAATTATGAATAGGACACTATTTCGAGTGTTTACATGTGTTGTAGTAGTTAATCAAGCGAAATAAAGCGTACTATAGCCTCAAAAAGAAGAATGATGAATATGGTAAACGAAAATGTACTCACGCGATATTTTCGTAGCAAGCGATGAAAACACAGAGCTCCGCGTCACACGTTCTGTCGCCAGCGCAGCCGGGCGGGTACTAGCGCATGAGAGCACGCGCGGACATGGGCTTACTACGAGTCTACAGCAATACGCGTACGTGCGATAGTTTTCTAGGAATTGGCGTGATCCACTGTATACCACTGATCCACTGTTGACCAGGTTCCCCTATATATATATATATATATATATATATATATATATATATATATATATATATATATATATATATATATATATATATATATATATATATATATATATATATATATATATATATATATATATATATATATATATATATATATATATACATATATATATATATATATATATATATATATATATATATATATATATATATATATATATATATATATATATATATATATATATAT
>OX155971.1:24806125-25079871 GCA_944548615.1 Micropterix aruncella | reverse complement strand
TTAGAAAATAAAAAAACGAAATTCGAAATTTTAAATTCTTCCATCTGTCAAGTAGCTCGTCTTGTCTTGTTATTTCCCCTGAAATAATAGGAAATTGAGTGAGTTTACGTATAAAGAAGGATTGTAGCTTAATTTTTGAGATAATTGGATGAAGGGTGAGCGTTTACTAGTTGAAAAATGGGCCCAACTTAAACCTACTCCTCTTTCCGCAAGTGAGAGGCATTCATCATTCTCGTTAACACCTAAAGCATTCCCGAATCCGATCAAGGGAATCCTTCGTCACGATGTAAGTGGCTTTTATAATTATTTACTTTATAATCATCTTATATATATATATATATATATATATATATATATATATATATATATATATATATATATATATATATATATATATATATATATATATATATATATATATATATATATATATATATATATATATATATATATATATATATATATATATATATATATATATATATATAAATATATATATATATATATATTATATATATATATATATATATATATATATATATATATATATATATATATATATATATATATATATATATATATATATATATATATATATATATATATATATATATATATATATATATATATATATATATATATATATATATATATATATATATATACATATATATATATATATATATATATATATATATATATATATATATATATATATATATATATATATATATATATATACATATATATATATTTATATATATATATATCTATATATATTTATATATATATATATATATATATATATATATATTTATATATATATATATATATATATATATATATATATATATATATATATATATATATATATATATATATACAGACTGTATAGTTCATAAGCGCGGAAAATTTAACCACGTTTAATGACCATGATATAGATCACAAATTTATTATAATTTTTGAATTTTGAAATTTGATCAAAATTATCTAAAATTATCTAAAATTAATCATCGTTGTATGTATCCGTACCTTTATCAATATGAATGAATTCATTCATACCGGTAGGCTATTCACGCGGTTTTGCCAGTAAGTAATATGTAAAGCATGTTAACTAGGTTTGTTTTATTTTTAAAATTTTAAAATGTTTTTTATTATGGTTTTTTTTATGGTATTTATGGTTTTATTGTTTTAATATGTCGCTTATTTATTGAGTTCGCCAAAAGATTATTTCAGTATCGAAATCAGCGTGGTGAATACATCCGGTTTTCGGTGAGTTTCCTAATAAGAAAAAAACGCTTTTCCATGCCAACCCAAGAGGTAAACGTTTAGAGCTCGCATTTTTTAAAGAGGTATCCCCTTAATCATAACAAAAAAAGATGGCATTGCTATGATTACATAATCAAAGCAAAGTCATTCTTTTGACGTTATAATCAAAGGCCTTGTCCTCCATATAATACATACAAAATTAATAAAATTAAATCAGTAAAATATTTTTTAATACCTAATAATTAATAAAATAATTAATAAATAAATAAAATAAAATTAAAAATAATGAAATAAAATATTAAAAAATAAATCAGTTTTAAACTAAATACAAAAATAGATAAATATTTTTAAAATATCTTATAAATCTCTCAAGATCTAGAGAAAGAGGAAGATGAGATGGTGTAAAATTCATTGTCGTCTTATAATACGACTATTTATCACCTGTTCGCCACGGATTTCTATGCATTTAGTGCAACGACGCAAAGTCGAGTTATGAATGCGATCAAACATTTCTGGTGTCTCTCTTAATTTCTGGAAGCAATCGCGAATCCTATCACGCATTTCTTCTGCAGTATTACACACACCAAACGAACCTTTAAAATGTACAGTAATTTTGAAAACACAGATAACTCACAATTTATCAATAAAATACACAAGTACTGTTTCATTGAAATTACGAGACGCCGACACAGACCTGGCATCACTGAATAAAGACTGGCCATTTTGGTTTTGTAAACAAGTCATTGTGACTCGCATGCTGTCTCGTTCCTGCTTTTGCAGGGCTGTCACTTTGTAAACCACCATATTTTTAGCTGCGTAAATCATCTCGGACTATACTGGATGAAAAGATGCCATGGAATGAGCATGTCAAGTCAAAACTGTCATCAGCCTGCTATACTCTATTACGCATCATGAGTTGTATGGTAGTTGAACCTCACCCGCGCTATGTTATTCTTCTATGGAATACTGCAGCGCACATCAACGGTGTACTCACTCTCCAAAAAAAGCCATACGTGCGATAGTAGGTTTTGGTCCACGGCATTCATGTCGTGAAGACTTCCAAAAGCTAGGGATATTGACTTTATATGCGATTTTTGCTCAAGAAACTCTTTGCAAATTCTTTTGCATTAAGAGCTCGGCAACATCTCACGAGGAAGTACATCGGCATGTCACCAGGAAGAAATCCCATTACCTTTAACCGATTATACCACGTACGGCCAAGTTTCAGGCGACTAGCCTTAAACTATTTAACAAATTGCCCAAACAAACGACCCCTTGAGCGTTGACGTTTGAATTGTAGTGTCTCTTAGAGAACGTGAAGAAGAAGAAGAATACATCACAATAAAATGATAGCGTTTCAGAAAAACGACGATTACTCCGATACTGCCATACGAATCGTATAAAGAAGGCCTTTTTTATGTTCCTATGGAAATTTACTATTAGATAATTGTAACGTCGTTTTGTAAAGCAATACGCATTATTCAGAATTATCTGTCAAATTTGCGGTACAGAAATTTAACTGCCTTGTCCAACATTTCTTTGCTTTTTCAGGAAATACAAGTAGATACCTCTATATTCAATTGTTTAATATAACTATAGGTAGGTAACCTTAAATTTACGTCTGTAAAATTACGTAAATTCACGAAATGCGCAAAATTTCGTGTACCTACCTGTAAACATTTTATGTCGTAAAACAATTAGATAATTCACGCGGTAAATTCGTTTTAAACCTTTTTATAATGTCAATCAACCGGGATAGTCTTCGATTTCATAATAAGATAATAATGAATAAATATTAAAATAGCACATTACAAAAAATAGCATAGCCCTGAATGCGCGCGGGGCTGAGGGGAGAGGTGGCGGCCCGCAAGAGGCAGGTAAAAATAATTTTCCATTGTAATCTATTTATAAACATGCGACTCGCAACACTCGCACAGAAGTAGTTGACCTTCAGCGCTCTTGGCTCCTGACTAGAGATGTGTCAATCCTGATTGATCGAGTTTTATTTGATTCGATCGATCGAGTCACAGTGCGAGTCAATTTATTTATTTATTTTATTTATTTATATAAGTAATGCAAATATTAAAAATAACAGTAAACAATTTCAGCATAGGAATTATGCATAGAAATACTTTCAAAATTGAATCAAAAGCAGAAAAAAGAATACATTGCATAGTCTAGTGGCAACGTCACCTAACTAGGCCGGGACCTGTTCTAAGGTAAACATTTATTTTTGAATGTGCTTGCACAAATACCGTGTTTATAAGAATGGCATATACATATTCCATGTATGCATAAAATAATGGAATTGCAAAACAATATTAAAAATGACTAAATACTTAAACTAAATAATTAAATTAAAGTTAGAAGTGCAAAATTAAAATGACAGCAAATAAATTCAAATCAGAAAAAAACAAAACAATTTAAAATAGTAAAAATTAGAATAAGAATTTAAACAAAATAGTCCTGCATTTTACTTATAACTAAGATAAAATATGAAATCGAAGACTATCGCGGTTGTTTGACATTATAAATAGGATAGAAAACGAATTTACCGCGTGAAATTTGTAGGACCCGACGTTTCGGTGACGTTGCAGCCACCGTTGTCTAGGGCAGTCTACCCTAGACAACGGCGGCTGCAACGTCACCGAAACGTCGGGTCCTACAAATTTCACGCGGTAAATTCGTTTTCTATCCTATTTATAAGATAAAATAGTGTTAAAACTAAAACAAATTATCTCTTAATATACGTTAAAACATAATAACAATAATAATAATAATAATAAATAAATTAATAATAATATTATAATAATACAATATGTATAAGATTCAAAATATTCAAAGTCCGGGTTAGATTATAATGTCCAGTATTTTAAAAATTCTTTGTCTTCCCTCTTTTACAAGCCAGTTTCTTAGCAGCCTTTTAAAGTAGGTCTTATGTTGTGCTGATTTTATGTCGCCAGGAAGAGCATTGAAAAACCTTGGGGCAATAAATGTATAGGTTCGCTGACCAAAAGTAAATTAACCTTCTGGGTACTATCATATTATTATCTTCGGAAAACCTCCTTGATAGGGTATTTTGAGAAAAATACCCTATCAACGTTTATTTTCCATATTGATAATTAGCAACATTTGTAAACTTTTCAATATAACGGAATTATGATAGCCGACATTCTAATTCTTATTTAATTTAGTATACATCTATTTATGTTTAAAAAATACGAAGGCATATTGCCGGATTGACAATAAAATTATTATACGTTGATTATTCTACATAGAATTTGCATTTATATTTTAATATATTATTCTCTCTTACTATTTAATGACATTAGTATATTTTGATTATTTGTAAGTAGGTAATATTACAGCCATGACAACTATCATGATAGTTACGTTTTTAATAATTAAATTTTAAGCATTTAATTTTGTGACGCATCCAAGTGTAGGAATGCCTATCTACTGGAGAAGTTGATTGTATTGTATTATATTATACACAACTAGGGAGGTACCTACTTAAGTTTAGTGTATGTGTTTTTATCTTAAATCGTTTTGATACAATGTAACGCCGTGGAGTGGTGGCGTAACAGGACTTTTTTGTAACCACATTTGATGCATTCTTCAAACATAAACCAGACGAAATCATGTCTAATTTAACAAAGAAGAAAAGTTACATATGGAAGCACTTTGATGCTCTCGACGATAAAGTCGCTAAATGCCACAACTGTAGCAATAAAATAAGTTATGCTGGCGGCGAACTGGAAATCTAAACAGACACATGAAAACCAAGCATGGATCGATTCCAGTGGAAACTTACAGAGCGACCACGAAATCAAACAAGACCACCGAATCAAACAACCGACATGGATTTACTACAGCAAATAATATTTCTAGCACGTTGCCGACTACGATAATTAATACACTGTCTCAAGAGACAGTACTGGTACCGCTTCCATCATAACTACAAGATCAGCCACTCACTCAACAATCCAGCATAACAAATTATTTCTACGTATACGTTGCGAAGCAGGAAACATATTTAGTCGAACCTAATTCCGAAACGATCAATTATTGATCGATCGAGTCGTCGATTCGATCGCCATGCAACGGGCGATCATGTCAAACACTACTTCTGACGGTGTGCGATGTTTACCTATCGATTCATGAGAGAGAAGGAGATGCAAGATTTACGATGCCATAGTCCGGCCGCCCTTTGTAAAATATATTTACAAATAATGATTTTAGTCCTCTTAAAATGAAGCAAACAAATTAATTAAAAATTATTGTGCAGTTAATTTTATAATTTTATAACAAACAATATAATTAAATTAAAAAAACCTGTTATTTAAGTAAAGCCTGTTATTTTACAGATTTTAGTATGTGATTAAATTAACTCGTAATAGTATAAGTACCAGAAATAAGATTCCAAAATGGCGATTTCTACTCGGAAGATTAGCCTCGCTCAGACAACCTTCTGGTATTGATCACGACAATGTGCGTTTGATAGTGGAAAAATCTATCTATTAGACTATTTGAACATTAAAGGCGTAATTATTATGTATTGAAATCTGCCCCGGGATTCTGAAAAGGCGATACGATACGTCAACGAAATACGACATTGCATTGATACGTCAACGAGACTCGACACAACATCGTCCTCGATCCGATGACTTGACTGATTCTGTTCTAGAATCGCCAGCTAATCTCGGAACTCGATACTACCCATGTGATTCCCATCCCGATATCGTGTTTTGATTGGCCGGGGTCGGCCGTTTAGCAGTGAGCGGCGTATACTGAATTCGGACCGGCCTCTGATAGTGCTTAGTGCTTTGAGCTAAGGAAAATTCCGATCGCAAATTCAGCGAATTTCATTCGATCTTGGGTGGGAATGGTCGGTAATCATTGCTGAATGGGGATTTTTACTGCCATTTCTCAGCTATCTCCTAGAGCAACGACATGCAGACGACACCTAATGTGCTGATGTCTGTCCTTACCTTACTTCTGACGGTTGAATTACTATCAAATCGATTCCAGAATTGCAAATATTTTCGAGTGACGACAATCTAGTATTGTATCGTCGCTTCAGAATCCCGGGGATGTCTACCAATAATATTAAAATAATAAAAGCCATGATTTAAAAACCCGTTTGTTACTATATTACTGTTTTATTTTAGATTTGTTTTTAGATATTTTAGATTTAACCCTTCGAGTAGCGGCATAATTTCATGGCAGACCACGGCAATTTATTGGAATTTCTTGCAATATCGCCGCGCTCGACAAAAAGTACTATAACTATGGAACTACTGTAGCAATCATAAAAAGAACAACTGCACAATGATTGCATTGAAATTTCGTATATAGAATATTGAAATGTCATTCCGTAAAACAATTAGATAATTATGAATATGAGAAAGTCGAAAAAGCGAAAAAAACTTGGCATTTCTAACTTGTACTTGTCTTACGGATAAATACGAAACCCTATTTAGAAATTGTAAATACTATCGTTATCTTTATTAGATTCGCTATCAAAGGTAAAATTTCTTTTTGCTTCTTTACATACAAAAATATTTAGATATTAGCTCATAAAAACCAATAAAATAATATTAATGCGCGCTTCGGGAGTAAGCCGCCAATATTGGTCGTTACTAGTCAATGGTGTTCTGATGTGCAACCAAATTTGGTCGTTACGTAGCCGAAGGGACAAGTCTATATTTTACCATATAGACTTGTTTGAAATTGCTATCTATTGGGCTACTGAACATAAAAAGAAGATTAAACAATGTTTGAAACTATGAGTGCCATCTACACGTCGCATTTCATAGTAAAATACTAGCTGCCGAAACGCAGTATGGCATTGAGCAATCTAATACCCTATATCAGGGGTCGGCCAGTAATTTCAAGTGGGGTCCTAATACCGTTAATTTTTTTTATCGAGGTCCAGAAAAAAAACTCATAATAATTACTAATTTTCTAAAATTTGCAATATTTTAAAAAAGGGAACAATTTGCTGGGTTTTTATTTAAGACTGCGTATTTCCGGCGATAATAATCATTCAATTGCATAGATAGGTAAGTTATTTAACAATATTTGGCGATTCAAGTTTCAACCTTCCGTGTTCCGGATCCAGACCGGGTCCGCCTGTTGCCGACAGAGGCCCTATAATATAAAGTTCTCCCTGTGGCCCGGCCTAATGGTTCTACTTAAGGAACAAATTATTGGCCGGAAACTTAATAGTGGTTACGTTTTGGACTAACAAATATTCTCACAATGGTAACTTTACCAAGATATTACTATGTAAAACTATTCATCTACTAAACCAGTCATTGAGTACAGAAATATATGCAAGTATCTCGAAAACAACACAGAAAAAATCAGCAGCACGGATAGTGGCGCAGATCAGTGTCACAAATCAGTACGGAAAGTGGAGTGACTTTTGTCACTGTAAAATTGTGTATCAAGTGCTGAAATCAGACGTTTAATTCTCAGACGGAACGTCAAAATCAGTGCGTATGACATTTTTTTAATCTGTTAAACGGGGGTGTCTCTTTTTAATTGCGCAACATCCAATGGGAGCGCACTTTTTCGTATAGTCTTGTTATTACATGTCATTTGCCAGCAACTTGCCCTTGATGGGCGGCATGGTTAATCTAAGAGAAAAAATATGATGCAGTACTTGACATAATGTTTGTATTGACATCATCAGTAGTTGACATCCATGTCAAATATTGCTTCTAGTAACAGCAATGAAACATAAAATATCGCAAATTTGAAGTTTCCAACGCTATTTCCTTTTAGATTTAGCATTAAAATGACCAATTTTAGTAGTGTGTTTTTTTTTAATAGGCGAGGTAGCAATACTTAGATGGCAATTTAAGAAGAAGAATCATACAATAGGCTCCCGATCTGCGCGTAAGTGAGTGATCAGCTGTGATGTTACGCGAATGTCAGCTGACGTTACGACCTCGAATGAACTCGATTAGGGTAGAGACATACTTAGTTTTAGAAAATCTCAAAATATTTATATCTACAAAACGACACGGCAAGTTTTATTCAAACTCTTAGGAATTAGTTCTTATAATGGCCACTTCAAGTGGTTAAATTTTCCGCGCTTATGAACTATACAGTCTGTATATATATATATATATATATATATATATATATATATATATATATATATATATATATATATATATATATATATATATAAATATATATATATATATATATATATATATATATATATATATATATATATATATATATATATATATATATATATATATATATATATATATATATATATATATATATATATATATATATATATATATATATATATATATATATATATATATATATATATATATATATATATATATATATATATATATATATATATATATGTATATATATATATATATATATATATATATATATATATATATATATATATATATATATATATATATATATATATATACATATATATATATATATATATATATATATATATATATATATATATATATATATATATATATATATATATATATATATATATATATATATATATATATATATATATATATATATATATATATATATATATATATATATATATATATATATATATATATATATATATATATATATATATATATATATATATATATATATATATATATATATATATATATATATATATATATATATATATATATATATATATATATATATATATATATATATATATATATATATATATATATATATATATATATATATATATATATATATATATATATATATATATATAATTAGTAAAAGCTACTTGAACAGCAACGAAGGAAATCCCAGCTTGGATTGGGAAACGCTTATGTTTGAATGAGATATACTTACGGATGTGCACGACTTTCGATTGTGCATGTTAGTTTATGGGTCCCTTTACCGTCGACGAACGATCACTCATCATCCATATATCTCAAAAATCGAGCTTTTCCTTTTGCAACACAAAATGCCTCCAATTGAGGCGAATTAAAGCGAAAAAACTAAAATAAAACACTTTTATCACATCGGCAAAGGCCGTTTCATAAATGGAGGATGACGTTTCGAAATAATTCAAAATTTCGGAAAACTGATTTTACAGGTTAGACAAATAACCGGCCATATCATGACAGTAAATATTGTCCTTATGTGTAACTGAAATTATAATTAAAAATCAAAACTAAAAGAACTAAAAATAATTAAAAAAATATAGTTTAAAAAACTATAAAAATACACTCTAATAGCAATGGTAACTAAACAGTTAAAAAAAGTATAAAATATAAAGATAGAATGTACCCTAACTCAATATAATTAAATAATTTTGAATGAAAGTTTAAAATGGAAATAAAGTGATTCACAATAAAAATATTTTTGTGTAAAAAATCATATGTGGCTTGATATCAATTCTTTTAAATATTTCATTGGTAGTTTGTTGTAAATATAGATTTATTATAAAAATAAAGTAGAAAACACCTCACGCTTTTAATATATTTTTTTACAACTTAAAATATTTTTTTTGTGAATCACTTTAACCCTTGGATAAATGGGTATTTTCATGGATGCATCTGTCTCTTTTGCAGGATTTTCGGCGACATCGACCTTAAAGTACTATAACTACGAAACTACTACACCAATCATAAAAAGAACAACTGCACAATGATTGCATTGAAATTTCGAATATAGAATATTGAAATATCATTTTGTAAAACAATTAGATAATTATGAATAAATATGAGAACGTCAAAGAAGTGAAAAAAACGCGGAACCAGATCTGGTCGTATCATACTCAACGGATAATTGTTTCAGAACCAGATTTGGGCGTATCATACTCAAGGGGTTAAGGCGCAACGGAAATTCCCCTGGGAAAGACATAATACACGTGTTCGGAAATCAACGCAGGGGATGATTCTTGAAAAAATTGGCATGTGTCTTTGGTCCATTTGATTTACACGGGCCATTGACATTTAGCGTGTTCATTTTTTCAAGAATAGGCCTGCTGTATGCTGTCTAAAATTAAATGAATAATCAATAGTACGACGCGCCCTGGATTGTAGGCGCTTTAGCCATAGTAAAATAACATTAGTAGGATATCTCGAGCCCGTTCTCAAAATAAGTAGGTACATACGCTTCGCCGAACCAACAGGGTTGCCATAACAAATACACAACTGACAAGTTGTGATACCATTAAAGCTGAAATGCAATTCTTTATAATTATTAGGTACGTTTATGTATTTTTGGTTTATAGATCAAAAGTCGCTTCCCAAAATTGTACTGTAACAGAATATATGAGTTAGTGCTGACTTTGTGTGACAGCATTCATCACTTGTTGCATGTGTTCAAAATATCTGCATTTTAGTCAGTTAAAGTAGGTACTTAACAAAAACGCATCTACCTACATACCTACGCACTTACATACCTATGCACCTACTTACCTAGACACATACTTACCCACGCAAATAAACAATAAACGTTACCTCGTAAATGTAATTTCGTAACGTATAATAAATATAAAAACTTGTAAATGTAATTTCTGATAGGTTGCATTAGAGCCTGTACAGAAAACATTCCTCTTTTGTATACTTAGCTGTCGCGTGACAGCCCTGACTGGCTAGCACCGAGGCGTCCGAGAATCTATGTAGTAGTAGCGTACGGACAACGGGACGCTTGTATGCGCGCGAAATCGGTTCGTACTATGGAGATGTTATACTGTTCTTATTTTACTATGCTTTAGCGAAAATAGTTTTTTAACATGAATTTGGCGCCTCTTAAATTGTATCCCGGATCAGGTACCCTAGTTTGCCCCCTCTCCCTAGATCCGATGCTGATTACAATACATACTTGTTAAAAACACAAGTATAAAACGTTAAATAATATACCTAGTTAACTAAACTTTTGAGATCATTAATAAAAGTTTAAATTTGTGTTTCGTAAATATCGTACAAACAGACTTGCACCTTAGCCCCACGTAAATCAGTTATTATCCAAGCAGTTATCTACAGTTTCAGAAAAGTTAAAGTTGTAACTTCTCTGAAACTGTATAAAGTGAAATGAACACGAGAATAAATGTATATCTATACACAGTGGAATTTTAATTGCGCACAGAATTTTAAGGGGTGTTTCTACCCATTAAATAGATCATGAAAATATTTTTTATTTTTTTTATTATTCTATAAAATGAAATATTCCAAAACAATTCGCGTACCATAAATTATTATTTATTATTACTTTTTTTTGCAATTTATTATCAAATAAGAAATAAAAAAAAATATTTTTGTGATCTATTTAATGTAATCACACCCTTAAAAAATTGTGCGCAATTAAAATTCCACGGTGTATGTATAAAAATGGATGTTCGTATATCTATCCGTCCGAGCTAAATAGACTCCGAAACCGTTCTACCGAAAACCATGAAAGTTGACACATATATGCATTTTGTCATGGAGAAGGTTTTTATTATACTTTATTTTAACTTACCACTACATGGCGCTGCAGCACATCAACTTCTAAACCGCTCAACTGAACGCCATGAAAATTGGCATTCATAGACTTTTGAGGGCGCATAATATTTTCATGCTAAATGTATTGTAACTCGCCACCAGATGGCGCTGCAGTCAACTTATATACCGTTCAACCAATCATCGTGAAAATTGGTAGAAGTAGATATTTAAGGTCGGATAATATTTTAGAATTTTTCGAATTTTTCGAAAATGAATTTTTTGCGGACTTTGTATTTCGTCGATCTATATGTGAGATCGTACACGCTAAAAAATCGCGTATTTAATGGTGGTTGGTGTAAAATCACGCCCCAATTTTAAGTCGTTGTCCTTGTCCCCATGGCTCAAATTGCGTAGTTTTCCTGTAATTGCAGTGGCATTTCGTTGATGATTTTATCGGGTGATATGCAGAAAACTGTTATATGTAGGTAGAGTATAAAAAAATTTGTAATACGCAGCTCGGTGATATTGACGTATTCAATACGTAAGCTATCGCTCTTAAGAAAGCAATGATGAATGACGGTGTTGACATATCATCGTAATCGCAATATATAATATTTATTTATTTATATATTGCGATTACGATACTTTATCCTATTTTTTATAGTTACATTAAATAAATTGCGTTCATTTTTATAACACACTAGCTGCGCCCAGCGGTTTCACCCGCGTGGTGATGGAAAATTGTGATAATGATGATAGAAAACCATATATCTTTATAAATTATAGCCTATGTGTTATTCTGATGTGTAAGCTGCAATATTATTGTAAAGTTTCATCAAAATCCATTCAGTAGTTTTTGCGTGAAAGAGTAACAAACATCCATACATACATACAAACTTTCGCGTTTATAATATTAGTAGGATAGTAGGATAGAATTTAAATTTCGAATGTCAATTTCTTAGATTTTTTCCTACTTACTTGACAGTTATCGTTATATTTTAGATAATTCACACTATATCTTTATAAATTTTAGCCTATGTGTTATTCTGATATGTAAGCTATATTATTGTAAAGTTTCATCAAAATCCATTCAGTAGTTTTTTCGTGAAAGAGTAACAAACATCCATACATACATACAAACTTTCGCGTTTATAATATTATTATCATTATTAGTAGGATAGTAGGATAGAATTTAAATTTCGAATGTCAATTTCTTATATTTTTTCCTACTTACTTGACAGTTATCGTTATATTTTAGAAAATTCACACTATATCTTTATAAATTATAGCCTATGTGTTATTCTGATGTGTAAGCTATATTATTGTAAAGTTTCATCAAAATCCATTCAGTAGTTTTTTCGTGAAAGAGTAACAAACATCCATACATACATATAAACTTTCGCGTTTACAATATTATTATTATTATTAGTAGGATAGTAGGATAGAATTTAAATTTCGAATGTCAATTTCTTATATTTTTTCCTACTTACTTGACAGTTATCGTTATATTTTAGAAAATTCACACTATATCTTTATAAATTATAGCCTATGTGTTATTCTGATGTGTAAGCTATATTATTGTAAAGTTTCATCAAAATCGATGTAGTAGTTTTTGCGTGAAAGAGTAACAAACATCCATACATACATACAAACTTTCGCGTTTATAATATTAGTAGGATTAAAAAAATCATATTATACAAATCGCAAAAGGGCATTGTTTGTCAGGATTACATCACCCCACTAGGTATACGCCTGTGTTGGGGTTATGGATACAAAGTTCTGTGGTATTTGCTGAGCCTGTACGCCTTGCCTGCTGTCCTTCTTCCGTCTCATAAAAAACAATACGTAATTTAATTTAGCATAATATAATATAAATTATATAATATTACATAACATAATACAATATAACATAATATCATATATTATAACATATTAAATAATGTATCATATTTATATATAATATAGTATAACATAATAAAGTATAACATATTATAATCTGTATATCTGTATATCCATAATTTACATCTGGATATCCTAAAATTTGTGATTAGAAATAAAATATTTTAATATATCATACTTTCGCATTCATCGCTAGTATAATTCGAGAGCCAATGAGAGACCCGTCTCTTGAACTGGTTGTCGGTTATGTTTAAAATCTGTCCTGTGTACGAGTTAAATATATTATAGAGTTTAGGTCCGAGATATGCGTAGTGTCGTTGTCCGTATACAGTCCTCATTTTTGGTTGAATCTGTTTGTCTTTGTGTCTAGTGTTCTGATTGTGCTCTGGTTTGTCTTTATCCGTGTTCCTCATGGGGTCCCTCCGATAGCGCACCAGAACAGCGCGTATGTATAGTTGGCGTACGTCAAGTACTTACTTTAAAGTCTGTATATGTATAGGTCGTTTAACGGGGAGCGATATGGATTTTTGTTAATGACTCTGAGCAAAGCCTTTTGCGCTTTGACAAGTGGGTCAAGATTTGTTCTTGCCATACCGCCCCAACCGATTTGTCCGTATGTAAGTAGAGTCTGCACCAATGCATAGTAAATATTCCGTAGTAGGTTAATGTTGAGTATGCTTCTTATATTTTTAAATATATAAATCAACTTTCTAGTCCGTTTAGTCGTAGCCTTAATGTGTTGTGTCCATTTTAGATTTTGATCAACGACTATTCCTAGATATTTTATTGTGTTCGTGCGTTCAAGTGGTAAACATGCACAGTTCATGTAGTCCATTTATGTAATGTAATATGGTGGTTAGTATTGGGATGAAGTCTATTGTCGATGCTAAAGGTCATTTATTTAGTCTTGTATTCGTTTAGCGTCAAAAGATTATTGTCAAGCCATCGTTTAGCACATATAATATAATAATTATAATAATAATAAGTATTCAAGAATATATTTAAATAATATGTATGACGTTATTATGGAACGTCTATTCACATACATTTTTATTTACTTATAATGACTCTTTCCTTCCCAGTTCCTATGTGTGTTTATTCTTCAGAAAACAATGTTGTATTTAAATTATTATTGTGTAAGTGACGTAGAAGAGTTTGATTAACTGCATAAATACCACATTTTATATCATTCTGTACGATCAAACAATAACCGCGTAGAGAAAATGGTGGAAATATGAAATAGGCAGGTATTAACCCGACGGACGCCAACATTGCCTATAGGCATTTTGCGTCGTTTTACAGATCCGCACGTAACCGTTTCGGCCGACCCTTATATATATTATACTAGCTGACCCGTGCCCACTTCGTTGGGCTGTAAAACTTTTTACCTGTGATGAAATTATGAGTGTGGTTTGGTTACTGAGTGCTATGATTTATTTCCTGACTGCCAAAAGAAGGGTTATATTTTTATTGCATATGTATGTATGTATTTGCATGCCAATTTGACTATAATACCGTTATTTGTGAGTGTCTTCTTGTGAGTGTCTTATTGTCTTATTGTCTATTATCTCTTTAACTATTTATGCAGTAAAAGGGAAATTATATGAAGTAAAAGGGAAAAGTCTATTGTTTTAAACGCATGAGACGATAAATTTACTTATTTTGATAAGAATTCATAATTGTTGATACTGGGCCCGATTGCGTTTCTTTGTGAACTAAAACTAAAATTAGTCCAAGCGAACGGGACAGAGCAATAAGTTAGACCGGTAAATGAAACGAACGATCGGCGATAAATACTACCTGCCGAACTTATACTCGTCCGAATAGATTCGAGCATATTTCGTGCGGTGTAAGATTTGACCTTGGCGGGCAGTTTTAATGCGAAAAAGTGACAACCGTCATCTCACACTTCGCTCTAGCGTATTGCCCTGTCTCGTTCACACGGACTAATTTCCGATTTTAGTTCACAAAGAAACGCAATCGAGCCCAATATGACCAATAAACATGACCTAACGATTTAAATAATTTTTTAAATCTAAAATACTACTTTTTGTGACTAAAATATAAAAGTTAGACATTCGCTGACTATTTTGTAGGCATTATCAAGCTCTACAACTTTTCTCTAGAAATTAATCATATATCTCTCATCGTTAAGGCAGCGTTAGTTAGAAACGTTTTCGTTCGACCTCTTATTCTCCGACTTACTTTGCAAATCCGACTACCACGAAAAAGTCTTTTCATATTTAGGATTAATATATGTATAGCCCATGACACTGACAAATAACGTGGCTTTCTATTGGCAAAAGAATTTTAAAAATCAGTTCAGTAGATCCAGAGATTACATCCTACAACATCACAAACTTTACCTCTTTATAATATTAGTATAGATAAATATGCATAGTAAATATGACTAACAAAATTAACTACTAGGTAACAAGAAGGAAATCATGAAAATACGATATTGTTAGTATTTACCTAGTTACAAAATCTACCAAAAGTTGCGGTGCAGCTTTATTTTTGAAACTTAATAATTTTGTACCAAATGTTGTATGTTTCCTAAACAGTAATAAATTAAAAATTAAATAAAAAACCTCCTTTGTGCATAGTAGTGATTCCTCGCCAAGAATTTAACTCTGACTATTTATTCTAATTGTTAGTACAGTAAACTGATAATATTATTTAAAAATGTCTTATTTACACAACAAAAAATATGTCCTGTATGAAGTTATTTAGTGTTTCCATGCCCTGAAAAGTTAGTACGTTGGCGTGTACGACAAATTTACTCGCATAAAGCGACAATTTTTGAAATATTAATATAGTGACATCTATCGGCAACCTGCAGAACATCCTCAATTTAAAGCCTTCTACTAGGCACACGGAGGTAACAAAATAGAGAACGGTAGTGCTAAGGCGGGCTGTGAGTGAATGCGTTCACCGAATAGAAAGAGATAGGGGCATGTGGGGCCCTCCTCTATCCTTGTCTAGTTGCGCATGCGCGTTTATCCATAGCATAGCAGACTTATGGCGTCGAAACGTTGCCATAGTAATATATGTACGTGTCTCCGTGCATGCGCGACTAGACAAGGATGGAGGGGGTACTATATGCTGCTGTCTCTTTCTATTCGGCTGACGCATTCTCAGTCTGGTCACGGGGTGTAGTAGTTATATGTCAATGACTAGCAATTTAAAAAGATAATTATATATAATTTGGTAAGAAACCCAATTTATGGTATAAGGAAGTTTGAAAATTCTGAGTTTATTTCCATGTTGATGATTAATGAAATGCGTAAAGTTTTAAACCTAATGGTATTATGATAACTGACAATCTAATTTTCATATAATTTATTATACATCTATTCATTTAAAAAAATACGAAAGCATATATTGCTGGATTGACAATGAAATACATATTTTTGATTATTCTACATAGAATTTGCATTTCTATTTTAATATATTATTCTCTCTGACTCTTAAATCACATTAGTATATTTTGATTATTTGTATGTAGGTAATATTGAATATAATATTACAGCCATGACAACTATCACGATAGTTATGTTTTTAATAATTACATTTTTAGCATTTAATTTTGTGACGCATCCAAGTGTAGGAATGCCCATCTACTGGAGTAGTTGATTGTATTGTATTGTATTGTATTGCATTGTATTGTATAAAATTTATACTAGCTAAGCATTGCGCTAGCTTGTAGGTACCTTGCATCAATTGATGATAAATTTAGCATTTATCATATAGTATTTATAAAAAAATCATATATATTTTAACATAATCTGATATTTAATTTAGTTTCTCATCGCACTTAATTATGTATTTAATATTGATTAGTGACATCTGTCGTCCGCTGGTGGAATTTTCTCATATGATATTTTGTTCGCTGCAGACGATCAAGTTCGCAGCAGACGGCACAGATGGCGCTATATTCCACGCGTATTTAAGATTGAAGATTAGTCACCCGCAGCCTCAAATCAATTTCTTTTCCTTTATTCTTGTAATAAATGGAAGGGTTTGGTCGTCATATGCTGGTTCGTAATTATTTTTCTGCCCGAATAGCTGTCGTCTCCGTCTATCCATCGCGCAAATGATGAATAGTCCCCACGCCCGCCAAGGGATTTGTTCGCTCCTTCAATGTGACTTATTTTTCGGGTGAAATATGAATTATGGCAAACCCTCCCCCCCTCTTCTGTCACCCCCCGCGAGCCCCTTTTACCCAAGCTGAGATTTTGGGATCAAGGGCACAGCGGTTGAGAAAGTGTTTTGTAGGGATTCCCGGGGAAGAAGCTGAATTCCGGCTTTTGCATTTGGAATGGGAAGTAATCCCGGATTTTGGAATGAAAACACGGGAGGGTAACGACTAAAGATCCCGCGCTGTGGGGTTATTTTTACTACTTAATTAATTATTTAAAATACTCCTTTACCTTTTAGTTAGGTTAATTTCTCTTTATTTCAAGAAATCTTTACAGATTGTAAAAACATATATACTAGACATAATTTAAATTACTGAAATTTAAAAAATCCTCTCTTACAAAAGATGCAACAGGATCATCATAGTGTTAGTCAGAGTGCGCAATCGATTGGCTTCTACCACACGGAGCGCAGACCGTCCAGGAGCGCCAGAAGGTTGATTCCTAGGGGAAACTAGTCCTAAGGCCAGAGTCCTGCCCGGGCTCGCACTTCATGCGTGGAGGCCGCCGGATGGGTGTTGACTCGTGTTTTCTTGTATTCTATCTTAGTATTTTCTTGGTATTTTTCCTGCTTCTCCATTTTTCGTGTAATTTTGTTTTCTAACATTTTCTTATGTTTCTTTGTTATATTATATGTTACATTATACTTGTTATATTATACTCTTTGTTCAATTATACATTTGTTATATGTATGTAACTAACCCTTTATCATATATATTTGTATTAATATGTTTACTATTTTATGCCATTATCTTAGTGTTAGTATTGAAAGTAGTCTATTAGTCAGTATTACTCAAACGTCAGTACTACTCAAAAACAAAGGCTATATATTTTCGTATGCCCAGATACAGGCTGTTCGGTCTAGTTGGGCATTCGTCTGGAATGATCGTATGGGTTGTGTTCATTTTCTTATTGCTTATATAAATAGTTACAAATCATATCTGTACGATCTCATTGTTACCTCTCTACCAAGTTGTAACAAATAAATAAAATAAAATAAATTTACTCGATTCTAAGATTACATTATAAATTCTACGATTACATTCATTATGAATACGAATAAAGGTTGAAAAAGAAGAAGAAGTAGAAGTTCAACCTACTCTTCCCTTAGAGATACCTATTATTTACAATATCTTGTTTTAAATCATTGTTATCAATGTATAGCACCTTGTTATGTCGCCGTATTCAATAGCTGTTTTCGCATTTTTATGTATTTTTCCTGATGTAAAACAGTTGTATTTGTATAACAAATTTAACACGTTGAAGGATATGACAGTGTGCCGAGTGAAATGTTGATTGTTTTATCTCAGAAATTTATTACGTGAGATTGCAAGCTATATCTATGACATATGATTAGATGTATATTACTAGATCGTCTGGCCAGGTCAGGGAGACAACGGCTCGTGGCAGAGGATCACTCCGTGGTTGAGCGATGACCCCTCGGATTAACGCTCCAGGACTCGCGCCCTATTTTTGATCGTGGCATTGATTGTATAGGATATTAGATTGTTTTATGCCATAATGGTAGCGAACGGTCTCGTGAAGCTCCATTATGGCATGATGCCATTATGGCATGGCATGATCCATTTTGTTTTAGTATCGGCTCAACTAACGATTCAGCTCCTATTCAGAAGACTCTCGCGTCTCAGGCCTCACAAGCTGGTGGACCGGTTTCTCCTGGTGGGATTGCTTCCCGGCGCTACTGGACGGTTTGCGCACCGTTCGGCGACGCCAATCGGTTGTGCACTCTGACTAATTGCTGACCTGCTGTCATGCCACTCTTAAAATGACTTTGAGCCACCCGATCCCGTGTGGAACTATAGGCAAAGGACGCACAGGTCCGCGATAAATTCATACTAAATTAAGGCTGTAATACAGCAGTTAGAGGCCGCGTAAGCGACTTCGGACTTGTAACCAGTCGGGTGGACGGAGGTATCCCGAAGGTTAACTCTAGACGGAGATATCCTACCAAAACTGGCAGTTAGGTGTCGAGGCTGCACGCTTGGTACCTTTCCCGGTGCCTCGCCGTAAGACGTTGGCCTCTAACGGGCTTGTTGGCAGAGCTAAACGTAGATTGGCTTGTCTCTAAGTCTTCTTCGTTCATCTCACGGCTAAAAGAACGATCACATATCGTTATACCAGACTTGGGTGACGGGTTCGTGCGCTGTAGTCGACACTGGCCTACTGTTAAATGTCATAGTTTTGGAAACCCTTCTGCACCAGCGACATGCAGATGGCGCTGATAGCATTGTCTGGCGAAATTACTAGCAATTTTATGGCCACCTGTAATAAAATTGATAATGAATGTTTTAATATAGCACTCATTGATTATTTAACTAATGATAAAAATCATAACATTCAATTATTAGTGTCATCTATCGGGTTTTATTGTAGGTTGATTACGTCACAGAAGTAATACACAGAAATAAAATTGCATATATAAATATATCTGAACATTAAAGTACGTAATTATTATGCAGAGAAACCTGTATACCAAATTAACAATTGACACCTTTAAAAAATAATAATAAAATAATAAGGGCTATGATTAGAAAATGCGTTTGTTTTTATATTATTGTTTTATTTTGAGATATAACCGTATAAGCATGTTCAGAATGCCAAATGTTGGGCCACTGAACATAAAGAGAAAATAAAGAACAACACGTTGTGCCATCAACACGTTTCGTTTCGTAGTAAAATCCGAGCTGTTAAAACGTAGAAAGACATTGAGCAATTTATTACCATTGTAGTAAATCATGATGATAAACAATATAACATTAATTTCAACAAGATGCAGTTGACGTAATTTAACAGGCAAAACCGTCGAATCACCTGATGACTAATAGTGTTCAAAGAAATGATAATTTCATTTTTAAACGAGTCTTTTACACGTTGCAATTTATCACTGTATGGAAAACCGTGTCTTTCACAGTTGCAAATATAATTTTACACAAAAAATACCCCACTTAATATCAGATCTACCGATATGTAAGCGCGTACATTTAGTTTATTTAATCTCTCATCTGGCGTTATCAATGGTAAGCCAACTTCTATTGACTTCTTTTTGGATTATAATGGCCCTTAAGTACCATTACATACGATCAATAAATGCATCGATTTCCAGTGAAATACACTAACCCAATTCAGCTATTATTTTACTCGTGTAACGATGAATCAGCACGATGAAACAATACTTTTATTCGGAATATTTCGAATTGCTTTCATCACCAGAAGCCCCAAGCAGCTTTCCCTGCTATTACAGAAAGTGGAGCTTTTCTGCGACTGGTCAGGCTGTATAAAAGTGAAGCCCTCCAAATGTTTTTGCCTTGGACTCGCCCGCATGGGCACAAAATTTACATCCTATGACCCCAAATTGGTCTATAAGGGCTCTAATATCTCCCTTATAGACCCAAACAATCATTTCAAATTCCTCGGCAGAAAAATCACCCATCAGGGAAAAGACGTCTCGGGCGATCATGTTATAGAGCATTTCAAAAGTTGCCTGGCGAAAATAGATACCTTGCTAATTTCTGGCCCTCGTAAGGCCTGGATCTATGACAATTATCTAACGTCACATTTGTCATGGCCCTTTCTTATTTACGATTTTACCAAAACCCAACTGTCCCGTCTAGATGCGCTGGTGACAGCTAGTTTAAAATCCTGGCTGTCCTTAGCCAAACCAGCTGACCCCTCGACTCTCTTCAGGTCCAAACAAAATTTTGGGCTAGCGCTTAAACTGCCCTCTGTGCTCTACGCCAACTCCAGAATAACCAAAAATTCGATTCTGTGCAATTCCAAAGATCCGGCAATATCGAAGCACGTAATAAGTGGCCGTAGTGATTCAAATGATCTACAAGCCCGCGTAGACATCCACAAAAAGTTCCTTACTGGAATCAGCCAGAATGGCACTGGTCTGGGGTATGGCAGTACAACCACGAGCGACGTGGACTTGAAGAAGTCTCTTTTGCGGGGAGATTACGACAGCAAGAGTATGGCTCATGCTATTGGCCTTCAATGCCAGAATGATTGGACAACAATTGGGGACTTTTGCATTCCGCCTCCAATGCACTGGAAGGTAATGCTCTATGACTGGACGCCAGAGATGCTGAAATTTTATTTGAATGCCTTTCAGCATACACTTCCAGACACCAGTAACCTCGCTCGTTGGAGCTTTGCCGAGGATAGTTCTTGTCCCCTCTGTAGCAATACCCCTTGCACAGCTAGACACATTCTAGCTGGCTGCAAGGTGGCCTTAGATCAAGGACGGTACACTTACCGCCATGACAAAGTTCTCGCTGTTATTCGCGAGGTAATTAGTCTATCAGTGGCTCGTGCCAACAAGGGTTTGACAGTATCCTCCAAACCCCCAATACAGTTTGTGCGGGATGGCTCTAAAGGCAAAAAACATTTAACTACAAAACCTTTCTCAATAATCGAGAAAGCTACAGATTGGATTCTGGAGGTTGATTCGGTCTCTAAGCAGTATAAATTCCCTGAAAGTCTCGGATGCACAGCCCACCGTCCAGATATAACTCTTTACTCTCTATCTTGGAAGGTGGCTCTTATTGTAGAATTAACTGTTCCATGGGAATCAAATATCCCAACTGACCACGAGTACAAATTAAATAAATACCATGATCTTGCAAATGCCGTAACCCGGAACGGCTTCACTGTTCACCTTCACGCGGTGGAAGTTGGCGCTCGTGGCCTGCCAGCTAAATCTCTATTTCACCTCTTTAAAGATCTTGGCCTTTCCAGAAAAATAATCAACTCTTTCTTAGAAAAATTATCTAAAACTGCGATTTGCGCATCTCAAATTCTATGGCTTCGAAGGGGGAGTGAATGGGTGGTGAGGTGAACGCTCACATGTGGCAAGACAGCTATCCTAAACCTACCACCGCCGGTTCGTAAGTCCGGAATCCACTGCTCACCCCCCAGAAGTGTAAAAAATAGTATTATGATGGGCCCGACTCCGGTCGGTGAATTCCATGGCAGCTCCGTTTGTATTTATTATTTATTATTATTATTTATATTTATTATCCCGGCCTATATAAACCAGCGAAAAAGCAACCAAAGTATCATTCCTCGAGTGATCACCTTCCCCCAAGGTTGCGACGGCATATTCGGTACCTCTCTCACAAGGGGTACCGAATATGCTTAATTAAATGGGCAGTACCCGGTACCCAATTAAATGATCTAAATATTAAATATTATGTTTATCCTACCGCATGTACTACGCCGGGTAAACAAAGTGAGTGTCTGATCTTTGATAACTCACGACATCAGAGAAAATCCTATACCATAATAATTATAATCTATTTTCCTAGTTAGGTTGTACCCGCGTAAAAAACATAATTGATTTGAAAAATATTAAAAGTTTTGAAAAACAAAAATATTTCTTATATTCTTTTTTCTCGAAATAAAAACCTTTAATAAAAATAATTCTATTCATTACTTAATTCTCGCAAAAAAATCTGAGAGCGATGGTACTTTTTTTTGATTTTGACTTTGATTTGGGGACAACCCCAAATCAACAAAATGTAATGTTTAATTCACAGTAATATGTGTTAAATGAACGTTACTTAACAAGGCGTCCGCCAGGTTATAAAACTTACCCGCATACCTCCGTGGACATCTAATACCCTAAGATACGGTATCTCCAATATCACGAGAACAAGAAAAGTTTATGTAATTATTTTTATATTCCAGGTTACTCGTTACTATTCTTTGATGCTCTAACAATAAAATAATATATATAGAAAACACATTATTATATTTGGTTTTGAACTACCATTGATGAACTGTCACTATAAAAGTATTGAACTTTAGAAAGCGTTATAAAATTTTAAATCTCAATAATATTTTATTTTATTTTATTAAATTTATTTATAGAGAAAGATACATTTTTAAAATATTACAATCTCCCCAAACTGGTATACAGTTTGTTGGCGAGATAGCTCTTAATCTCAAATAAATCTCAAACTGAACGCAGAAACATAAACATTATGAAATACACCTAATTTACGTATTCTGAAGCCCCACACAAACTTCACGTACAAACTTGCCATGCTCCGTACAGATAAGTTTATGTATGACATGGTCGATTTCGATTTCAGCCTCTGAATCAAACTCGTTGTCGGTCTGGTGATTCCACTTTGCTGGTATCTTGCCTAAAAGACTCAAGTTACTTCAATAAACAAGACGGAAAATTATCCACATCTTATCTCGTTTGGAGTTCCATAAGGAACTGTTTTAATTCCCTTACTGTTTTTTCTCTACGTAAGTGATTTGGGCGTAATCGGTAAAATTGTTGCGTTCGCAGACGATACTGTCTTACTAACATCCAAAAACCAATTGGATGAAACTGGTTTCAGCAAGCCCAAGTCAATTTACACAAATTAAAAAGTTGGCTAGACCAACACTTCCTGAAAATAAACGTCTCAAACTAAATAGGTAACACTGTGACATAAATTAATTAAAAGCCCATTTAAATGTGTGGTATAAATTCAAAGAGTTTATGTCAACCAATTGAATAGTTGGATCATATGAAGTATCGGAGAGCAACTGTAGACGAGACAATGGACTGGAGGAAACAGATAAATATTCTTACAACAAAAACAGGACAACTCGTTTACGTATTTTATTTTATTTTATTTTTGTTAAAAATATACAGCATCAAAAATAACATATAAGCATAATATATAACAGTAGTAAAGCCAACGGTGTTTTAAATTATTTGCTATATAAGGATTACAAATATGCTAAACAATACAAAACAAAGAAAACCAAAAAGAATTTAAAACTAACAGTTAAAATCGCTATGTGCGAGTGTATCGGTGTTGGTGTGTATTTGGGTGATGGAGAGCGTGTATGTGTGCGTGTGTGTGTATGTTTATATGTGTGTATGCGTGTATGTATGTGTGTGTGGGTGTGTGTATCTGTAGTGCGAATGTGCTTGTGAAAGCTTGTGAGTGCTTGTATTTCGTGAATTAGGAATTCTACTTTCAAAAAATCTAATAAAATCGGTATAGGTACATGCAATTTGACAGAGTCTCTTGAGTCATAGTACGATTGCATGGGAAGGATGCACCAATTGGTTAGACCTTTAACTATAGCTCAAAAGTAATCTTACGAGTTATACATAAAAAGCTTTCATGATATCCTTTAAATCAGTTATTTCGGGAATATCATGTGTTCGATAAAGACTTGGATGGATAAGACAACCCATGGACTGAAATGGATGTCAAAATAACAAAAATACCTTCAAATTATTGAAAGTAGCCCTAATAGTATTTTCTTATAAAAGTTTAATTAGGAGAACAACGCCCAATCAGGCTATAATAAAGCTATACTAATTAGGACTACCTTCAATAAAATGAATAAATTCTTTCCAGAATTGTTAAATGACCTTTTCATTCCTGATCTTTCTTTAATGTCCGATACCTTTATCATAGGGATGATGACCTCCTATGTAATAGACGCTTAAACAAGTTTGATTAACGAGCGATACAAATGTACTTCGGGGAGATACTCAAATGAGCTTAAAAAATAGATTTTCTTAATACACTTTTATATAATCAATACATTAAAATTGGGTGCTTAAATACGTGTATTTTGTTATAAGATATAAGATTGTTATACGTAGTCCTCTTCGAGTGGTTCATCACGCGAAGTGGATGCAAATTTTGATTTTTTTTTGTCGGCAGTATTCTTTAGAGTGTTAAAAACAATGTTTTCGAATGACTTATTTAACCAGCGGCCATATGTTTTTTTTAACAATACCTAATTAAAATATATTTTTCGATTACTTATACATAAATTTCCAAAATAAGAATTATTGCTATACAAAATGTCGAAGAGTCTATTGATATTGCTGGCTTCTGCGTGGTTTCTGTGGACTCAAATAGAGGGCATTGTCTATTTGGGCGTAACAGTCGATTGGGATCCACACGATTTTTATTATGGAGCCAAAGGAGATTACGACGGGTAAGACCTATTTAAGTATTAGCGAAGCAGATTTTCGAAAAGAATTTGGTGCGAATTTATGATTTTTCAGAACTGATAATAATATGCTAGATACATCCTTCTTTGAACATTTTGAAAATGTCCAACTTGTATTTCTATGTCTTTTTTTCGTGCGGGTAAACCATTTTATTATGAGAGAAAACACCACCATGGCTTACTATTCTTTCTGTTTTAAATGACACTTTGCAAATTAAATTTATTTTTATATTAAATGTATCAAAATACACACCATTTAAACAAAAACCCATTATATTTATTTTTATATGGCTACATTACAAATATCAACTCCTTTTTTATATAATAGATTTTTTTTGACACTGGCTTATTTGTGCTTTAATTACTTCGTTTTGAGTCGTAACATCAAATTCACATAAATTAATTTCAATGCCATGTTATTTCTAACACGCTTTTATTAGGTCGACCTGTAGTGGTCTATGTAACTAACTATGTAATGGAATCTAAGGTAACTAATTTAACCATCTTCAAAGGATCGTAGCGTCATGAAAATTGGCAGTTGTATGTAGTTCTGATGACAAAACAATAATATGGTACTGTCGAACTGATCTGATGATTCAGAAGATATGAACTGGAACTTCATGATGGAACATCGTATCATAGCTGTGTTTGGACTTGTTAGAAAAGTCTTGGAATGAACTTTGACCACGATTAGGTTTCAAGGTCTGATGATGAAGCCGGAAGATAGGCACTGGCATTCCATGATGGAATATCGTAGCATAGCCCAAAAGCGTGTTTTTAGTGTTTTTTTTAAACTATTAATTTATTTATTAAAACAGTTATATATTTTTATCTCTGTCTATATTTATTGCTCGGATATTCTCGTGTGTGCTATCATATAAAAGTTGGAAATTGGTGTTATTTTCGAATTTAAGGACCTAGGCCGGTGTAATTATTGCGGTCTACCATAAAAATTTTGTGTATTTTGAGTGGTGTCGACTACAATGGGCGAACCCGTCACCCCAGGATGGTATAATGATACGTGATCGTTCTTTCAGCCGTGGGATGAGCTTAGAGGACTTAGACAATTACAATCCACTATCTAGCTCCGCCAACTAGCCCGCGAGATAATACTCTTACCGCCCGGCACCGGGTAGTTAACCCAGATTTCTCCGGCCTCCCGACTGTTTACGGGTTCGAAATCGCTTACTCGGTTCTGCCTTACGTAGCGATGATTCGGTGTCTACCGAATCTATCGTGGCCCACGGCGTCCTTTGCCTGGCTGTTCACCCGGTATCGGGTAGCGGATTGGTCGTTTCAAGAGCGGTTGTCGTAACAACCACCCCCGCTCTATAGGAAACAAATCCGTTTCCAGAATCCCCAGGTTATCAACCAGAATGCACGATCGATTGGCTGACCCCGTAAGGTGCGCAAAGCTTCCAGGAGCGCCCGTCACACGATTCCCAAGGTAACCGGCCTGCAGGCACAGAGTGCTACCCGGGCTCGCTCTACTGTGGAGAGGCTACCGGATGGGTGCTGTCATGTGTGTTGGGCAGTCCCTAACACATAGATGATAATGGCCTACGTGTACTGTCAAGATTTGCAAATAATATTGGCGCAGATCGTAATTAAATAACCGATCCTGGTAAATCGCTATCTGCTATTGCATCCGCACGGCCATACACTTCACAGCGAATAGTCACAAACTTGCACGAGTTGAATTGTAAATCCCGGGTATACTGATGTAGAATACGGAAGGCAATCTTTAAAAAATCTGTAACAAAATATAGGTTCATATTTTACTCAACATTGTTGATCCTATCTTTTGGAAATATAATTCAGTATTACAGAATAATGTTCGAAACCCTTAAATTTGCTTTAATTTATTTATGTTAAATAAAGCATAAAAAGTACCAAAAATTACGTTTGAAAAAGTGTTCCTAATATAGTATGCACTAATTTTATAATAAAAATATTATCTATTTTTTATTTTATTTAGTAAATGAAACAAAACAATTCCATATAGCCGTTAGCTGAAACAAAGTAGCGAAAGGTACTTTGGCAGATTTCTGGAACCCCATTTGTTTAGATTTTACCGCATCAGTTGCGTTTTTCATAGCCGCTTTGTTCTACAGTTTCCGTTTTTTTTTGTAGGCTAAATTTTGACGCACTGATTACTACCTATAAAGAAAAAGCAGCAATTCTGAAAATATATAATAATGATCCTATTATGGAATAGTATTCCATATTAGGCCCATAGTCACTTTCCATATTAGGACCACAAGCTTCCTGAACAAAAAAATATACAAAAAATATATCCAAAGCGATACAATAAAACAGTGTGTTTTTTTTTATTTTATTTGTTGTGTGGGGCTTTTCTAAGGTCTTTAGGAGCCTTGTAACACTGCGACCATTGCTCATCAATTGTGTTCGCCACCTACTATAGTTCTGCGCAAACTATAGTTCTGCGCTAAGCCTCGTATCATTTAAGAACCGCAACAGTCTTTTGGCGCCAGATTGTTTTACCTCCTCAGGTTGGAGGTAATGACCACCCAAGTGGATGTATCTTTTACGCATCAGCAGGCCACACTCGCACATGAGGTGCAGAGGAGTTTCCTCTGCCCCTTGGCAGAACCTGCACATTTTTGTGTCTCGGAGCTTAAGGTTGTACATGTGTTTGTTGAGGCCACAATGCCCCGTGAGCGCCCTCACCAGTATGCGTAGATTGTTCTTATTTAGCCATAAGGCCTCACGGGCCGTCTTAGGGTCGTAGGCCTTAATTAGCGCTTTGGATTGATTCAACCCTGGCGTGTTGTTCCAGTGGCTGACGGATTCTTCTAAACATATTTGTTTGAGAATTAGGTTTGCAAGGCTTTTTGGCACGCCAAAGCAAGGTTCAGGGCCGTATAACGTTCCCTTTGCTCCCGTCTTAGCAAGTGTATAACATTGAAAATCATCACTCTTCGGCTACGTGTATAAATACAAACATAACATTAAGCAAAAACATGTATGATCACCATGTCTATTGATTTACGTGTTTTTTGTATGGAACACGCGCGAAACGGTCTTTCAACTCTGGCTCGCGTCCTTTGCGTTCGGTGTGCGGACGCAAACCGGCCGGCGAAGGCTGGTGGGGGGATAATTACACACAAAAATACTTACGCATGTGCGACGTACACTCGCAGAAATACGCTGATTTTCCACATTAGGAACCCTTCCATATTCGGTACAGTTCCTCTAATATGTAGCTAATATTATCTAAGATCTATGGATGTAAAGATATCTATGTATTACAATTACAATTACTGAGTGCCGTCTAGGGGAATTTAAATCTAGCTTAATTAGCAAATTACAAAGGCTGCCGATTCATGACAATCCTGACCAACTTTATGACTCATTTTTGAATTAATTAGAGTTGAATTTAAAAGAATCTTCATACCTAAAACGAAATCGATCAGTGATCGCTTATGCTTTAGCGATTGGGCAACTGTTGGTATTTACAAAAGTCGTAATAAATTGTATGAACTGTATAACGAAAAAACTTATAATCATAGTGCGTCTTTTAAGAACTATGTAAATAACTATTCCAAAATATTCAAACGAGCCTGTTCCACTGCTAAGTCAATTTATTTGAAGAATAAGATCTAAACCTCTACAAACAAAATAAAGCTACATGGAATATTATTAATAATGAAACAAATAGGGTTATAGCTCGCACAAGGGACTTTCATTTAAAGATAAATAATTTAGACATTAAAGCGGATATGGAAGTTGCGACTGAGTTTGAGCGATTTTTTACGAATATACCGTTAATAACGACTAACGCCCTCAAGTCGTCTTCCATTTCAGCTGAGATGCTACTTAAAGAAAGCGTTTCCGCATGTGTTACCGACTTCGCTTTCACTATTGTTAACTGCAATGATATAGTAAATGCCTTTAAAACAATTGAGATAAAAAAAAACTATGGACCTTTGGGGATATTCTGTAAAAACTATTTCATACATCATAGAAATAATCGCACCTTATCTAGCATATATATTCAATTGTTGTGTTACTTCTGGAGTGTTTCCTGATCTGATGAAACATAGTAAAGTTATACCATTATTTAAATCTGGCGATACTTCTGATCCCTCGAATTTTCGACCAGTTTCCATACTTCCCACTTTGAGTAAAATTTTCGAAAAAATAATTCTTAGACAATTGCACACTCATTTTAACAAATATAATTTACTTCATAAGAAACAGTTTGGATTTACGAAGGGTTGCTCAACCATAGATGCGGGAACCGAACTATTGACAGGTATATTGAATGCATGGGAAGAGTCACAAGACGCATTAGGCATCTTCTGTGACTTGTCTAAGGCATTTGATTGTGTACACCATGATACACTAGTTAGGAAATTACATCACTATGGCATTAGGAACAAGGCTCTTAATCTTCTTACTTCTTACTTGGGAAATAGAATTCAGAAGGTTGATGTAAACGGTAAAAGATCACCAGGATCAATGGTCACCATGGGTGTCCCACAAGGCTCCATTCTTGGCCCATTTCTCTTCTTAATATACATCAATGATTTACCCTTTCACAAAAGGAATAATCACGAAATTGTATTGTTTGCTGATAATACTTCTTTGACGTTTAAAATTAGTCGAAAATTGTACAATTATGACGAAGTTAACAATGCACTCTCAAAAGTTGTTAATTGGTTTAATGTAAATAACCTACTATTAAATGAAAAAAAAACCAAAGTGATTAAATTTTCTACACCTAATGTTAAGCAGGTACAAACCAATGTAGAAATAAATGGAACTAGACTGGAGCCTGTTGCTTCAACTGTGTTTCTAGGGATAACAATTGACTCCAAATTAGAATGGGGCCCACAAATTGAGAAAATGTCAGGAAAACTTAGCTCTGCGGCATACGCAGTTAAAACAATAAGGCGGCTGACTGATGTAGATACAGCAAGAATAGTATAGTTTAGTTACTTTCATAGCATTATGTCCTATGGGAATCTTCTCTGGGGAAGCTGTGCGGACATCAATAACATCTTTATACAACAGAAACGTGCTGTAAGAGCTATTTATAAACTTGGTCCTCGAGTTTCACTTAGAGAAAAATTCAAAGAGATAAATATTCTTACTGTTGCATCACAATTTATATACGAAAATCTGTTGTATGTCCACAAGAATATTGACAAGTTTAAAAAAAAAGCCACACTCATAATGTTAATACTAGACATAAGCATAACCTTGTTGTACGTGCTACTCGTCTCCACAAAATAAGCAATTGTTTTTTGGGACAATGTATACGCTTCTATAACAAACTTCCTCATACTATTAGAGAACTATCTGTAAATAAGTTTAAAGCTACCATCAAAGCAAAATTGTATAAAAAAGCATACTATACAATATCTGATTATGTAAATGACAAAACGGCTTGGGAGTAAGGCTTGGACGCATCATAAGAACATAACTTAAAAATACTATTTAATTGTGTCTATATGAATAAAGAACATTTTGATTTTGATTTTTGATTTTACAGGTGGTCAATTCCATGAAAAACCGTTCAGCTTTCGTCTATATCGATATATTTCTGTCAACAGGCTCCTCAGCAGGAAAGTGCTCTATAAGAGAGGCGCCAGTTTACGTGGCGTTGGACTCATAATAACGGACCAGTACACATACCCACCAGCTGGAAAGAGGGCAGAAGTACCTATTTCAGGAGTTAGGGTGTACGACAAATCGGTAGATGGTACCGGAGGATACGTGGATAGGATGGTCCTAGGGCCTGAGAATAGGACTGTCACGTTCACAATCAAAACGCAACGCGGACAGGGCTATAATTTCATCGTTGACGTTTTTGGCGCTTTCTAAATCATTTTGTTTCATACATTTAGGTGTAAACAATACTTAGTATTTAAAAATAGTGGCTCTTAGTAATATTTTATGCCATGCATATGCAACGTTTTCAATTCCGCGACCTTACGTCAAAAAAAAAACGGCGACCCCAGAGCGAATGAAGGGGGGGGGGTACTTCTCATATATTTAGATAAAGCAAATTGTAGTATACGCAACATGCAGTGTTTGTATAATTGTAGGCTAGTAATACGTTATTCAATAATAAAAAAAAAAACAAAAAAAAACCGACCTATTTTTTTTAAAAGTGCAGCAGCCATTTCATGGTTAAGCTTAGAACGGGCTATCGTAATTTAATACGTATAAAAAAATCCGTTTCTGTTTTGATGGCCGTTGAGGAGTTCTCTCGTTTGAAGCCAACCCTGGGTGCCGCAGTATGGGCCCATGATGGGTTGGCCACGAAGACCCATGTGTTCAGGGTCGGTCACACTCACGGGTCAACATCCATCCGACGGCCTCCACGCTCGGGGTGCGAACCTGAGTAGGATTCTGGCCTTGGTCAGTTTCCCCTGGGAATCAAACCTCTGGCGCTCCTGGACGGTCTGAGCACCGTGCGGCGCAAGCCAATCGATTGTGCACTCCGACTAACAGTCGGGGGAGTCTGGGAACTGTATTGTTTCCTATAGAGCGGGGGTGGTTGCCTACCTTACGGCGACTGCTCTTGAAATGACCATTGGCCATCCGATCCTGGGTAAGAGGCGGGCAAAGGACGCCATGGTCCGCGATAGATTCGGTATTCACCGTTTCACCGCTTCTTAAGGGAGAGGACCGCGCAAGCGACCTCGAACTCGGTACCAATCGAGAGACCGGAGAAATCTGGTCACAATTGGAAGTAAGGGCGCGAGTGTCGGGCCCGCCAGGTAATCATTACTGGCTGTCTCGCGGTAAGGCGTTGGTCTCTTACGGGTTGTGGCGTAGCTAGACGGCGGATTGTTTTTGTCCAAAGTCTTCTACGCTCACTCCAGGGAGATAGAACGACTAATCGTTAAAACTCCCTGTGGTGACGGGCTCGCCCGTTGTAGTCGACAACCTAAGTTACCGCAGTCCTGTCAAAACTTAGAACGGGCTGTCGTAATTGAATGCAAATACAAAATTTCGTGTCTGTGCTGTTCTCTGCTCAGAAGTCCCCTAGTAGGGAGCCAACCCTGGGTTCTGCAGCAGTGTCATGCTGAAACTTAGAACGGGCTATCACAATTGAATGCGTATACAAAATTTTGTATATTTGCTGTTGATCGTTAAGGAGCCCTATCGTCGGGAGCCAACCCTGGATGCAGAATCAGGTCATGCTTATGATAAAAAATGCATTGTCATCGGAACTGGACCAACATGTAAATTTTTAATTTCATATGATAATATTTGAGGAGTTCACTGTTATGTTCCTCATGGATGTCATCATCAGAGAAGGATTTTGATGAAAATGGAACCAATCTGGAAGTATATCCTTTCAAATAAAAAAAAGAATATTCCAAATCGGTTCATAAATGACGGAGTTCTGAGGTAACAAACATTTAAAAAATACAGCCGAATTGAAAACAACCTGCTTTCTTTGAAGTACTGCTTTCTTTGAATATTTTTATTTGATATTCTCATTTTAAGGAATGACAAAATAAGAAATGGTTTTTTATAAGCTCGTCGTCATATCGATCCTAATAATGCTCCCCCTGCAATACAACGTGATGTCCTGGCTGATTCTGAACGCCTAAAGGTGAAAGACGACCCAAGAAACTTATTGCACGGGCAAGAACCACACCACAATTGCTTCAAATCTCGAAAGTTAATCTTGAGCCGCACACAACCGCTTCAAGCAGTCAATCTTTGAACCGCATCAATCAATGGAAGGCTTTACATGTCAAGGACTTAAAAAATAAGATATATCGCCGGGGTCCTATCTCCCCTCTATACTACCTGGCGTCAGCGCCGGCTCGAGGAAACTTGGCGCCCTAGGCAAAAGACTAGTATGGCGCCCATTTAAAAAAATCACAAAACATTAATTGTGTAATTTTTAATCAAATAATTAGAGCACAGATATGACTTACCTACTTATATATAATTATAATACAAACTTTTTAAAAAAAATACAACCGACAACAAATAATTTTTGCACATATTTTCCAGTTATTTTGATTTTAAAACCAAACTATTGATTTAATTTTGATTAAATTTCTATGGGACCAATCTGAAAGTATAATCTTTTAAATACAAAAAGAATTTTCTAACTCGCTTCATAAATGACGGAGATCTAAGGTAACAAACATTAAAAAAAAAAAAAAAAACATTCAATGGAATTGAGAACCTTCTCCTTTCATTGAAGTCGGTTAAAAAGAGAATATATCCACCTTCTTTAGCTGTATGGAGTGAAATATAAGATTTTTTTAAAAGACTAATTAGAGATTAAATCAAGCAAGTTTTATTTTCCTTGCCTTTATTTTAGCAAAAGTGGAAACGATCTCCTTTAAATCTATTGTTTGAGCTATTTCTTGTTCTATAGATAAAGTCGACAACCCCACAAGTCTTTTTTGGGTCATTGTGGAGCGCAGATACGTTTTAATTAGTTTTAATTTAGAAAAACTGCCCTCACCACTGGCCACAGACACGGGAAGTGTCAGCAACACCCTTATTCGAACGCGCGTTCGAACCGTTCATCGATTCGCGTGGCCGTGTCGCAGATATGCTCATATGCTACCAGATCGCGTCGCCGCGCCGCCCCCTAAAATACGAGCGCCCTAGGCAATTGCCTAGTTTGCCTATATGGACGGGCCGGCCAGTCTTAACAGACTGAGAGTAGGTGTGACAAAATGCCTGGCCGATATCGTTCAGAGAATCCAATATGCGACCGTGGAACGCTGCAGGATGAAAATCACTTCTTATCGTGTCCGTAGTTTGCCAACCCCTAATCACACACTAGGACCTACAAGAGGCGAACGAAAAGCCCATTCAGGACGCATATGTTTGGAGAAACGTCATGTAGATATGTGCTAATATCATGTAGATATGTGCACCAGAAGGTTGTCTAATCTAGTTAATTTAAGCATTCACGTTTATATTCGACTGAATAGCGTTCCCTCGAGTTATCAGTTGTATGGCACCAGACATTGAAATCATATGATATTCGCACTTGACAAAGAAACCAATGTTTCATAATCGATAACGTTTTCAACGTGCTTAATCTAAACAAAATTAAATTGCAGTTAGCAAAATTAGCGATTGAATTATATTGTGCTGTTTCTAGATTTTGGCAATCAAAATTAACCACCATAAGCCACGCTATGTTTTTCTCTTTCTCACGCTTTGTATGTGCTGTTCTCTAAAAATTAATGTATACATGCAAAAAAAATGCTATAAATTATATTTCATTGTAATATGTCGCCGATCTACATGCCTGACTTGCACGCGTCAAAAAATCTAATATGTATTATTCATTGTTGTTGGTGTGAAATCATGCTCCGGATCGTTCTGTCTATGACCCAAAGGCTCAAATTGCTTAGTTTTCCTGTAATTCCCATTACATTAGCATCTCGTAGGCATGAGGGGATGATTTTATTCGTTGATTCCTCTTACGTGCTTAGTAGTTGCAAAACAAATGAACTCTTTGACAGATTTAACCGTTAGTACAGTGAACCAATTTTATTTTAAATTTGTCCTATGTACATAACTAAACAAAAATGTTATTCAGTATTTTTACCGCTCTGAAAACTTTGGTTGTTGACATGTACAAGGACTCACATGTAGAGCGATGACATTATTTAATTTGTAGATAAATGGAAATAATACTATATTGTAATGGGCGAACGAGCTAATTCTACTACCTGCTATGTACACCTTAAGAATAAAACTAATTTAGAATATATTTTCGTTGTTTTAGTTTCCTTCTTTTTCCTTGTTGCTTTTCAGGCCACATTATTAATTTATGTTGACAAAAATATAAAATATGATTTTATTATTTTTTTGTTTATTTTTGTCGAGGACCATATTTTATGGATATTTAGTTTCAAGAGCGTTTTGCTAAAACTTTTACATAATTTACTGTAATAATAGAGTCCTGACCAATCTAGAATGCGCTAGTCCCAGTTGGGTGACAGAATCAAATAAGCATAAGTTTAAGGTTTTGCCATTCGTTTACGTTTATTTTTGTAAGCATAAACAATGTTTAAGAGTAATTAGTTCTCAAATAAATAAATAAACAAATACATTTTATATTCTCGTCTGAAATGCTTATAAGGAGACTACATAATACAATTATATTTAAGGAAAATAATTACTTAGAGTTAGTTGGGGTCAGGTGCTCATAGTATCCTTTTTTTTAAATCATAATAAATTATTGCTGTACCTATTTTAAAATATACAAAATAATAGTGACATTGGTACATATTAAACAAATTTGATAAATATATCATAATACATCCATATCCTCATCATCAGACTCCTGTCGATCATTGCCGCTATTATCACCACCACAGAAAGACAGACTTAGCATGTTTAATTAAAAAATAATTGAATTCTATTCAATTTGTTTGTATTTCTTTCGTTATCTGTAACAATAGGGTCCGAGAATACCAGCATACGGTTAAATATGTCACTATTGATGTTGATTGATGTTTTCCTGAAGTGGAACTTCCACTGTGAAAACCTCGAAAGTAGGTTAAGTCGGGCATGTTATGCTTTGAGTATTGTAAGAAGGTCGTTGTATTAATTGCAAACAAGAAATGTTTATTTCGGCTCTATTGAAGCTATCCTAAGTTATGACATTACAATATGGGGAAATTGTTATGCTTGTCATGGGGAACCCATAATTATACTCCAAAGAGAGCAGTACGAATAATTGCAAAGGTGAAAAAACGCCAAAATACTCCTCATTTTCCGTGGGTACCTATTCTGCCTTATCTAGAATGATTTAAAATCGAAGAAAATAGATCTAGAAGTACTAACTAGCCCTGAAGTAGGTAATGAGTATGGTAAGTCGGGGCAAGTCCGAGCGAAGGTGCGAAATGAGTAGGGTAAGTCGGAGCAAGTTTGGGCAGAGGTGTGGAATGAGTAGGGTAAGTCGGGGTAGGCAAGAAGAAGAAGAAGAATAGAAAAAGAAGAAGAAGAAAAGATGAAGAAGAAAAAGAAGAGAAAGAAGAAGAGGTAGAAGAAAAAAAAGAAGAAGAAGAAGAGGAAGAGGAGGAAGAAGAAGAAGAGGAAGAAGAAGAAGAATAAGATGAAAACAGCCATTTTAATACTACGGAAATACTACAAACATATTAGGTTTTGTGTCTCCGGGGAAATCTTGTGTGTATATTTTGTGTCTCCCCCCAACCACCCGCCGACTTTTTAAGGATATGGTCCCCATCTCTAGATTATTACGCCATTTGAGCGAGTGATCGCCGTTTCCATGACGCAAGCGCAAGTGAACCACATTAATAAATCTCTCAGATCCGTTTCCTTTCCGTGTCATGTTTGTTCTGTAAAGAGATACGGAGAAAACAATGTCAGTTAATGTGATTCACATTTCCCGGTATCTGTTCAGCGTTATGTTTGATCGGCAAACATCTGTCTTATAGATAAAAGATATTTCGCGATACTTAAACCAGTCGTTGAGTGCTTCGAGAATCGAGAAGCTAGCTTCGAAATCAACGAAACGAAATCAACGAAATCGACGAAATGGCTAACAACATGTTCAAACTGATTTTCTCAGCGCTGTGTTTGTGGGGTGCGATTTATTCGGCTGTTTTTATGAACGCATCCAACAGTACGAATAGTCACAATTTCTTCGCTGGGAGCGTTCGACCGTATGATGTGTAAGTTATTTAAAAAAATCCATAAGTCAAAATACAATGTAAAAATAACATCCATATCTTAATACGAAACATTTTTAATTAATATACATGAATCTCTTTTCCGAACTAGGTTTATAACAGTATAAACCTATAACATACTTTTCATACTACTTTTTCTACTATTGGCATGATTTATTTATTTATTTATTTATTTATTTCCCAAAACATAATTAACCTTACAGATGATTCCAAATCGTTAATTATTTTTCTAGGCATAATTAACATAATTAACCTTACAGATGATTCTTAATCGTTAATTCTACATTATAACTATTATTCTACTATAGACTATTATTATAATTCTACTGTTAATAATATTATTATTACTCTACTCCATTACTATTACTATCATTATTATTCTAATATATAAATCATTATTCTAGACTATAGCAAACGAGACGGAGACATCCGTTAGAGCGTAATAATAAACGATTATACTTACATATGTATATCTAATGTTTATCTAACCTTTCTTATTATACTAGTTACTCCTTTTTAACAATTTTAATACTACATATTTATCTAATTAATTGATTGCTAAGAAATGCCATTACCATACTTTGCAGTTGTGCTAAGTTCACCGTCCAAATATCCAATTCTGGCTCAGTCGAACATAGTGCATTTAGGGTACGAAGCGTCCGCACTGTGAAGCAGTGTTGAACGATGTTAGTTCTAGCTCGCGGTAACGCGAACAATACATGAGTCTTAGCACGGTAGTAATTGGCGGGTACGAATAGACCTATTCTTCTAAGGATGGTCGGATTATCAACGAATCCCCTAAGCACTTTATATATGTGGCAGATTGACAGCCAATCTCTTCTTCTTACGCTTAGTGAGTTGTACCCAACCATCCCCAGAATAAATGCCGTAGGATATAGAAAGGGATAATATCCATGCTGTTTAAAGTACAGGAACCTCAGAAAGCGTTTCTGTATACTCTCCAGCCTGGATATGTAGCTATTTTCGTAAGGACTCCATATTGCCGCGTTGACTTCTAATCTGCTCCGAATTAGGGAATTAAATAGGAGGTGCATGACAAATGTGTTGTTGAACTGCCTCATGCTCCTCATTACAAAACCTAGCAATTTGTAAGAATTATCAACTAGGGTGTAGATATTCAAGAATTATCAACTAGGGTGTCTGTATGTCAACCGTGAGTCAAAGGTCACTCCAAGGTCCCTTGTGTGATTTACTCGTGATAGTGCCTTGTCATCAATGTCATAATTATGTACAAGCGGGGCGTCACCTCGCGAGTACGTCATGATAGAACATTTGCCGGTATTGAAGTATAGCTTGTGGTTTATGCTCAAAGATACACGGCGTCTATGTCATCCTGCAGTAATGTACAGGATTCATTACTGCCCGTTCTTGCGAATAATTTTAGGTCATCCGCGAAAATCAGGCAGTTGGTTTTGCAGATCATGCAAAACCTGTAGCCTAGTGAGGGACAGTTTGATGCCAGTTGTAATACAAGACGTCTGCCTACCCTGATCGTACTAATTCTTTTGTTTTATATTTAATAATTTATTTATCACTCACAATGCTAGTTACTAAATAAAATTAATCTCCGTGTTCCTTCCAAACTCAATAGATTTACCCCTGCTCTTCATGTTCCTCATGCTGGTACCAACTATAGGCAAAATGCATTTCTGTGGCGAACAAGTGACAATTTAAATGATTTGATTAAACGCTTTGACTTTGATCTATTCTGTACGAGTATTAACTCAGCTATATAGGCAGCAACTGAACAGTGAATTCTTTAGCTTTAATCGTTGAATATTTTTTATGTATTTTTAATCGATAGTTTATAACAGGTTTATAACAGTATAAACCTAGTTCGGAAAGGAGTATCATCCTTTTGACAGTAATGGTTTACCATTCCACTAGTAAACCATTACTAATATCGTATCTTACCTACTAATATCGTATCTTAATTTCTGTCGAGAGGACAAGTCTCATCTGGTATAAGATATAAGTAAAATTTGAAGTAAAATTAAAATTATTATATAACATGGCTATTTTTTTAGTTATTTTTGTTTATTACCAAATTTAACCCTTCGAGTAGCGGCATAATTTCATGGCAGACCGCGGCAATTTCATGCAATATCGCCGCGCTCGACAAAAAGTACCTACTATAACTATGGAACTACTTTAGGAATCATAAAAGAATAACTGTGCAATGATCGCATTGAAATTTCGTATATAGAATATTGAAATCTCATTTTGTAAAACAGTTAGATAATTATGAATAAATATAAGAAAGTCGAAAAAGTGAAAAAAACTCGGCATTTCTAACTTGTGCTTGTATTACGGGAAAATACGGAATCCTATTTAGAAATTGTAATTCTCTATCATATTTTTCTTATTTACATTTTTCATCGATTTTCTTATTTACATAAAAAAATATTTAGCTTCAGTCTGTCTGAGTGTATTCATCCACAATATCGCTCATACGCTTAATCCGATTGAGCTAAAATTTGGCATGGGTGCATCATTTGTTCATGGCAAGAGTTGAAAAGACTGTGGTTGAATTCGGTCCACCAGGAGGTGCACTAGTCACATTTTAATCTCGAAATATTAGACATATAGCTATATATATATACAACTCGAGACATATATACAACTCGAGCTGTCAGCTGCGACGAGCGAACCGTTCACCTCAGGAAGTTCTAACGCTATTTGATCGTTCTACCTCTCGTTAGGTGAGCGTAGAACATTTGGGACGAAAACAATCCTCAGTCTAGTTACGCCACTCGCCCGTAAGAAGCCAACGCCTTACCACGAGATAACCAGGATAATCAACCAGCGGGCCGACACTCGCGCCCTTACTTCCAATTGCAACCAGATTCGGTCTCCCGACTGGTTACAGGTTCGAGGTCGCTTGCGCGGTCCTCTCCTTTAAGTAGCGGTGATCCGGTGTTTACCGAATCTATCCTTTGCCCGGCTTATTCACCCGGGATCGGGTGGCCGAATGGTCGTTTCAAGAGCAGTTGCCATAAGGTTAACAACCACCCCCGCTCTATAAGAAACATAACTGTTCCCAGACTCCCCCGACTGTTAGTCGGAATACACAATCGATTGGCTGATGCCGCACGGTGCGCAAACCGTCCAGGAGCGCTCGAAGGTTTACTACTAGGGGAGACTGGCCCACAGGTCAGCGTCCTACTCTGGCTCTGGTGGCCGCCGGATGGGTGTTGATCACGCTCAAAATCCTTCAATAAGTACTTGGCTACCTGTCGGGGATGTTTTGGGGTGACACAGCCGATTGTTTAGATAGCCGTCAGTATCATATAATACTAAATATGGCACTTTGGTGAATATATTTTTCAATTTTGGATATGTTTATGTCGTTTTTTAACCGACTTCAAAAAAAGGGGAAGGTAATCAATTTGGTTGTATCTTTTTTTTATTGTTTGTTACCTCAGAACTACACTTTATGCACCGATTTGGAAAATATATTTTTTATTTCAAAGTATATAATTCTAGATTGGCCCCATTTTTATCAAAATACTGTTCTGATGATGGAACCTTAAATATTATCATATGAGGTTGAAAATTTACATTCCGATAACATTGTTTTTTTTTTGTAAGCATGACCTGATTCTACACACAGGGTTGGCTCCCGTTGAGAGGACTTCTTAACGGTCAACAGCACAGACATTTATTTTTGTATATGCATTCAATTACTACAGTCCGTTCTAAGTTTCACCTAGACAGGACTGTGGCACTCAGGGTTGGCTTCTCAACCGACGGCACAGACACGAAATTTTGCATACGCATTTAATTATGATAGCCCGTTCTAAGTTTCTGCTGCACTTATAATAAAATTGGAGTCGGTTTTTTTGGCAAAATTTTGTCCATTATTAAATAACATTTTCATGTTTTTTTTGCAGCCTCCTTGTCAGGCATGACATTATGAAACCAGGATCTACCAGGATGGGCTTTGGTATCAAGACTATCGAAGAATATACATATCCACCACCTGGTGTGGTCGGAAGGGCGACCATATCAGCCGTGAGGGTCTATGATCAGATCACTAATGGTACTGGAGGGTATGTGGACTCAATGTCCTATGGGCCTGGATACAAAAATGTTACTCTAAGGCTGAAATCACAGAAGAGCAGGGGCTATCACTTTTTGATCGAGGTCTTAGGATATTGATTATTAATATCATGTATACATACGGACGTATAGGAAAATTAAAGCAAACATGAAAATATCAAAACAATGTTTTATTATTATTCGTCGTCTTTCCTACACAATTATGGCCTTATTATCCGTGTAAGGTTTTATGTCGTTGCTATGAAATTTAGGTTAGTTTCATGCACGCTTCACACGTTTTTAAAAAATCGGTTGTGTCACCAAAACACATTCCCGGCGAGTAGCCAAGGAGCGTGAAAGGATTTTGAGCGTGATTTCCCTTCGGGAAGGAGTTTGACCTGATTGATAGGTATGGTCGGCGACGAGCGCGAATAGTGAGCATGCAACGCAGTAAAAACGTTTGATTAAATCGTCTAAGCAAATATACTGACCGTCGAAATAGATTTGTGGTTGAATCCGATCCACCAGGAGGCGCGCTATACATACTTCAATCTCGAAATATTAGATATATACACTTGGAATTCATTATACAGATGCGTTGTAGGGCCGAGACCACAATGTAAATTTATATTTCTAAATTTATTTAAAAAATATATATTTCTTTTGTATTTAAGAAAATACTACATCATATTGGAAAATAACCATTTTATTACTTTTATTTTTATTTTTATTTTATTTATTTAGGTAAGTAACAGCATGAACTTATAATTAGATACATAATTCTTTAAAAAAACATGTTCTTATGCCGATTATAACTTACGCCGTTCGAAATTATTTGAAAAATATTTTACAAACTAAATTATGAAACCAAAAATACAAATACATCCGTAAATATTTATTAATCAAATGACCGCAAAAGTTGTAGAGTTAACCGCAAACATATAAACCTATACAACATAAATTCAAAGCAAGTAAATGGGAATACATATATAGGTTATATTATATTTATACATACATATTACAAATCAATAATTACTGGCAGTTGTCGCTGCAGCTTCAAGGGTGGTTCGTACTGCGGATTTGAAGCTAATTTTGTTTCTACTATAGATTTCAAACTCTGTGAATTTATCATTATACGTACGTGGCAATCGGTTAAGAATTGAATTGAAACCCAAACTATGTATGGGCTATCTAGCGTCCCATTGACGATATCATATACGCATCATATACTACGGAAATATTATAAAAGTACTAAAAATATATTACATTTTCTATCATAATCACTTGACACAATCACTATAGGGGGGCATGTTTGAGAAGGGTCTGGGGGAGGGGGTTGTGTGTGGGAGGGGGGGGTACGGGTTTTGCGCAGTGGGTAGGGGGCTTCTCTGCTTGCCGGAAAGTCTTTGGGTGACACAAAATATTTTTTTTTGTCAATGAGACATTAATTTTTTTCATTATTAATAAATGCTTAAAATGTATATATAATGCATTCGCTATGCGATCAATGTAAATATATATTCGCACATGATATATGTAGCTATAACCTGTACGTACACCATTCACCACTATCCCGAAGCAAGTTACGTTCGATGAGACACCCAAGCCTAAGTGTCTAGCATATTACGTCCGCCCAGCGATTTCCAACAAACTCAGCGATCAAATTCGACAATCGCAATAACTTGGTGTTAAGAAATATCTCACAGGTAAGGCGTTTTACTCATAGGAGGTATATTACTCGTGTGATGACGATAATCTCTAGAGTTAATGGTTTCTTCAATGTCATAAGATAAATTACTTCTTTGTATTTTTCTGCGTTTTTTTACTGTAACGGCCCTTAAGTACCGTTACATGCAATCAACAAATGCATTGATTTCCAGTGAAATACACTGACACAATTCAGCTATTATTTTAACCAGTGAGGCGATGAATCAGCACGATGAGACAATACTTTTACTCGGAATATTTTGGATTGCATCATTTCCCGGCCTATATAAACGGGCCTATAGCAACCAAAGTATCATTCCTCGAGTGATCACCTCCCCAAGGTTGCTACGGCATACTCGGTACCCCTCTCACGAGGTCGCTCAACGAGTCCGGCTCCCTTTCCCTACCTTTCCCAGTCACGAAGCATCAGTCTGCATTCCCACAGACTCGAGCAGTGCCCAGTACGAGATACTAGGAGCACAAGTACAATCCTCATCCATACACCCTCGTAACTTCAGTCGCGCATCAATACACTCGCGACAACATAACCTATTCGGGAAGCGTTATAAATGGTAATATCGAACTCTCGATCAATTCAATACCAAATACCTTCCGATTCACTCAAAATCGCCTTTTAATACGGAGATAACCCGCAAGATGATACCACCACCTCACACCCCACAACCTGGGGTCTTGTGAGGGGTGGTCCCTCACATTACCATTATTTTTTGTTTTAAATATTTTCTAATATTTCTTACGTTTTCATGTTATATTTAGGAAGAACACGTTCTTAACCTTTATTATGACTTGTATGTCATTATCATAAAAAAAAGAATATGAATGTGAATTCACTTAATTTAAACCAGAATTCTTTAAAAAGCCTTTTTTCCGATGATATAAAGTTATGACACGCGCCCCTTTACATTCCATCCTCATCCTGACCTTGATCCAGCCTTATCATAAGGAATCACCGAAATCTGCAAGATCAGCTGAGTTAGAATTGGAGAATATTATCTTTGTAATATCTTGCGTCTTTTTTTAAATAATTCTTTGTGTTTTCTTTTTTTTTACGTTTTCATATTATATTTACGAAAAAAAAATATTTTGCTTACCTTTTTAATGACTTGTATGCCGATGTTTTAATATAATGAAATTATGAATATGAATACACTTAACTATGAATTAAAACCAGAATTATTTAAAAAAAAATCTTTTTTTCAATTTTCTAATTTGGTATAAACATTATGATATGCACCCCTTTCCATTCCATCCTCATACTGACCTTGATTCAACATTACCATGAGGAATCACCGAAATCTGCAAGATCAGCTGAGTTAGCATTGGAGAATAACAGCTAAGTATGCTGCCGTTATAGTTATTCTGGAAAGAAATACAATTAAATGAAATGTGAATTCTGGTTCTAATAAATTTATTTTTATTCTATCTGACCCGGCGAACTTCGTTACGCCTAACAGTCAATGAATGTCGTGTTACAGATTAGCTGAACTAGTATATGATATTATGATAGTAATAAAATGAATACAAAATAAATATTAAGTTCACTACTTTATTAAGATAATAACACAAAAAGAAATATAAAAGTACAAAAAATAAGTATATCAATCGCGTGTCAGCAAGACATGCTTGAATTAAACTATTTACATATTGTGCAGCATGGGATGCACTCGGTTTAATTCTCTTCATTGAAGCACCTTGTGATATACGACATTTTTTGTATTTTAATCAGGCGCCAGAGCAAATAAAGCGGATGATTTGCCGACACGTGAACATGCCACGTAAACCTGACCATGAGAAAATCAAGGATTTACATTTTGTATGGGAAAATATTTTTCCTTTTATTTTAATTTTTCGTCAATTTTCCAATTTTCGAAATTGGAAAATTGGAAATACCACAATACCTATAAGTAATAAGGTAAGATAAAAGTTAAAAAGTTTAGGTAATAAAAAATAGATATAAATAAAAATAAAATACAAACGGAGCTGCCATGGAATTCACCGACTGGAGTCAGGTCCATTATAATACTATTATTAGGTACACTTCTGTGGGTGAGCGTTGGATTCCGGACTAAAGACCGACTATGGTAGGTTTAGGACAGCTGTCTTGCCACACGTGAACGTTCACCTTACCACCCATTCACTCCCCCTTCGAAGCCGTAGAATTCGAGATGCGGGAATTTTGATTTTAGATATTTTTTCTAGGAAAGAATTGATTATTTTCTGGACACACCAAGATCTTTAAGGAGGTGAAACAGAGATTTGCAAACAAAACCTAATTCTGGAGCAAAGCCACGTAGTGCGTGGCTTTACCCATTTTTTGGGACAACCCCCAGCAATTGTTTGTCATATATAATTTTAACTTTCTCTGCAACTGATGATTGAACATTCCTGAAATTTTCAGGGGTATAAGTAAGATCCTAATCTAAAACATCAATATAAAAGTGAAGAAAAACTATCTCTAATTCTCCATAATTTTCAAAAACCCGAAAATTGCGGGGCCTTGCCCCCACCTACCCTATATGTTATACTACACTGTGTTTATTTTATTTATTTATTTATTTTATTTTCGGAAAACATACAGTGCTTCATTAATTATTACTAATTATTCTAATACAGTGTTTCACTGGCCGATTAATTGTTTCCTACATTATTTTCTTATAAGGTAAATCAAAAGTTGCATTGCACAAAATTTAATTAAATTACAATCGAACTATTGCAAGGATAGGAAAGGTGAGGGATGGGATATATGTCGGATAGGATATAGGTATTCAAATTATACTCTTTGCTATACTCATTTTCGCTCTGAGTGTTTTGAAACAATTTGTATACTCACTATTTTATATACTCACTTCCTAGACGCCTAGTGAGCTAAGGACAGCCTCGCTGAATTTAGGTTGATTCAAGTAAAAATTTCGATATCTTTTAATCTACTATTATATGTGGTCATCAAGCGGTGCATAACAAAGTTTTGGGCGTAACTAGTGTTCACACGAGGGATTTCGAACGTACGAGGAGAGCGAACCCTTCGTGGCGGAACCAACGATGACAGTTTCAATGACAGTTTGGCCATAGTTGGTATTAACCCTCAGTATGTGAAGTTGTCACGAGCCACGGTCTTATTAATTTATAAAGAGGTAAAGTTTGTGAGGTTGTAGGAAGTAATCTCTGGATCTACTGAACCAATGTTGAAAATTCTTACCAATAGAAAGCCATGTTATTTGTGAGTGTCACAGGCTATATTTTAATCCGACAAATGAAAAGACTTTTACGTGGTAGTTGGATTTGCAAATTAAGTCGGAGAAAAAACGGTCGAATGAAAACGTTTCTAACTAACGCTGCCTTAACGATGAAAGATATATGTTCTAGAGAAACATTGTAGAGCTTGATAATGCCTACAAAAAAGTCATCTACAGAATATGTCTAACTTTTATATTTAATTTACAAAAAGTAGTATTTTACATTTAAAAAATAATTAAAATCGTTAGGTCATGTTTATTGGTCATATCAAATATCAAAATAACTAAATTTATCGTCTCAAGTGTTTAAATCAAAAGACTTTTCCCTTTTACTGCATATAATTGCCCCTTTACTGCATTAACCCGTTGAGTATGATACGACCAAATCTGGTTCTGAAACAATTATCCGTTGAATATGATACGACCAGATCTGGTTCCGCGTTTTTTTTCACTTCTTTGACGTTCTCATATTTATTCATAACTAGCGGAACCCGGCGAACTTCGTCTCGCCAAAATCTGAAACTAAGTGATTTTTTTTCAAATCGAATGGAATGTATTTTAATGCAGTGCTCTATGATACACGATGTTTTTCGTTTTGTTTTCTGGCGCAAATATATAAAGAGATGACGGTTTTCCCACTCGCGAACAGGCGACATATAATTGGCCGTGCGTGAAGCATGGATTTTCCAAATTTATTCCACACACAGCCAGTGATTGTCCTTACGATTTGTTGACCGTCATCGCGAATGCAAGTCGTACGGGAAACTGCAGTCGTTTAAAGTCAAATGGCAAGTCGGTAGTAATCATTGGTATTCGTGGAATGAACACATCTTCTCCCTTGTACTTCCCTTTCAGAATCGTCGCTTCGATAACGTTTGGCATTAATTTCTTCACAGCCAGCCTAGTTCCGTTGCACAATCGTGGCTGATTCAAATTGCGAAGCATGATGATCACGGAACCAACTTTGAGTCGGAGATTATGCGGCGGCATTCCTGGTAGGTCCAACGAATTCAGGAACTCCGTCGGATAGTTGACAACATCATCTTGATTTGTTATTGTGTCAACCGAATTGTACGCCATCGTTTCGCCTGCAATTTTGCTTTGAATTGTAAAATTCAATGAGTCGACATCGATATTTTTGGCCGCCAAAATTGCACGTTCTCCCAACCATCCATGATTCAGATAGTTTTGAACGATGTTTGGGAAGACTTTTTCAATCAATTCCTCCTTCGATTCGGTAAAATTGCAAAAATTCTCTGGGAAATTGATGTAGCCACTGACGATGTCGACTGGAACGTTTCCATTCCCAATGTCCAGCAATTGTCTCGAAAAAACTTCCGCCGATTTATCATTCTGGAGTTGGACACGCATGTTTGTCGTGAATTTCAGCGTCTTCACGTGTCTCCATAATGCGGACGCTTTCAAACACGCATTTAATTCGTCGGCTGCTGTTGAACGTGGAATCACATGAAGAGTTTGTCGAAAATCACCGGCTAAGAGTATCATTACACCACCGAAGATAGTTTGATTATCGCGCAAGTCTCTCATCGTTCGGTCCAGAGCCTCCAACGCTCGTTTGTGAGCCATTGTGCATTCATCCCAGATGATAATTCTACATGTTTGAAGCACTCGCGCCATTGCAGAATTTTTAGAAATGTTGCATGTTGGTGTTTCATTCGCTTGCAAATTTAGTGGCAATTTCAGTGCCGAATGCGCAGTTCGACCACCTTCCAACAATGTAGCAGCTATTCCGGATGATGCAATCGCCAATGCAATGTGATTCTCTGACCGAATCGAAGCCAATATCAAGGAAATCAAATAAGTCTTCCCAGTTCCACCGGGTGCATCCAAGAAATACAATCCTCCAATTCCATCATTCGCATCTTTCATGAGCGAGTCGTATGCATACCTACTTTTTGCGGATTCAGCAACGGAACGTTCTCTGCGACTGATTGGGCCAATGCATCACGATCGTAGTGCTGTTCACGTTCCAACTCCTTGTTAAATACATCGTGCATTGGACGATTTGGCGCAACCATGCCAAGCAGTGCTAATACTTTATTGACCATCATCAAGCACATATCTTCAAGCAATATCAATCCTTCGTTGTACAGTTCATCGCTTATTTGCAAATGTGGATCGAATGTTCTGACACGCATGCGATGCAGGATATCGTCGCACAGGTCATCTTTGAATGTGTTCCACAAATGAATGGGTAGCGAAGGAAAGCATGTGCAGAGAATGATTGCGAACAATGTGCGCAGTTGATGAGCATTTTGAGAAACAACAGCTTCAGCGATTGTGTGTTCCCAATGAAAGTCATTCTCCAGCAATCCCAAACATTGGCAGGCTTCTCGATATGTAGCACAGAGTCGTCCGTTGACAGTACGTACATTTTCGAATGATGTTGGACCACGAACATTGATCAGCAACAAACGCAAGTAAAAGCACTCGGCGTTGTTAGGATGTACTGTGTAAATGCGACCTAACGCCTTGTTGCACGTACATGCGGCCAATCTGGAACTGGATTTCCTTGCTTCCGTGGTTGAAATTTCTTCTACGATTGATTCCAAGTGTAGTATTTCGGAACTTCTGAATAAAACAGCGTCCGTGCGAAATCATCAATGGAACAAATTTCAAAAAATCTCGTCAAAGTTGTCGATGGCGGACTGACAGCTCGTCGGGCAGCATTTTCAATTGTGAAATAGACCTTTTGCCCGTTCTCTAAATGTACGGCCAAATCCACAACCGTAGGATATCTCTCATGAATTTTGAAGGAAAATATTCGCCAAAGCGCCTCGTTGCTGCTGACGTACCGCCCCATTTGGTAGTTGCCTACTTCGTCGTTTGCATTCTCTGTAGCAATGCCAAACACTCATATGCCTTTCGTCACATACTTGCAGATGTATTTGATTGCCTTCACAGAATGGCACGATTCGACATTGATGTGGGCTTTAAACGTTTTCGAAATCAATGGACAAAATGCCACCACCCAACGATTATCAATTTCGATGTTCTGCCCTTGCACTTTGACGGTTGTAGTTTTTCCATTGTCCACAGGTGATCGCCGACGATACAGCGGGTAACCGTCATTGCCAGTTACGGTTTCGTTCACCAATTTGCGTGGATAACGCTTTAAACACTTTCCGTCAATCGGACATGGCGAATTGGTATTCAAAATGCCGCACGGACCGTGTATCATGTTCTTCGTGACTATTTCGTACAACTCTATATCAGTCTGGCGATCTGGTATTTCCGCTGAGATGATTTGATCGATGTCATTCGGTCTAATTTTGTCTCGCAACCAAATCAGTATGTGGGCATGTGGTAAGCCACGTTTTTGCCACTCAACGGAATACATCCAGCAGCGAGTTTCACCAAAAACTTGATGTTTCACAATGAAGTCTATGAGCGCTCGTAGTTTTTGTTTAAAAACGCGCGCTGTTATGTCATGACGATCGATTGGTGATTGGTCAGGAAACAATTCTTTTTTAATTTCAGTCCATTTTGGATTGCATGTGAAAGTAATGAACAAATCGGCCGTTCCATAGTTTCGAATGTACGTCATTGCGTCCTGTGCATATTCATGCATATGTCGAGGACTCCCAACATATGTTGATGGTAAAATCGTTACTCGGCCAACATTTTGCGCGTTTCCGTCATTGTTGATTGCGTCGCATAGATGTATATAATCTTCCGACCGCAATTTCGTCTGATTCAAACGAATGTACGTCAATCGCTCTGTTTCGATTTTTACATACATGTCCACAGCATATTGATGGAAGACACGGCGACATTTCAAAATGTGATTGTCTTCGTTTGCACGCACCATCATGCGATACGCATAGAAATTCATTGAACTGCCCTTTTTATTCGTCACCTCGCCTGTAAATCAATAGATTAGCGTCAATTTAATTGAATCAAACCAAATTGAAGTGATTGTTATGTACCTGTTTGCGGATTGTACAACCGTGTCGTGAAGTCGTAGCCATCTTCTCCTTGCCAAAACAATATCGGATATTGTAAGGCGTCATACGATCGATGAGTTTCATAAACACGTGTCAACTGGTTGTTACGGCGATGCAATACAATGTCACGGTTATCGGAGTGTTCGCCAACCATAATAATGGCGACATCATCAATCGTTGGAGCATTCAAGCGCCGAGAATGTTCCCCAGCTGGAGTTTTGTCTGCTCTAATAACGATTTGGTGGTTATCAGAGGGCATTCGCTCAAGTGCAGTTTTAAATAATGCCACCAACGCATTGTGTTCATGAAAAAATGTCTGCAACTGCTGAACAATGTGTTCCTTTGTCTTTGGATTGTAAGCACATCGTTGCTGCACTTCTTCCCGTGAATTACCCATGAAAAATATTTGCAGAAATTTATGTTCTGCATCTGGCACCGGCAACAGCGAACCCAGCTTATGGAAAATTTGGCCTTGAATCTGCAATCACAAATTTTCTGGCGTTAAGAATGTTTCACCGAAGTGATCATTAATTGAATCATTTTAATTTTTGTTTTACATTATTATTATAAATCCAGACTCTTTTAGCTCGATGAAGACATCCCAAAGGTATCCTTGATTTTTGTATGCATGTATTTATCACAGGTATATATATTTCTAAGTGTATGATTTCTAAGTGTATGATTGTGAATGTTAATCGCAACCCTAGATGAAAGCTCCGGTAAATCAAAATAACACTTTTTTCAGAAATGACGATAACCTGATTTTATAATAACTATGGGAGATATAAAAAATCTAATATTACATCCATGAAGCTAACATTTTTTTAACCTTGTTTAATTAACTCATGTTTTATATTATTTTTGAGTTACTCTGGTTTTATATCAGCAGTACGCACCTTTTTTGCCCACTAAGTGGAGTTACTTTACTCTACTTGAAAGAAAAATGAGTTTAGCCGATATGTGTATATGTATATGTATATATATTTATCTACATCTCAATTGTTCTTTTATTTAGTCCCTATATCTACCTTAGAACAGGTCCCGGCCTAGTTAGGTGACATTGCCACTGGATTGTGCGACGGAATTCAATTTTCTGATATTGGCTTAACGTTAAAAATATTTTTGGGCATAATCCGTAACTTTTTGAGTTGTATAATGAATAAAAATAAATTAAATAAATTTGTAAATAAGTGTGCAGCAATTACCTTTACTGTGGGCATAAAATTGTCGCGAACAATATGTGTTGCACCAAATGAAGTCATTTGGAAGCAATTATTGTAATATTGTATGTTCGACAGAAAATGCTTAGAATCTGGTGCATTTCCAGACAACAACGATCCTAATGGTTCTGGTGGTGGAACCAATGGTGTCAATCTCATTTTACCCCCTGCGCAATACAAACCAATTGGTTCGTGGCGGTACTTCAAGGCACTGCAATATTGGCACAAATGGTCCATTTCTCCAATTTGCACGCATTCATAATCGCTGTATTGTATCGCCAGATCATAATAGAAAGCCTCTCTGTATGTGTTTTGTCTCAAATTCAATCGTCTTCGCACTGCAACATTACGTATACGTGTCGCTTCATTCATTTCTTGGCGATCATCATCGTTTTCTGTTGCTCGAACCTCTCTTTGTCGTCTCGCACGAGCGGTCACCTTGCTGAGATTGGAGCGTCTGGGCAAGGGCATAACTGTGAAAAATAATTGCTAAACCTGGAAAAACATTCACGAATTACACAAATTCACTTAATTCAGTTGATTTACCTTCAGAATCACGGAAACACGAAAACGCTATGAAAAATTCGTAAAATTCAACTTAACTGTCAAATGTCAGTTTTCACGCCGTGCCGCCATCTTGATTTTCGAATTTTCGTATTTTTATTCTTGTCAAACCGCGCCATCTATTGGCCGAACTCGGTACTAAAAAACTCGGTACTAAAATAATTTTTGGTTTTTCTCATTTTTCTCACTTTTCCGAGAGATTTTCCAATTTTTTTATATCCTATAGCAACACCGAAATGATTACGAACAAAACAAAAAAAGAATCGTTCATATCGGGCCAGGAGCTCGTGAGTTATTAGGTAACATACATAAAACCCGACTCATTTTTATTATATAGATTATCTAATTGTTTTACAAAATGATATTTCAATATTCTATATTCGAAATTTCAATGCAATCATTGTGCAATTGTTCTTTTTATGATTGGTGTAGTAGTTTCGTAGTTATACTTTAAGTCGATGTCGCCGAAAATCCTGCAAAAGAGACAGATGCATCCATGAAAATACCCATTTACTCCAAGGGTTAATGGTTAAAGAGATAATACACTCACTAATAAGACACTCACAAGAAGACACTCACAAATAACGGTAATATAGTCAAATTGGCATGCATATACATACATACATATGCAGTAAAAATATAACCCTTCTTTTGGCAGTCAGGAAATAAATCATAGCACTCAGTACTAACCGAACCACACTCATAATTTCATCACAATAAAAAGTTTTACCGCCCAATGAAGTGGGCACGGGTCAGCTAGTTTGGTATAAGGTGACAGATTCTTTCAACAGAATAAGGACTAAAATATTTAATATTGTTATGAGTGCCCAGAAAGGTGTTTGCAAGAAATTCCCCTGGCCAAAGTATTCTATTGCTGAATTTTTTATGCATTCCAGATCGATTGAATATTACTATTATCAGAGCCGCTTGGATGTCATAAATAATTAGTCTGGTTGTTGTATTTGTCCTTCAATTGTTCATGCACGCAGTGACGTAAGTTTCAGATACACAAACAAGTATCTGCAGACGTATGTAGATTATATTAAAATGACCCTGCCGTCATTTGCTTTAGTTTATTTGATTAACAAAAAGGTGTTTCTTGAAGACAAAACCCGAAAATTTATTCAGAATTTTAAAAATAAGTTACCTCAGAAAATACAACGTATTGCGAATATTTATTTTAGTGTTGGAAAAATATTGTAGGTATTTATGCAACAGAATTGTCTACATTAGAGTAGGCAGCAGTCAAGTTAGGATTTGGCTATTGTTAGTTATAACTATCCTAAATTCGCTAACGAATAAATTAATTTTAATTTGAATTTTGCGATGAGATTTTGTTGTATTCAAATACTCGCATTTTCACTTTTCTCAATATGTTAAAATCGGAATTTCTACAGATATATGGGGAGTTAAGAGTTTGAATAAATAACAAAATGACAATTCAGATATATCGTGTACTCTTCCAATCAACTCCATGCTCCATATCTCTACGAACATTAAGTTCCCACGATCTCGTATGTACTTCGGTCGGCCTCTGACAATTTAATCGAAATTCCTCGCTCTAATACTGATTTCCAATCCTACTCTTTCTGTGTCCATGGTTCAAAACTCTGAAACGATCTGCCAGTAAATATACGATACTCACCTTCTTTATAATCATTCCACTCACCTAAAAAAAAAATATTATTTTTCTAAGTAGTATGTAATCAGTTCTGCCTTTCTCTCTTTCTCTCTCTTTACTGTTTCAATTTCCTCATCTAGGGCATTCAAAACAACTATTTCGCACTTAATAAACTTTTGCACTCAGCCCACGATATGTTAATATGATATAAAATTTTGTGTTTTTTTAATTGTATTACTTTATTTATAATTATTTTATATAACAGTGTATATTATATGCAAAAAATTAATTAATTTAATATAATTTTTCTTAGTTACAAACTGAACCGCAATTTGAAAATTCATGCCCTAATTATTAGTCATTTAAAGTCCTTTTCAACTTATTGACAAATATTATTTCTAGGTTAGCTCTAAAAGATAGGTTAGCTCTAAAATATTGCCTGCAGGCAATAAGCTCGCCTTTTCTTAAGAATAAAGAGTTTTTTTATTTTTAGTTTTTTTTATTTATTTCTTTGTAAAGACATGATGTAACTGTATCCTAAAACAAGTGTGTATTATCTATACATTAAGTTTTCATGCTAGTTTTGTTGACTATTTTATTGTTCAACACGGGCAGAACTGCAGTGGTAAAAGCACCTCTCTAGAGTTATTTTAAATTCAGTCTCACAGCAATTTGTGTGAAAGCGTCACGCCACAGTTAAGGAAGGAGTGTACATAAGATATGACATGCTTTTGGAAACGGTCATGTTTTCGCGTTTGTCTTTTGATCATTAATATTTAGTTTAGCTATATATTTAAAGATTAAAAGAATATAAACCAGCTTTATTTTCACTTTAGCTTATGTAATGATATATAATATATTCGTTACCTTAGATTTCTCTTAGTGAGAAAATTAATAATGTCGAATTGATATCCTCCTAGTTTTATACAACACCCTTAAGACCTACCCACGTTAGACTCCCTGACCCCCCACCTCCCCCTTCGTCAACTCAACCCCCCCCCCTGACACAACCTACCCCTCAACCCCCCTCTCCCCCTAACCCACTCCGTAAACCCCTCCCCCAACACCCCCATCCAATGATACCCCCCTCAAAGCTACCCTCCGCAACGCTCTCCCAACACCCTCTCCCCCCTAAAACACCCCCCCCCCCGAAACCCCTTTTGCATCCTAAGCACTTGGGTATCTATTAAAGCACTCTAGTCAAGGCGGGGTAGGAACCCACGGAAGTAGAAGAATATTTTCGTCCGGAACATCTTCGAAGCTAAAGCATTCTAGATAAGACGGGATAGAAACCCACGGAAGAAGAAGAATATTTTCAATACCCCCCCCCCCCCCCACCCCCCAACCCCACCCTCCGAATGTGATTGATTATGACAGCAAATCTAGTAAATTTACAGTATTTTTGTAGTATTTCGTGGTATTAAAATTGCTTTTTCTAATATGGTACGTTTATCGGCTAGCCTCGGGCGGCTCGACTTTATTATTTGATATAAATATATGTCGGTTTTTTTTGTGTTGCATATTTAAGAAATATTGCAATCAAAATTTAACAATGTGGTTTCGATCCTACGACGCATCTGTTTACCGAATTTAAGTCTCTAAGTCCAATATTTCAACCACAATATTTTTAACTCTTGCCATGACCAAATGATGCCTGTATGCCAAATTTCAGATCAATCGGATTAAGCGTTTGGGCGCTATCTTGCAGAAATACACACTGACACACAGACACACAGAAATGCGTTCAAAATACTTTCCTTTGCCAGGAAAGTAAAAAAGTACAAAAAGTACATAAAACATAGATACTTCATCATTTCGAACATATTTCATTGTGTATAGATTAATCTGTAAATACATTGAGGAAAGACGGGACCACTATAATAGCGGGACATGTCTTCAAGAAAACTTGTAACTATGCTCTATAACGTATGTGGCATAATGGTGGCTGACCTTTTCTTGTATATAAAATGTGTTGCCGACTTTACAACCCTTTGCATATTAAATTCGAGCTGTATACCGCTTATACCGCAAGTATTTAAAGGTATAGGTTAGCTCTAAAATATTGCCTGCAGGCAATAAGCTCGCCTTTTCTTAAGAATAAAGAGTTTTATTATTATTATTATTATTTAAAGATAAAATGTATGAAATAGTTTTCATGTTGTGACAACGGTATAGCTCGTCTGCCAGAGACATACTGTTTATAATTTTTTTTCGAGCATAATATTTTTATTTAAGGTGGCAGGAGAAGGCATATAGACAACTTCGAATTGCGCAATGTCACTAGATATTGCCTATTGTGCCTTGCTAGATGATCAACTTTTATACCATGCTATATACTGTGCTTTAACTAAATCTTCCAAAGGCCAATTCTTTAAACATTTTGTAACCTCCCGAGAATGTTTCTTAAATTGTGATTTTATTTTATCATAATTGCAATGATGGAACAGATATTATAAATTCTGTGAATAGGGAAATAATACAGGCATGAGAAAGATTTATGGTTTCAGATACAAGCCATAATAACCAGCATAAGACATCGCACTTCACGGATCGCTTCTGAACATAAACACATTTATTTTAGTGTAAGAAAAAGTTTTATATTTTTTAATTTATTGCAGATTTTATTTTAAATCGCCGAAGGAAATAACCGCGAAAAATATTTTGTCTGAAAAACTGTACTTTTATTTCTAATAAATAATAATAAATATTGAACTCTTTATTTGCACGTTATTGCAATTAAAACAAAATCAGGCGAGCTTATTGCCATATGGCAATATCTTACAGCTAACCTAATCACAAATAAGAGTTGTCAACTACAACGGACGAACCCGTAACCTCAGGATGTTTTAACGATTGTTCGTTCTATTTCCCGTAAAGTCAGCGCAGAAGACTTGAACAGAACAGTCCACCGTCAAACTCCGCCACATGCCCGTAAGAGGCCAACGCCTTATCTGCGAGATAACCAGGTATGTTACCCAGCAGGCTCACTCATGCCCTTACTTCTAATTGCAACCAGATTACTCCGATCTCTCGATTGGTTACGAGTTCAACGTCGCTTGTGCGGTCCTCTCCCTTACGAAGCGGTGAAACGGTGTAAACCAAATCTATCGCGGACCACGGCATCCTTTGCGCGGCTGTTTACCCAGGATCGGGTAGCCGATAATCGTTTTAAGAGCAGTCACAGTAAGGTCCGCAACCACCCCAGCTCTATAGGAAACAGTACTGCTTCCAGACTCCCCCGACTGTTAGTCAGAGTGCACAATCGATTGGCTTACGCCGTACGGTGCGCGGACCGTCCAGGAGCGCCAGTAGGTTGACTCCTGGGGGAAACTAGCCCTAAGGCCAGAGTCCTGCCCAGGTCCGCACTTCATGCGTGGAGGCCGCCGGATGGGTGTTGACCTGTGAGTGTGACCAACCCTGAACAGAATGGGTCTTCGTGGCCAACTCAGCAAGGGCTCCTTAACTCCTAGCACAGTGGCGCTAACCTAATCACAGTGGCGATACACGGTGGCGGTGCGGGTTGTGGAAATAAAGATGATTCAATTTGTCTGCATAAAATACATACTCATATATTTATGATTAAAATGCCTGAGGATAAGAAATTGGAAGACTAAAGAGAGAGAGAGAGAGAGAGAGAGAGGGAAGAACTGGTTGCTTCTTAGAAAAGTAGCAATTTTTAAGGTACGACTTGTAAAGAAGGCAAATTTTGTATATTTTCTGGAAGATTGTTTTAACGTGTTGCGCCATGGAAACACAGAAAGAGTAGGAATATAAATCATTATTATGACAGGCAAATTTGAGTAAATTGTCAGAGGCTTACCAAAGTATGAAACCGGGGGAAATTGATGGTTTGAAAAGCTCGTGGAGATAGGATGGTGTTAATTGGCATAGTACACGATAAAGGGCTTATTTTCTTATTATATTTTTTTTCTTTTCTTTAATATGATATTTAGTATATACATATTCCTTTAATAATCAACCATTCATATATTTTATGAAAACATCAAGGGAGCGTGCCTGTAGCTTGCTATTTAGAAAGCATATATAGATTGGAGCAGTTCGTCGAATCGGGTGAAATCTCGTTGGTGTCGTATCTATAGTGAAACCAACTCTCGGATTAAACTGTGGTGGCGCGGAGCGGAGCGTCAGTCAAAATGTTATGATCTCATCAGAATTCATGCGAGTCGTTGCTTTTGCCGCGTTCGCCGGTGTCGCCGCATACAATATTCATCCGAATTGGCGACTAAAAACCGCTGCTACAGACATTACCTACCAGCGCTTCTTCCCGACTTCCTCGCTTACATTCCGAAACTTTCTACTACCTTGATCAAAAAGTAAAGACAATTCTATTTTTTCTCAAGAAGTAGTAGTTTATTCATCTATATTGATGTGATTCCTTTCGAAGTGTTCTCCCTAGATACATGTTCCAGAGTTTTTTACACGACTGCGCAACAAAAAAGGAGTGTAATGTGTTCAGGGTTCATCTATGTATGTTTTCCGTTTCTTTATTCCGCAATAACTTCTAAACGCTGAAACCGATTTAGAAAAGTGCGATATTGTTAGAATCTTTATGTCATACCAAGTGTCATAGGGTACCTTAACTGTCCAAATATCAAGTAAATAGTCGTCTAAATGTCCAAATGTCGATAAAAAAAATAACATTATCGTATTTATTGTCAAATGAAAGGTCCAATTGAATACATTCTGAAAATATACATGTATTTATATAGATAAATATATAAACCACAAATATTTCATGAAAAAAACCGTAATAAAAATAATTATAAATACAATATTTCACTTTCTGTCATGTCAGTTGTGCTTTTTATTTTTTTAAATATATTTAAAACATTTCTGGAAGGCATTCTGTGGTAATGCCTACAGCTGCCGTATCGATTTTTTTTTATCTCTTCTATGGACTCAAAACAGAGAGGTGAACCTTTCAGTGTCATTTTCAATTTGGGGAAAAATATATTCACAAGACATTATATTTAGAGGGATGGTGTGGCAACAAATTTACTTTGTTCATGGCCAAAAACTGACGAAATAATTACTTAGGATATGTGAGCTGGAGTGTTATAGGGGTGTAGCATGAGTTAAGTCGCAAAAGTTCTGTTTTTTTTCTTCAAATTTGCTCGCCCAAATTGGATTACTAAGCAACAGAAACAGCTCAATCGGATGAGGCGTTTGGGCGCTATAGTGGAGGAGTTCACAAAGCAGACATATAGGAGTGACTTTACCATACTTTCCCTTTTCGTCGGCTGGTAAGCCGAGAAAGTAAAAAATGAGTAATAATGTAAATAACAGAAACATTTTCTAGCTTCAACGCCGAATTATAAAATATTTGAATCAACTCATATTTAATATAATTTTAAATTATTTAGGAATGGCAAATAATGACTTAGGGTGTTGAGTTTTATATTTCGGGAGAAGTGACACGTTTTATATATAGGAAGAAGAGTCACGTTTGTCACGCAAAAAGTCCTTGAGTATTTTTTTACTCCATTAAATAAGTACGAGGGTTAAAGGTTTTTATATAGATAAAAATAATAATAAAACTCAAACAGGTTAATTTTAATGAATAATAATTTTAATTAAAATTTTTAGACTTAACCTTTCGGAGGCCAGTTATTCTAAGCAAAATTTTTTAATCCCTCGAAATATTTTTTTGTAGGAGGTGTGCGCAAGCATATACCGGAGGCTTATTCAATGGCAGGCTTCAATGTCAGGCTTTTACCACAGTGGAGAGAGAAATAGAGCCCATAATTGCATAAATACAGATAATATTGAAAACGCCATTCGGCGGGCGTGTCAACCCAGGGGTAATTGCAAAATTAGGAATCCAAATGAATGAAACAAATATATATATTGTAAAAACAAATTAAATATTATTCAATATAAATGAACTAGAAATTAAAATGAATGTCAACCAGGTGACTGAAGTGACAGTTGAATGGCGGGTGGAAAGCAGGCGTTCGCGTTTGCTAGTGTGATAAATATATGTGCCAAGTAGCTACGACAAAATAAGTTGGCAAAATAATAAGGCAAAGACTCATTAAGACCCTAAAGACCGACAAGGGAAGGCTTCCAGATACGTCACCGTCACGTTTTGCATTTTAAAATGGGATATCCGCATCGTGAAAGAAATCCTAACTCTCTTCACTCTTGAATCCTATCAGGGTCGATCATACGTACGGGTCAACACCCATCCGGCGGCCTCCACGTAAAAGTTCGAGCCTGGGTAGGACACTGGCCTTTGGGCCAGTTTCCCCTAGAAGCCAACCTTCGGGCGCTCCTGGACGGTTTGCGCACCGTGCGGCGTCAACCAATCGATTGTGCATTCTGACCGATAGCCATGGGAGTCTGGAAAAAGTACTGTCTCATATAAAGGGGGTTGGGGGTATGTAGCACCTTCGAAGTCAAATCTTGAGGTGTAGGTTGATGCTACTTCCGCATGCTACTTCGATATAATAAATTATAAACGTCGACCTTACTTCAAAAGTCGGCCAGCTTAACGTTAGAAGGTCTAGGATCACGTGTAATTTCACAAATGTCGCGATAAAAAATATAATCGTTTAAATAAATTCGCTGGTTTCTAGGACGGGCTCAAGGTTTGGCCAAATATTTATCCGACACAAATTCGAAACTGTGATTAGTGTCAGTGGGTGGCATTTTGGTCATTGTCGGTTTTGATTTCGTTGAAGATGCTCGGTTGGTTTTCTTGGTTTTTGGTGGTGTTTGGGTCGTGTGGCGTTTTAAATGCTGCTCCACCTTTCTGCTTCAACTGCGAAAGGGTGGACTCGGAGAGGACTTCTATAACCCACAATTTCTTTGTCGGCGAGATCAGCGACAACGACAAGCTTCTCTACCGAGACTTTGTGAAGAGCGATTCTTACGTTGTCTTCGGTTTCGGTTTTAAAATTGAGCGTCAGTTCGTTTTCCCATCGACGAATACTTCAAAAACCATCCACATCACTTCCGTTCGAGCTTACGATTTGTATCCGAATGGAGCTGGAGGGCACGTCACGGCAATGGATGGGGGTCCAGGATTTTCGAACGTCACTCTCAATATTAAATCTCTTCAGGGACACGGATTCGACTTTTTAATCGACATCTGGGGCTATTCCCATTAAAATAATCTATGCATGTATGTATGTATGTGTCTTTAAATGCTTCATACTCATAAGTAGCAATATATTTTAGCTCTAAAATATTTCATGTAGAATAGCTGCAGTAAAATATAATAAATTTGTTGAAAAAGATATATGTTTTTTTATTAGTCGAAAGGTGTAAAGAAAATATATTTTTATGGAACATTTATATTACCCATGTACGTGCCGAGAATGCCAGAATTCGTATGGAGTCTTGCCCCAAATATAAAAGTGCGTACTGAGACACAAAATATATGATACAACATTATGGCGACGAGCTGAAGAAAATTACTAAGCAGACAATTTTTGGGGGCCAATGCGGAGAGGGAGGGTTCTGCCATTTTGACTAATGAAAATGTTTTTCAAATATAGACATTATCTAAAATTCAAAATGAAATGAGTAAACTGACCAGTATTGACTTTATTGTCAATAATAGTCCATGTAAATGAATAATTATATTCACAGTAAAAGAATGTTAAATTGAACAGATTGAAACGGGAAATTTAAAATTTGACCAAAGAATACAAGTTTTAGCAAAATCATTCTTTAAAGTCGAAGATTTGAAATCCTTAAGAGGGTTTTCGATACTGGGAAGAGAAACACTAGTATTTTTATTGTATTCTTGCTACCATTTTTAAGGAGTTCTTGATTTTCAAAAGGCCAACTGTCACAGAAGTGATTTACAAAAACGAATGATGAAAAGCAATGGTTCAAACTGACACCTTTCGAGGATTTTATATATTTATCCTTCGGCTGCGTAACGACCAAATTTGGTTGCACATCACAACACCATTGACTACGAAACGACCAATATTGGCGGCTTGCTCCCGGAGCGAACAATAATATTATTATCTAATTCGAACGCATCCTGAAATCCATACCAAATATCTCATTATTACCATAGATACATAGACGGCCGCTAGAATAATTACGCGCGTCATTTCGCGGATATTTCTGGTAAAATTCCATTGTCAAACATCATAATTTTTTTTTTCGAGAAATCATCAAAATTTTTATTGGTTTCTATGAGCTAATATGTTTGTATGTAAATAAGCAAAACGAAATATTACCTTTGATCGAGAATCTAATAAAGATCACGATAGTATTCACAATTTCTAAATAAGGTTCCGTATTTTTCCGTAAGACAAGTACAAGTTAGAAATGCCGGTTTTTTTTCACTTTCTCAACTTCCTCATATTTATTAATTTATCTAAATATTTTACAAAATGAAATTTCAATATTCTATATACGAAATTTTAATGCGATCATTACACAGTTATTTTTTTATGATTGCTATAGTATTTCCATAGTTATAATACTTTTTGTCGAGCGCGGCGATATTGCATAAAAATCCAATTAATTGCCGCTGTCTGCCATAAAATTATGCCGCTACTCGAAGGGTTAATTAATTACATTAGATTACTCATAACGATATTTCCCAAAATTTTGAATACTCCTGCGAATATAATAGTTTTTACAACATATCTACTAGTACTGATCACGAAGCTCATCTTCATCAGGTCACAATTGTTTTCAGATATATTATTTTAAAATGTGATTTTCAGTGTACAGGAAATTTTTCGTGAAAATGGCAAGACAATACCCCGAAAATCGTCCATATTCATAAAACGATGGAGGGTTACTTTTTTTTTTCATTTTACTTCTTTTCATTATAGCCGTTACCTACACACCTAGTTTTTTCAAGTAATATTAATATAGTAGAGCGGTGTTGACTACAACGGGCGAACCCGTCACTCCATGCTGGTATAACGATATAATAATCATTCTTTCAGCTGTGGGATGAGCGTAGAAGACTTAAGACAAGACAAATCTACTGTCTAGCTCGTTAGAAACCGTCGCCTTACGGCGAGGCACCGGGAAAGATACCCAGGGGGCAGCCTCGCCCCCTAACTACCAGTTTGGTAGGATATCTCCGTCTGTAATAGTATAATATAGTAGTAGATCGAAATATTTTAGACCATAATTGTGCATCTGTAGTTACAGGCCTAACTAGCCGCTTTTTATTTAAACTGTGTCGGTCTTAAACTGTTGTTCTGCAATATTCTATTTATTTACATTTAAATACATTTTTGTGAAAGCAATAAATTAGTAAATAAGTTTTGATTTTTTGATATAGCTTGTTAGTAAAAGAAGAATACGATGTATGAAGCAATCTTCTATGATATACCCTAACGGCTATGATTTACGTTGATTAGCATAATCTCGTTCCTCTCAGCGCCCTAGATAATAGCATTAGTTCGTCTGGAGGCAGCACCTCAGTAAATCAAATAATTACACTGTGAGACTATATAATTTTGTAACAAATCGAGGTCGACTTTCATCTCGTAATAGTAAATTAAACGGATCAGGGCACACTATTCAACGGCACTGGGGCAGAGTGTGACTGATTCGCTCCACAATCTAATCATATGACAGTATAACATTGTACACATCGGTAATAATAATGAACATTATTACGGAATATAAATAATATTAGTAATGAACGCTTACTACTACTTACTACTAATATTAATACAAAAAGGCGGGCTTATTGTCTACAGGCAATAATACACGACCCGGTGTCATAGTGGCTAGGTCGCATGATGTTACATTGTAAGGTTCCGGGTTGTATTTCCGGCTTGTTCACCATTTTCCGTTGGGATAAAATTAACGGAATTGCATTTAAATTGTGTTGAGCGAATGTTACACACATGCTAAAACACAAATGTATATAAACACCTAAAAGTAGGGTTAGTTTTAAAAGACATTGTCGTATGGCAATAAACCAGCCTATTAAATTCCCCATTAAAGAGAGAAACAAACAAACAAACAATATTCCAAAGCTAACCTATATTGATTTGCGAACATTGTATGTGGATAAATATGACGCCCGGCAAAATATCCACAAATTAATATACCGAGACAATTATCCCTGACATTTCTTATTATTATTATTATTTTCTTTGACTTTTTTTATTTTTATTTATTACTATTACTTATTCATAAATTTTGGTGACTATTGTTTGATATCATTTGACATTTTATTTTATTTTTATTTTATTAACACGATTATTTATTTTTGTGTTTTATTTCCTATTGTGATCATTAGTTAGTGATTATTAGTTATAATTTGTAATGGTGACGGGAATATATATATTTCTTTTCCTTTTAATTTTTTTTTTTATTAATTGCCGATTATATGTGATATAAAAACTAGAGAGCTAGCTGCCCTGGAACAAGTCCTGGCACTTAGTTGGGCAGCAGCAGTACTTAAATGCTAATGCTCATATCGGCCGTGTTTAATTTTAATTTTAATTTTAATTATATATATTTTTTTTTATTGATATGATTATTAGTGATACTTGTGCACTTGTAAATGAATTGTTAAATTAAATAAATAAATAAATAAATAAATAATCACTAACTTAGGATTAATACGATTCTATAATAATTAATTTATTGTATAGATGTTTGGACATTTTACTTGAAAAATGTATATTTTTTGCTGGAAAGAACTTACGTTAGATAGGTATTTATTGTTTAACTGTATGTTATAAAAAAGTACAAATATTTTGGTACAAAATACTTCGATACAGTTTGCCCACAGGGCGTACAAATTCAAGTACATGAAATTAAAGAACACACTCTGTGCTTATTACGAATTACTTTCCTGACGACCTATCGGAAAGGAAAGTATTGTGATCGCGCTAAAAAAAAAATTTGAGATGAAGATGGGAATATATATTTTGAGACTCCCTGAGACGATTGAGACTATTTCCAGACCGATCTCTGTCTGTATGTATGTCTGTATGTCTGTATGTCTGTATGTCTGTATGTGTGTATGTATGTATTCTTCCACGATAGCGCCCAGACGCTTAATCGGATTGAGCTGAAATTTGGTATATAAGCTTCTGTTAACCGTCGGAGGAACCCATTAGTTTTTGGAGTCCCTACGCCCTACGGTTGTGGTACCTCCCATACAAATTTGGGGTTCCCGGCGAAAAAATTGTTTCCGCGATAGCGCCCAGACGCTTAATCTGTCTAAGTTAAAATTTGGCATAGAAGCTTCTGTTAACCATCGGAAGAACCTATTAGTTTTTGGGGTACTTACGACCAACGTTTGGGGTACCTGCCATACAAATTTGGGGTACTAGAGTAAAAAATGTCGCTGTTTTTTCGCACCTCCCCGGATACTAGTCAGGAAAGTCTTGGGGTGACACAACCGATTTTTTAATTTTTTCGGTAGTAGGTAGTAGAGTAATTAAGCAACAATTATTATTTAAATTTATGATTTTAATAGTTTGAACTGATATTTTTAAGATTTGCCTACAGTAACCAGTCAAATATAATCAATCAAATTTATTCAAAATTATATTAAGTTTTTAATATATAATTAGGTAAAATTTAAAAACATTCCAAGTTTAATAAGATTATTGTTTAAATAGTCTAAGAAATAATAATAATTTATGTCTTGTTGATTTCTTAGATTTGTCAGACCATAAAAAGATTTTTCAAAATCGATTGTGTCATCACAAGTCTTTCCCGGCAAGCAGACAATATCACCCCCCTCTCCCACGCTCCAAACCCTCCAACCCCCAAACCCCCCTCCCCTCTGCCAGTCCCCCTCCTCTCCCTACCCCCCCCCCCCCCCCAGACCCAAAATTTTCCTTCCCCCCGCTAACTACCCCCTGCTCCTTCGCCAACTGCCCCCCTCGTCCATCCCCCCCCCCCGAGAGTGATTGTGTCTAGTGATTGTGACCGCAAATGTAGTGTTTGCGTGTTATTAAACTGGCTATTTTCTAATACGAAATAGTATTTTCTTAAATTCTGCGGTTTTCTTTTTGTATCGTTTGAAGAGATATTCCAACCCAAATTTTAGCTTAATCAGATGAAGCGGTTGGAAGCTATCGTGGAGGTATACACACACATACACACATACACATACACACACACACAAACACAGAGTGACACACACACACAGACATAATTCAATCTAGAGATGATCTTAATCGTCTCAGGGGGGGGGGGGGGGGGGGGTTAAAATGGATATTTCCGTTTCGTCTCTAAATTTGGAAAGTATTAATAACAACAAAACAAACGAGCCCAAACTCGTCTATCCTAGCACTTTACATCGAGGACTTCCAGTGGCAATCTTCCGGCTTGTCTTCAGACCCTCGTCATCACGTGAAATGGAAAGTACTCGAGACAACACAACAAACGAGGCCCAACTCGACTGTCTTAGCATTATCCATCAGGGATTTCCATTGGAAATGTTTCGGTTCCATCTTCTGACCATGGTCATCGTGTTTACTGGAAAGTACTCTACTCAGAATAACAAAAAATCAGAGAGTTCCAGTCCCTGTAGGGACTGGAACTGGGACTGGAATCCCGTCCCCATCATCAAATCAAGTCGACGGTACCATAATATTGCATTGTCGCCGGACTTATATATGTGTTATAAAATCGAAAACTATCGCGGTTGTTTGACATTTTAAATAGGATAGAAAACGAATTTACCGCGTGAAATTTGTAGGACCCGACGTTTCGGTGACGTTGCAGCCGCCGTTGTCTAGGGTAGACTGAAGAGCTGTCAGTCCGTTGTTTTGCGGGTAGGCCGCAAACCGCTGCCGCCACTGCGTAGGTTATAACGGTGGTGGGGGGCCGGGCTCGGAGCGCGGGATTTTTTAAAATCCGTCTTGCACACAACACTCACTGTATCCTGTTTTACGTCTTTGCGTTCGGCGTTCGGCGGCGGGAACATTTTAAGAAGAGGGTTCCACGTAGAAGAGAGTTTGTAGCCGTCATCTCTATTGAAGTTCGGAGTTCTTCTTATTTCGATGGCTTCCCGGATCATGCGAGGAAAGTAGAATTGTTCCTTGGATAGAACAATGGGATTTTGAAACTGCATCCAGTGGTTACTTCCGCTATCCAATATATGTTCGCAGATCGCCGATTTTTCTCGCTGAACGTTTTTAACAGCTTTGATGTGTTCTGTCAGTCGCGTGGCTATGGGCCGTTTCGTTTGTCCAACGTAGGCTAGACCGCAGCTGCATTCGACTTTATACACACCCGGGGTTTGCAGTGGTATTACATCCTTTACAGGCCTCAAAAATCGAGCTATATTTTGGGTTGGTTTGAAGATCGTTTTTATATCGAATCTGTTTAGCATCTTACTTATTCGATCAGTCACGCCCTTGACGTATGGTAGGAATGCTCTTGATCTGCTCGGTTTTTGAGTTTCGTCCGTATTAGATCGTGTGCGTGTCTCGTGATATTTTCCGTATCCACAGACCGTATCCAAAACAGATTCGATATAAAAACGATCTTCAAACCGACCCAAAATATAGCTCGATTTTTGAGGCCTGTAAAGGATGTAATACCACTGCAAACCCCGGGTGTGTATAAAGTCGAATGCAGCTGCGGTCTAGCCTACGTTGGACAAACGAAACGGCCCATAGCCACGCGACTGACAAAACACATCAAAGCTGTTAAAAACGTTCAGCGAGAAAAATCGGCGATCTGCGAACATATATTGGATAGCGGAAGTAACCACTGGATGCAGTTTCAAAATCCCATTGTTCTATCCAAGGAACAATTCTACTTTCCTCGCATGATCCGGGAAGCCATTGAAATAAGAAGAACTCCGAACTTCAATAGAGATGACGGCTACAAACTCTCTTCTACGTGGAACCCTCTTCTTAAAATGTTCCCGCCGCCGAACGCCGAACGCAAAGACGTAAAACAGGATACAGTGAGTGTTGTGTGCAAGACGGATTTTTAAAAATTCCCGCGCTCCGAGCCCGGCCCCCCACCACCGTTATAACCTACGCAGTGGCGGCAGCGGTTTGCGGCCTACCCGCAAAACAACGGATTGACAGCTCTTCAGTCTACCCTAGACAACGGCGGCTGCAACGTCACCGAAACGTCGGGTCCTACAAATTTCACGCGGTAAATTCGTTTTCTATCCTATTTATATATGTGTGCCAAATATCAGCTCAATTGGATACAAGAAAGGGGTTGAAAAGTGGTTTGCAAATTTTTAAACGTACACACGAACATAAAATCGGAGACTACCGCGGTTGTTTGATATTATAAATAGGATATAAACGAATTTACCGCGTGAAATTTGTAGCACCCGACATTTCGGTGACGTTGCAGCCGCCGTTGTCCAGCGTAGACTGAAAGAGCTGTCAATGCATTGTTTTGCGGGTAGGCCGCATATCGCTGCTGCCACTGAGTATGTTATAACGGTGGTGGGGGGCCGGGCTCGTGCTATCCAAGGAACAATTCTACTTTTCTCGCATGATCCGGGAAGCCATTGCAATAAGAAGAACCCCGAACTTCAATACAGACGACTGTTACAAACTCTCTTCTACGTGGAACCCTCTTCTTAAAATGGTCCCGCCGTCGAACGCCGAACGCAAGGACGTAAGACAGGATACAGTGAGTGTTGTGTGCAAGACGGATTTTCGAAATTCGCGCGCTCCAAGCCTGGCCCCCCACCACCGTTAGAACCTACGCAGTGGCGGCAGCGGTATGCGGCCTACCCGCAAAACAACGGATTGACAGCTCTTTCAGTCTACCCAGGACAACGGCGGTTGCAACGTCACCGAAACGTCGGGTGCTACAAATTTCACGCGGTAAATTCGTTTATATCCTATGTACACGCGAACATTACACATTAAAATAGAGCTTGTAAAAAGATTACCAACCTCTGCTTTAGAGAATATTGTAAAATGACCATTTCCCCTGCTGATCCAGAGAAATAGTGTATTGGCCATATTATCACAGAGTCGCTGAGGCGCCCGCATGTATCGAAATGCAATTTACTGTTTTTCATCCAGCTTTCGGTTTTTGATTCTCCTTTTTGCTAGCATCGTCGCTTTTTCGCTCCGAACGCCCGGCGGCGGCGGCAAAACTACCAGATGGCCATCGCTAAAGGGAGATAAAAAGCAGGGGCAATTATTGCCCCCGGATGTGAGCATCACTGCAACAAGTTTATTCGACGTTTTTTATTCGTGAAATATTCATACTGCCATAGATAAGTGCCGAAAGACTGGAGCGGGTTGTAAATTGACCGTCTGCGATGGAAGCCATCTTCAAGTAAAAATTAATTATTTCATAGATATTTGCTGCTAAAAATCGATTTGTTTGCACAGTCAATTGGCTTGCGCCGCACGGTGCGCAGACCGTCCAGGAGCGCCAGAAGTGTGATTCCCAGGGGAAACTGACCAAGGCCAGAGTTCTACCCAGGCTCGCACTTCATGCGTGGAGGCCGTCGGATGGGTGTTGACCCGTGAGTGTGACCAACCCTGAACAGAATGGGTTTTTGTGGCCAACTCAGCAAGGGCCCATTAACTCCCTCATACAAGCTACTGTAATAATATGTAAATTCCGCCATGTTATTTATTTATACATACAGGCTATCTTTTGGCACTTCACTCAAACCCGCCCTTAGTCAAGTAACAAACCGCGCCGCCTTAGGCATTACAAATTAGTCCTACAAAAAGTCTTGGGGTGGCAACCGTTTTTGTTAATTTCCCTTGTTTTGTAGTATTTTAATTCCGTTATATGTTGTTATTTACCGGCTTTCTGTGTTATTAACCCATAGCCTTAGGGCATTGAATAGTGAACAACTTCATTGTGAGCAACTTCCGTGAGAAACTTCATTGGCTTCCTATTCGCGATCGAAAAAATTTGCATAGGTTGTCGCTACTCTACAACATACTCAATAACCCCACTTCACCCTCCTATCTCAAGGAGAATTTCAACCCTTTGGGAGGCCACGGTCTTCCACTTCGATCAAGCCGGGACAACACACTCGCCATTCCGATACATCATTCTTCTTTTTACACGCAGTCTTTTACAGTCCATTCTGCTCGTTTATGGAATCAGCTCTCTCACTCTATCAGGCATGCTACATGCTACATACTTTCAAAAAGTTGTTGAAGAAACATTTATTTTTACACAGCCACTAACCAAATACCTCACCTTGTCCTCTCCTTTATCCTTCCCTGGGCAACCTCAGCATAAGTTACTGACATATATCTGTATAAGTTTATTTTAAATTTAACTTTACTACTTCTTCGTACGGTGAAAATAAGGAATTATTTTATCAAATGGTTGACTGTAAGATATCAAATGGTTGACTATAGCGATAAGTCCGCCATTTGTGCATAAATTGTCTTTTTTATAAAACCAGCGTAATATTCATTAAGTTATGTTTTTATAGTACAATAAAGTTATTCTATTCTATTCTATTCCAATAGGCAAGAAAAAATGGACGCTGGGCCCAACTCTTTTAAAACAATAAAGTATATACTATTGGAAAGATCTATTTATGTACAATAATTTTTACTACTAGAACTCGTCTTAATTATGAGCCGTTTCAGAGTTTTGATATTCGGAATATTCTTAAATATGGCTAATTAAGTACACGATAACCCAATGATACTAAATTATCCATTATTTATTCAATGCACATTATTTGCAGTAAATATCCATAAAAGACAGTATATTACGATGTTCGGTCACTGGACACACCATGTTGGACAGCTAACTTAGCATAATATATACGTCAGTAAACTGAGTGGCAATAAAAACATGATATACATTACAAAGTTTAAGCAACACGTCCCGGTCATTAAACTCCATATGCTGCTGACATACCCTCCATACGAGAATTCTTAGGAATGTATACTTTGTACTCACACAGCATATTGTTTAACTGCTTTAAATTTCAATCGCGCACAAGCAGATATCGTTTCCTGCTAAGAACACAAAATTGGCGCAGTTACCACAATATGTATAAGTACCCAAAAATTTACATCGTTTGGACAACGCCATTACTAAACTAAACCAAACCTTGCTCCTAGATTAAAGGAATATTTTAAGAAATCACTTCGATATTTCCGGATTGACACAGGTGGTCCTTAAAAAAGTTTTTATTCAGTGGTTAATTATTAAAGGAAGAACGGAAACTGAAAGTATCCTCAACAACAATAAGAAAATAGCAACATATTCACACACACTCACACACACAATTTACACACCCACACATCTCTAACAATATAAATTGCACATATTTAAACAAGAGGTATTTTAGCTTTTTATTTTTATAACCTAATATTATGTAGTGACATTTATTTTATAATATTTTCTACAATTTTTTTTAATTTTTCAAATGATTATTCAGATTTTTTTAATAACGTATTTTTTTAATAAACTATAACAATTTCTTACCATCTCTTCATAAAACTAAACTTTTAAAATACAAATATCATATAAAATTGGCGTTTTCCTAGAAACAGGCACTGCGTAGTTAGGAGTGATGCAAAATCATTCTGCAAAATAATTCCTTAATATTTTTTTTTAGTAAATTAATAAACATTTTAAATTAAATATATCTACTTTACCGTTTCAGGTATTCAGCGAGGGTTTAAAAATTATTAGAAACACAATTCCTGGAGGTGCCGTCATATTATAGGCGCGTTGCGGACACGCAAACATTCACGCTGAGACTCGGTGAAGAGGAGTTGGGGAGGGCGTTTACCTTGCCTAAAGTTATATGCGGAGGTTTGGAATGCAACCGATAATAAAATGTTACGGTATGTACAAACAAAACACCCGGCGGCTGAGCACCAACCGGGCGCGTCTCCAGGTGGCGGATAGGAGAACGCCCGAAGGGACCCCGGCTCGAGGGATGATACCCGAGGCCGGGTGCTCTTCGGGTAGTGGCGGCTAATACACTGTGTGTGGAAGGCCCCACCGCGGACCAACTCTCCAAGCCGAGGTGTAAGCTACCGTGCTAATGGCTGCATGGCGCAGGGAGTGCTGCGTCTCTTACGGTGCCTCCCGGATACCGGGCGTCCTCCGGGTAGTATAAGCCAAGCCCCGGTCATACGCGGCTCTGTCCGGGTGATATCGCACTACCGCGGAACTCGTGGGAACAAAATGGATCAAACAAACAGTACACCACCAAAAATAAACTTAAGTGAAGCACTCCAGGGGGTGGCTTTGTCTCAAAGCGAACCACAGGAGGCACCCAACGCGGGGGCGGGCCCATCAAAAAGCCCACCCAAAACCCGCATTAGATATAACGGCGCCGCAAGGCGTCGCTACAAAAAACTGATGAGAGAGGGGCTAACTGCTAACCCCCGAGCCTCCAGTGCTAACTCTAAGCCGGAGGACGGGACTGCAGAGGACCCTGGGGCTCCTAAACGCCCCAGACAAGGGCCAAACACCCCAAGCCCCTCCCATCAGGCGACAGGGAAAAGACCGAAAGTCTCCGACCAAGGTTCTTACGCCCAGGCCACGAAAGGACTCCTCAGGCTAGCCCTCATAATAAGGGGCTACCCTGACAAAAAACTTGAAGCCGGCGACATAGAAGCCATCCGGGACAAGATTGTGGACGCCATCATGGAAATTCCTGTTGGCACTAAAACACCATCCTTTACCGGCAGCTGGGAGAGGGACGGTGCAATCGTCTTCTCGTGCGCAGATGAGGAGACGGGGAACTGGCTCAGAAGCCTTTCCACGGACTTACTCGTCCAAGGTGAATCCGGGTGTGTGCTGCCGGTCGATGAGCTGCCCAAACGCCATCGAGTGGTGGTCCACGTGGAGGAGCCCAAGTACACTGTCGAGAAAGTACTTCTACTCCTCGACAGGCAAAACCCAGGTCTGAAGACCGATGGGTGGGCCGTCGCTAGGGGGAGCACGAAGAAGGATGCCTCGAGCGTCCACTTCGCCTGTCTGGTGAGCGACTCCTCATTGGCCACTCTCAGGGCCTGCAACTTCCGACCCTACTGTGGGCTAGCACGGGCATCCGTAAGGCTGCTCGATAATAAGCCTAGGAAGGAGTCGGACGCAGTGGAGGGAACGGAAGGAGGTACAGCAAAATGAACCACCTAAAAGTCCCCATAATCCAGATCAACTTGCACCACAGCAAAAGCGCCTCGGCGATATTAACCAGGAGCATGGCTGTGGCGCAGACAAGTATAGCACTAATCCAAGAACCTTGGATTGTTAGGGATACTATAAGTGGATTAGGAGGTTGCGGAACCATTCATAAGGCCCAACCGACTCGGAAACTCAGGACCTGCGTGGTCACTAAGGGCGTCACAGCCACTTTTCTGCCACAACTCAGCGGCGATGACCTAACGGTCGATTTAACAAAAATCAACTTGACAGGAGACAGAACGGTGGATCTACTCATTGGGTCAGCATACATGCCTTATGACTCCACTGACCTGCCACCGCAAGAAGATATAACCAACCTAGTGACATATGCGAAACAACACGGGCTCCAACTCCTTCTGGGTTGCGATGCGAACTCCCACCACGTGTGCTGGGGTAGTTCCAACATAAACCCGAGGGGGGTAAGCCTGCATGACTTTATCCTAGGCAATGAACTCACCATCCTCAACAGAGGAACAGAACCTACCTTCATAGACTCAAGAAGACAGGAGGTACTGGACATCACGATCTGCACAAAAGAAGTGGCCGACCTGGTTCAAGACTGGAGGGTCTCAGATGAACCCTCAGGCTCGGACCATAGGCAGATCCATCTAACGCTTCGGCACTCATTGGAAATTCAGTGGGCTCGCAACCCTAGAAATACCAACTGGGAAGGATTCGATAGGGACCTGGCTATCAAGCTCACCACGGTTCCGAATCGATTCCACACCAAAGAGCAACTAGAAACAGCTGCACTATCACTGTCTAATGCCGTTATAGACGCCTACGAGCAGAATTGCCCTTTGAAACAAAAAAACCTCTCAAAAAAGGTCCCATGGTGGAACCCAGAGCTGACCAAGCTCAGGCTTACGCTGAGAAGGTGTTTCAATAGGGCGAGAAATCACAACACTAACTCGCAACATCTTTGGGAGGAATACAAAAACGCCCGAAACGAATACAACAAGGCCATTGTTAAAGCCAAACGAAGAAGCTGGAGGGACTTTTGTGAGAGCGTGGAAACAGCTTCCGAAGCCTCCAGGCTCAACAAGATCCTCAGCTCTAACAACCGCCCCCAGCTGGGATGCCTTAAACGACCAGAGGGGGGACACACAAGCGACACCAAGGAAACCTTGAAGCTCCTAATGGAAACACACTTTCCGGGCTTCCAGGAATCCTCACACCCAATTGCCGCAGGGGAGAACTCCAAGAGGCTCCACAAGCCCAGGGAGTGGGCCCTTGCAGCCAAGATAGTTAATCCAAAAGCAGTAGAATGGGCCGTGAGCACCTTCGACCCCTACAAATCACCTGGACCGGATGGAATATACCCAGTCCTACTACAAAAAGGGTTAAGCCAGCTGCTGGGCCCTCTAACAAAGGTACTCAGAGCGAGCATAGCCCTCAGACACGTCCCTCATACCTGGAGCAGCGCAAGAGTCACGTTCATTCCAAAGGCAGGCAGGAACGGCCACATCTTTGCCAAAGACTACAGACCCATTAGCCTCACCTCCTTTCTCCTGAAATCACTGGAGAGACTAGTTGACGGCTACTTGAAAAACAACCACCTAGCTCTTCAACCGCTTGCTGATGCTCAGTATGCCTATAGGGAGGGCAGATCTACGGACACTGCCCTACATCACCTGGTGAGCACAATAGAGACACAGTTAGCGGCGACAGGTTACGCTCTGGGAGTATTCCTGGACATCGAAGGAGCATTTGACACCACATCATATGCAACTATAAAAAACGCTATGCACAGACGAGGAATACCAGAGACCATTATTGACTGGACATTGAGTATGCTATCAAATAGGAATCTGACCGTCTATCAAGGCGACACCTCCATCACGGGAATCCCTGCTAAGGGCTGTCCACAGGGTGGAGTCATCTCCCCCCTCTTGTGGAGCATCGTTGTAGACGAACTCCTAAAAGATCTACAAAACCTAGGCCTCTCTGTCTACGGCTACGCTGATGACGTGGCCATAGTAGTCAGAGGAAACTTCCTATCAATACTTAAGGAGCTCATGGACAAAGCACTTAAGACCACCCAAGACTGGTGCCAGGCCAGAGGTCTATCCGCTAATCCAAGCAAGACTAAGGCCATGATTTTCACCAGAAAATACAAACCCGAACCCGTTGAGTGTCTCAAGCTATGGGATAAGGAGATAGAATACGCTACAGTAGTTAAATACCTTGGAGTCTATCTAGACCCAAAGCTCATTTGGAAGCACCACCTCGAGCGCAAGAGAACAACCTTCTATGCCTCGTTGTGGACGTGCAAAAGAGTCATGGGAAAAACCTGGGGGTTCAAACCCAGGGTCGCCTTATGGCTCTACAGGGCAGTACTGCTGCCTAGACTAACCTATGCTGCAATAGTCTGGTGGTCCAGGGTGAAAAAGCTTGAGACAGTAAAAATGCTTAAAAGCCTTCAAGGTAACTACCTGAGGGCTGCAACTGGCGTCATGAAGACCACCCCAACAGCGGGATTAGAGGTGGCACTCTGCTGCCCGCCTCTGGACAAGCTCATCATCCACTCCGCCAGACTTACAGCATACAGACTGAAGTGTTTGGGCGAGTGGAAGCGTGGAGGGCACAATCATCCTGAGCTAAACCTCCTCCACAAAAGCCCATTCACTCTGACCCAGGATCGACTACGGAAAAAAATTTCGGTAGAGAAATCCTATAAAATCCTAATCCCCACCAGGGAAGAATGGAAAAATCCGCAGTGGCTTCAAAGCCACAACGCAGACGCCTGGTTCACCGACGGCTCAGGAACAAATGGACGTTTTGGGGCAGGCGTGTACGGACCCAAAACCAACCACAGAATCAGCATCCCCCTTGGACAATACGCTACGGTTTTCCAAGCCGAGGTACTTGCCATATTGGAATGCATAAAACTACAAAGTCGACTTGAGGTAAAAAACAGACAAATCCTCATCTGCTCTGACAGCAGAGCAGCACTGGACGCTCTGGCTAAAGCCACCACAGAATCTTCTGTGGTCTAGGACTGCATGCAGGAGCTCAACAAATTGGGAAAATCCAACAAAATCACCCTAATGTGGATACCGGGTCACCAAGGCATACCCGGAAACGAAGAGGCCGATAGACTGGCAAAACTGGGCACACTGGATTGCCCAGTGGAGCCAGCTGTAGGGGTCCCCTTCGCTACAGGTAAGAAAATCATCAGGGACTGCTTGGAGCAGGAACATCGGGCTTCCTGGAAACAGAGTCAGGGATGTCGCCAGGCAAAAGCCATGATGGAGCAACCACTACAGAAGAAAACCAAGGCCCTACTTGACATGAGCAAGAAGAACCTTAGAACCACTATCGGTCTCCTCACCGGACACACGACCCTTAGAGCTCATCTATTCAACCTTGGCTTGACTGAGAGCAAGGATTGCCGAATATGTGGCGAGGAACCTGAAGACAGCATACACATTGTTGGCCGCTGTCCAGGGCTCGCCGCCAAAAGACACAGTTTACTGGGACGAGCCTTTCTCGAACCCAGCGATCTGCCCAACTTGAAGGTCAGTGACCTACTTAGTCTGGTAAGAAGTACCGGGCTACTAGCTGACAATTGACCTAACCACACAGTGGGTAGTTACAAAAGACCTTACAGATCTAGGTGACATCAAGGGCTGGAAACATGCCCCCCACTCCAACTACTACTACTACTACTACTACTACAAACAAAACAAGCATTGGATATCAGGTAATTAGATATAATGAAGAGGTTATAACTCCGAAACGTCTCATAATTGAGATGAGTCGTTTTAATAATAATAAAATTGTTCTAAGTAAAGACCGCTTTCTATTGGCACAGGGTAGGCCCAAAATGCTATTCTCTTTTACAACGTCTACTAATTATTGTTTGTCTGTCGTTAGTTTGGGGGTCCGAAGCAGCGAGGGTGGATGTTGACCTGCTGTCATGCCACTCTTTAGGATGTATCTCTCCAAAAAACCTTTTTAGGATGTATCTCTCCAATTATATGCGGCCTGGATGGCCGTATCGTTTGCCTCTTGTAATGACCTTGAGCGACCCAATCCCATGTTACACTACGGGAAAAGGACGCATGGGTCCGCGATAAATTTAAACAGAATTACCGCTCAATTCTGTCTATCGAATGCAATAACAAGACACACACTTACAGACATGTTACACGCACACATTCATATAACACGTCATAGTACGGTTGGTTGTAAGAGATTGTCATATGACAATAAATCCGCCCATTGTGACATTTTCTTAATAAAGTGTATAAACAAACAAACCGCAGTAATACAGCAGGTGAGGCTGCGTAATCAGACCTGTAGGTAACCAGTCGGGAGGACGGAGTTATACTGAAGGTTAACTCTAGATGGAGATATCCTACCAAAACTGGTAGTTAGGGGGCAAGGCTGCCCGTTGGTTACCTTTCCCGTGCCTCACCGTAAGGCGTTGGCCTGTAACGGGCTTGTTGGCAGAGCTAGACGGTAGATTGTTTGGTCTCTAAATCTTCTACGTTCATCCCAGGGCTGAAAGAACGATCACAAATCGTTATACTAGCCTGGAGTGACGAGTTCGGCCGCTGTAGTCGACACCGCCTTACTGTAGCTAGTTTATTGGGGTGTTTATATTATGTAATTAGTCATATTTAAAAGGGTACAACTCCAAAACTGCTTATAATTGAGATGAGTCGTTTTAATAATAAATGTCCTACATAAAGTCACCTTTCCATTGGTATATGATTTAGAGTTATTGTAGAGATTGAAGGGTGGATTGAAATGCTATTCTCTTTTACAATGATTACTGGATTTTGTTTTTCTGTCGTTAGTTTGGTGCGTTTGTCTTTGCACGTAGCATCGCCACACTAGGTTATACCGTTACAGCTTCACAAGCCTCACAATTATAAAAAAATAGAAGTGAGCTTTCTTACTGTTTATTGCGCGCCCTCTCATTTAGTACTAACCGCGCGTTCGTTTCAGAGAGAGAGGGAGATATGGAGATATCATTGTCATTTCGAAATTTGAGCTCGGTCTGAAAACAAGACGGGCTGCGGCGTATCAATTTGAAATGTCGTATCCGGTTTACAAAGGGCCATTGTTCGCGAACAATCCCCGCGCGAGAGAGTTGGACGGACAACTCAACCGGGCGAACGCTCGCTCCCACATTCGATAAGTACAGTTATGTAGGCGGGGGGGAGGGGGACGGGGAGGGACTGTTTGTCGAGTCCGGTTTCAAACTGGCGATGTTCGTGGCGGTGTTTGTTGCAGAATGTGGGAATCTTCTCACTTTGTTGCAGACGTAGTCGATCGATACGTCTCGGATGCGAAAATACCTACGCCGCGACAACCCCTACCCTTCCCTATTCACTCCTACATAATTATGTAATCATAATCATAATCATGGTCATATTTATTTTTCAAAAAAGACTAAGTATCTATAACAAGCATAGATAGATACTGTGAGGGACCACCCCTCACAAGACTCCAAATTATTCGATGTGAGGTGGTGGTGTCAACTTGCGAATTATCTCCGTATTTGAAGGCGGTTTTGATGAAGCAGAAGATGTTTATTGATTGAATCGATTGAATATTGCCAGTTATAACGCTTGCCGAATTAACGAGTTCCCGGATTACTTTATCGAGACGCGAGGGTTGCGCGACGGAGGTTATGTAGGAAAGTGGATGAGGGTGGTATATGAGCTCCTAGTATCTTGTACTGGGCACGGCTCTAGTCTGTGGGATTACAGACTGATGCTTCGAGACTCAGGAAGAATGAGGAAAGGAAACCAAGGAGCCGGTTTCGTTGTCCTAACTCGTGAGAGAGAGTGCCGAATGCCGTCGCAACCTTGGGGGAAGGTGATCAATCGGGGAATGATAATTTGGTTCCTTTTTGGCCGGTTTATATAGGCCGTGCAATGATGCAATTTGAAATATTCTGAGTAAAAGTATTGTTTCATCGTGTTGATACATAGCTGCACGAGTCAAAATAATAGCTGAATTGTGTCAGTGGATTTCACTGGAAATCGATGCATTTGTTGATCGTATGTAGTGGACTTAAGGTCCGTTACAATACCTAATCTGGTGACATCGTCAAAAAAATACATATTAGATAAATTACATATTAGTTAAATTTCAAAATGGTAAACCATAGTAGAAAAAGAAATAGTGGCAATAGTGTCAAATTAAAAGATATAACAAAATAAAATAAAAATAATCGCATTAAAAAAAATATTTAAAAACCTAATAAAACAAAAAAATCTAAAAAGAAATGTTAAATGATCCACTAAATTAAATTCCAACATAATTTGGAAATAATTACGTTTCAATAGTAAATTTAACAACTAAAACGCCTGAAGCGTACCTATATTAAAAAAACTATCAATATTGTAAAATAACATTTCATATCCTAAACTGTTTAAATCTAATATACAAATAATATTTAGACTACAAACGATTCAGCACAGCTGTAGAACTCGTCCAACTTATAGAAAGCATGTGTGGATGCCAATCTTCTTTTTATAAAACTCTCGAATAATTTAAACTCCAGTCTAGTTTGGAGATGGAGGCAGAAGCTAAACTAACGTAATTAAATTATTTTTGTGTTTGCATTAGATGCACTCTGGGAAGGGCAATATTTAACCGGTGGCTAGTGTCATGGGTGTGGTGATCACCATTTAGTTCTCGTTTTGTGACGTTGATTCTCGCATAAATTAGGCACCGAAGAATGTATTCAGCTACCATAGTTAATATTTTATATTTTTTAAAGTACGGAACGCAGTGAGTATTTCGCGCTAGTTCCGCGAGGGCTCTTACTGCCTGCTTTTGGAGTATAAATATTCAAGAGCTATCAGAGGAGTTTCCCCATAGAAGTATACCGTAGGCCATTTTCGAATTGAAGCAGGCATGATATGCTGACAGGGATGCAGATTCTCCAGCTAAGTATTTAATTTTGCGCACAGCTTATATCGCAGACGAGATGCTACTACTGACTTCCAGTTTAATTTATTGTCAATCACAAGACCAAGAAATTTGAAATTCTTGCTTAAACTTATTTGGTCGTTTTGAACTAATAGGGTGGGCGAATCAATCGACCTTCTGATTTTAGTGGAGAAATGCATGCCGGTGGTTTTTTTTCAATTGAGAAAGAGATTGCTCTGATTAAACCAATTGCATGCGGTATGTATGACGTCATGTTTGCGTTTAATTCATTCTAATCTAAATTACACGTAATTCTTATCACACACAAGTACTCTGCCACTAAAGCACTAAAAATTTAGATACCTGGACTACCTCGAGCACTGAAGACTCGTAACTTACGAGAGCAAGCTGAAATATTGTCGTATGAGTTCTTCGGAAGACCGCCGCACAGGAGGGCGGTGTCGACTACAACGCGCGAATCCGTCACCCCAGGCTGGTATAACGATATAGATCGTTCTTTCAGCCGTGGGATGAGCGTAGAAGACTTGGGGATAAGACAATCTACTGTCTAGTTCACCAGCAACCCGTTAGGGACCAACGCCTTACGGCGAGGTACCTTTCCCGGTGGTGGTGTGCCTTTAGCTAGTAGAAACAGCTAGTAGTTTTATATTCAGATTTAAGCGTTTTTAAAATATTTTTTTTTTTAATTTATTTATTGAGATACTTATGATTAGGTATACAGTTCATTGATCATGTAGCGGTTGCTTCTTATAATAATTATATACATTATTTAATAATTAATATAGGGAGGTTTAACACATCTTACATGACCTTTCCTGCCAATAGCACATCTAACTAGGCGATGAGGCTTATCTCGATTTATCAGAGGAACTGCTCAACAAACTTGAACGTTTGCAAAATGTATGCATACGATTCATCTTCGGTCTACGTAAGTATGATCACGTGTCCGACTATAGGGCACAGTTAAAGTGGTTGCCAATACGCCAAAGAAGAAATGTTCATATACTGGCTCTCCTATATCGTGTCCTCACCCAATTAACACCATCCTATCTCCAGGAGCTTTTTGAACCACTAAGTTCCCACGGTCTCGTACTTCGGTCAGCCTCTGACAGTTTATTAAAAATTCCGAGTCATAATAGTGATTTCTATTCCTATTCTTTCTGTGTCCATGGTGCAAGACTCTGGAACGATCTCCCAGCAAATATACGAAACTCGCCTTCTTTACCATCGTTTAAGACTCACCTTAAGGATTACTACCTTTCTAAGAAGTAACCAGTTCTTCCCTTTCTCTCCTGTTCCTCTCCCAATTTCTTCTCCTCGGGCATTATTAGTCTTAAATTCTTCCACTTGTCTGTATGTTATGTAATAATCTTTATTTTCACAATGCGAATGAAGTTCATCAGATTTTACATATCCCTTCTTAAAGTAGCCATCTACCCCTCTAATGTCTAACGACCCGCTCGGGACGATCGCCTACCTACGGCAAAATGTTTAACGGACAGTTAAAAAAAATCATATTCAATGCGATCATTTTACAGTTCTTCGTTTTATGATCCGTATAGTGATTTATAACTTATGGACGTTTTTCTCAAGACCGTCGATTCACGCCGATTTCACGCTCGACGGTTTCACGTTCGAAACGGTACGGGCGAGTTTTTACTTTACAAATTAAAGGGTTAAGGTTTGCTTTAAATATTTTTATGTTAGAATAATTTTGCATGTCTTCACTTAGGGAATTATATAATTTTGGGGCTATGTGGAATATATGTGTCTGGGCAAATGTTGTCCTGACTGACGGAATTATATAATTGATACTCGCGGATATTCTTGTGTTACGATTGTTTTCAGTTCATGCATGGTCATCTCTAGATATGTAGAATGCAAGAAGCGCTTGAAATATTACACTGCGGAATACGGGACACATTCTAATTTTATAGGTCATCCTGTAGAGCTATTGGCGTAGGGTCGTCCAGCGGCAGTAGTGCGTCCTGGGTATGGATTCTCTTTGATAGTCGATAATACCGGGTGCCCCAATAAATATTTACGCGGGACCGAACCGCCCGCGCGGAGGCCCTTAGAAAATACAAAGTAAGATTTATGGCCCGCCCGCGATCCGATTGCCATGCAAATTCATATATCGCACCATACGAGTACCCTCTCTCACAGAAATTGTTTATTTTCCACATTAATATGGCGCTGGGCCATTTTCACGTTATATCTCATAGGGTGCATTGTTCGAGGGTGAATTATTGCATGATAATAATGTAATGGCAGTTTTTTTATTATTTATGTATGTTCAGCTAACGATGATATTAATGCCACATTTACGGTTATCAAATATCAATTCCATACCCTTCGGCTACGTAACGACCAAATTTGTTTGCACATTAGAACACCGTTGACTACGTAACGACCAATATTGGCGGCTTGCTCCCGGAGCGCACAGTAATATTATTTTCTAATTCGAACGCATTCTAAAATCCCTACCAAATATCTCATTATTACCATAGATACATAGACGGCCGCTAGAATAATTTCGCGCGTCATTTCGCGGATAGTTCTGGTAAAATTCCATTGTCAAACATCATCATTTTTTTTCTCGAAATCAACAAATTTTTTATTGGTTTTTATGAGCTAATATCTAAATATTTTTGTATGTAAATAAGCAAAACAAAATATTACCTTTGATAGAGAATCTACTAAAGGTCACGATAGTATTTACGATTTCTAAACAGGGTTCCGTATTTTTCCGTTAGACAAGTACAAGTTAGAAATGCCGAGTTTTAATCACTTTTTCGAATTTCATCATCATCAATTTTTTTTTTGGTTTTTATGAGTTTTTATGAATATTTATTTTTATTATTATCTAAATATTTTTGTATATAAATAAGCAAAACGAAATATTACCTTTGATAGAAATCTAAGAAAGATCACGATAGTATTTAAGATTTCTAAATAGGGTTCCGTATTTTTCCGTAAGACAAGTACAAGTTTTTTGTGACAGTTTTAATGAAAAAACTGATAGCTGAGTTTTTTCACTTTTTCGAATTTCTTATATTTATTCCCAATTATCTAATTGATTTACAAAATGAGATTTTAATTTTCTATATACGAAATTTTAATGCGATCATTGCACAGTTATTCTTTTTATGATTGCTATAGTAGTTCCATAGTTTTAGTACTTTTTGTCGAGCGCGGCGATTTCGCAAGAAATTCCAATAAATTGCCGCTGTCTGCCATGAAATTATGCTGCTACGCGAAGGGTTAACTCAACCTTTAAATATATTGACAATTGCTGAATAAGTATTGAAAGATACATAAAAACCTATATTTATCTTTTTGTGGGCGCAGAATGTGCCACACCAAAATAAACAAAAACCTACACAAACTCAAAGGAAGGGAGATTTTAAATGATCTCTGAGGTTTCGAAGCCGCGGTCTGCCATGAAATTATGCCGCTACTCGAAGGGTTAAATATTCATTCGCGGACACCGTTTAATCTATAATATAAAAAATGTAGACAAATACCTTTTTTTATGAAATAAAATATCTAATTGGAAGAAATTATCCTGCCCCTTTGCTAACTGTTTCCTATAGAGCGGGGGTGGTTGCGGACCTTACGGCGACTGCTCTTGAAACGACCATCGGCTATCCGATCCTGGGTGAACAACCGGGCAAAGGACGCTGTGGTGCGATAGTTTCGGTATACACCGTTTCACCGATTCGTAAGGGAGAGGACCGCGCAAGCGACCTCGAACTCGTAACCAATCGAGAGACCGGAGTAATCTGGTCACAATTGGAAGTAAGGCGTGAGTGTCGGCCCGCCAGGTAACATTCATCTCGCGGTTAAGGCGTTGGTCTCTTACGGGCTTGTGACGTAGCTAGATGGTGGACTGTTTTGTCCCCAAGTCTTCTACGCTCAATCCAGGGAGATAGAACGACTAATCGTTAAAACTTCCTGAGGTGACGGGCTTGCCCGCTGTAGTCGACAACCCAAGTTGCCCCTTTGCTAAAGAAACATATGATTCTAAAGAAACATATTTGTACCTACATAGATGAGAAAGTAAAAATTTTCCCTCAACCTAGAGAAATTGCCTTCATACTTGAAATAAAAAGGTTGTGTCACCAAGACTTTCCCGGCAAGTAGCAGGGATTGATTTCATCTGAATATAAGTTTCACAAATAAAATCGACCAGCGCCTCCTCGGCCGGGGGGGGGGGATGCACCCGTTTACATTCGGGTTCATCCCCCCCCCCCCGCCCCCGGCGGCTCAACGTTAATATTTGATTAAAGGCATAGCAGAATTTAAATATTATTAGTACAGCTTGTATGGCTTAATAGTGCAGCTTTTATAGACATATTAGAACCAAAAATTCAACCAATCCACCCAAAGTGTGATTTCGGTCCAACAAGGCATCTGTGTATCGAATTTCAAATCTCTATCTTCAATATTTCAAGAATATAGTATGACTAGCGCACCCTCTGTTGGTCCAATTTGAACCTCAATGTGTTCAACTCTTGCCATGACTAAGTGATGCCTACTAGCGTTTCGGCGCTATCGTGTAGTAATACACACCCACACATAGGACACACACACAGACTCACAGTCAGAATTTAGTCTGGAAATGGTCGTATTCGTCTCGTGGGGGGGGGGGGGGAGGGGGGGGGGGTCAAAATATATACCGGGTGTCCGCGAGCAGATTTTACACTTGCTAAACTAACTTTTTTTGCTAAACTAACGGATTTTAACTAAGCTTGCACCGACTAAAGGCGCTGTAGGGAGGGGCGGACGCTTCGTACCCTAAATGCACTATGTTCGACTGAGCCAGAATTGGATATTTGGACGGTGAACTTAGCACAACTGTAAAGTACGGTAATTCCATTTCTTAGCAATCAAGTAATTAGATAAATATGTAGTATGTAGTATTAAAATTGTTAAAAAGTAGTAACTACTATAATAAGAAAGGTTAGATAAACATTAAATGTATGTAAGTATAATCGTTTAATATTGCGCTCTAACAGATTCCTCTGTCTCGTTTGCTATAGTCTAGAATAATAATCTATATAATAGAATAATAATGATAGTAATAGTAATGGAGTAGAGTAATAATTATATTATTAACAGTAGAATTATCATAATAGTCTATAGTAGAATAATAATTATAACCTAGAATAAAAGCCTAGAAAAATAATTAACGATTTGGAATCATCTGTAAGGTTAATTATGTTTTGGGAAATAAATAAATAAATAAAAGTGGACTGTTATTTAGTGCAGGAAAGTTGCGAGTTAATAATAATAATAATAAACTCTTTATTTGCACTTAAAAAGTATACAAAAAAGGCGAGCTTATTGCCACATGGCAATGTCTTACAGCTAACCTAAACATAGTGGTACATGCGCGCATTGTGAAAATAAAGATTATTACATAACATACAGACAAGTGGAAGAATTTAAGACTAATAGTGCCCGAGGAGAGGAAATTGGGGGAGGAACAGGAGAGAAAGGGAAGAACTGGTTACTTCTTAGAAAGGTAGTAATCCTTGTGAGTCTTAAACGATGGTAAAGAAGGCGAGTTTCGTATATTTGCTGGGAGATCGTTCCAGAGTCTTGCACCATGGACACAGAAAGAACTTTAGAACAGAAGTTACTTAGTCGCCATGAGTCAATGGCCAGGTGCGCACCGCGCTTTTGCGGTCGAGGCTTATTTTGCGAGCAATAGTTCAATCAATGTTGCGAGGCACCGTTTCTGTTCGCACTTCGATATCAAAAAAATAAGAATAGACTGTCCAACCAGTTAATATGGATATGGCTAAAAAAGTTCAGAGAAACAGCATCAGCCGGCAATGAGTCTCGGCCTGGACCTTCAACTTTTGTTTCTAATCCGGAAAAGGCAGATCGCGTGAGAATGGAAATTTGGCCAAATCCACGGAAATCTATACGAAAGATCACACGAAGAAAAAAATAAATTACATCCTTACTAGCTGGCAAACCATCCAGGAATTGAAAAAATAGGGTACTACCTACGAAGGCAGAGTTACGTTAAAATCATTCTGGAACGATTTACTATACCTACGAGTTTAAATATTATTTTTTTTACGACGAGGCACATTTTCACCTTGATGGCTACATCAACAACTAGGGTTGTCGACTACAGCGGGCGAGCCCGTCACCTCAGAAAGTTTTAACGATTAGTCGTTCTATCTCCCTGGAGCGCAGGGAGATAGAACGACTTGAGAAGACTTGAGGACAAAACAGTCCACTATCTAGCTACGCCTCAAGCCCGTAAGAGGCCAACGCCTTAACCGCGAGATAGCCAGGAGTGTTAAACGGCGGGCCTACACTCACGCCCTTCCTTCCAATTGTGACCAGATTACTCCAGTCTCTCGATTAGTTACGACTTCGAGGTCGCTTGCGCGGTCCTCTCCCTTACGAAGCGGTGAAACGGTGTTTACCGAATCTATCGCGGACCACAGCGTCCTTTGCCCGGCTGTTCACCCAGGATTGGGTAGCCGATGGTCGTTTCAAGTGCAGGCGCCGTAAGGTCCGCAACCACCCCCGCTCTATAGGAAACAGTATTGCTTCCAGACTCCCCCGACTGTTAGTCAGAGTGCACAGTCGATTGGCTTACGCCGCACGGTTCGCAAACACCGTCCAGGAGCGCCAGAAGGTTAATTCCCAGGGGGAACTAACCATAAGGCCAGAGTCCTACCCAGGCTCGCACTTCATGCGTAGAGGCCGTCAGATAGGTGTTGACCCGTGAGTGTGACCAACCTTGAACAGAATGGGTCTTCGTGGCCAACTCAGCAAGGGTCCATTAACTCCCGGGTACATCAACAAGCAGAATATGCGCTATTGGAGCGAGAGCAACCTAAAAGAAATGGCTCAAAAACCCTTGCATAGCAAAAATACGATTGTTTAATGCGCCATTGCTGGCAATAGCATAATTAGGCCATATTTTTTTCCAATCGTGAAACCGTAACTTCAGAGCTGCTGAAAAACTTGTTGAAAAACTTTTTTACTTTGGAGCTACATCGGCATTCTGGCTATAATAATAGGACCCATATTCAGCAGGATGGAGCAACGGACCACACCGCTAGGGTCTGAATAGCGAAAGTGAGGCAGATTTTCCCTCGAAAATTGATAAGCCACTTTGGTGACATTGACTGGCCCCTCAGATCGCCAGATTTAAGCCCGTGTGATTTTTTCCTTTGAAGATACCTTAAATCTCACGGTTATAGCGATTCCCCAACAGCAATAACAGCTCTACCAAAAACTATCCTAAGCGAAATCGCAGCTATCAGTACAGATTTTTACAATCGACTTTTCAACAACATGAGATCCAGATTACAAAAATGTATGCAGCAAAATGGACGCCATTTGAGTGGTCTTATAAAAAAAAACCGCAATGTCCATCTTTCTTGTGATAAATACATTACTGCATTTATAAATACTTAATTTTTAATTTTTATTGAAAGTATAACAGCTGCCGACAGACACCATATTTATTTATTTATTTATTTAAGAATTAATTACTATAAAACATTGATTTTCTTACAAAAATAACAGGAACCGAATGGCAAAACCTTAACCTTTTGCTTATTTGATTCTGTCACCTTTTGCTCATTTGATTCTGTCAACCTTTTGCTTATTTGATTCTGTCAGCCCGTTCTAGGTTAGACAGGGCTTTAATATTACAATAAATTATGTATAAGTTTTAGTAAAAAGCTAATAACACTAAATTGCCATAAAATGTTATCTTTCAAAAAATAATAATAATAATAATAAAAAATATCAAAAGATAATATAATAAATAAAATGCATTCCATTATATAATCGGCAATAAATATAGCATAAAATTTGATTAAATAACATAAATAAAGTAATACGTGAGAAAAGAAAGAAACAGTCATTAATTTTTAATATAATGTTAAGTAATATAGAATTTAACATAAAAATACCTAGTAAAAGAAAGAACAATACATTGCAAATATAATAAAATAATATAACAAAGTCAAATAATTTTTGGTAGTTAGTCCAATAATAAAATATACTCAACATACATGTTTTAAAATATGGTAATAATTTGTGCACCTAAGTTTTATTAAACTATTATTTCTAACATTTGATGTATGGTTAGTCTGTCATGATTCGATAACCATTTCTTAATTTATTTTTGAATTCCATAAATGTCAAATTCATTTTTATTTCCATATTGATAAGATTGTAAAATTTCGGCGTAATGAAAGAGTCTAGGCGTAATATCCGTCTTCACCTAGAAAAAAAAACTTCAGCTCACAGTTTTCCTCTGCAGGGAATGTAAAAATATATGAATATTTTAGAAGTAAAATTTTCCTACCTAAATTACCTTCATACTTAATAAAAAAAATCTTTCTCAGTACAACTTATTTTTCTACTCGAATGATTTAGTTTATGTTTGACGCATCATAAAAAAATATTTTTCTTAGTTTGCTCTTGTTCCATCATTTATTCCTTTGAACCGGATTTCACCAAGCGATAACGAGTTTTAAAAATATTACAATAAATGTACCGAGCATTGTAGTTAATATTTGGCTCATTATTTAAAAAAATGTTTAATGAAAACCTATGGCTTTGGAATTTATGGATGAACGACATCTCTGCATTTATTTCCATAGCCATTTACTGAACTTTAGAATTGAATGCTATCTATACTCAACAACTTGTTTGAAGCAAAAAAAAGAGATAATCATAAGTGGATCAATATTGATCGTATTCAATTAGTTATTTCGTAAAATTATCAGTGGGAAGTTGTGCTGATGCAATAACGATGGAATTGAAGAACAAAGCATGGCCTCAGTATGTCTCCGCAATTTCGGCGGGTTTCGGAAAAATGAGTGCTGGAACAGTGCTTGGATGGACGTCTCCATCGATGACTTTGCTGCTAAGCGAAGATTCGCCCATCAAGATGACCTACAATGAATTCGCTTGGATGGCAACGATGATTACAGCGACGTCTTCGTTTGTGCCATTGGCTTGTGCTTTTTTGTTGGATAGAATAGGGCGTAAACCGCCTTTACTTATATCAGGAATACTCTTTGGTTTAAGCTGGATTTTCATCATCTCTTGGCAAAGTTTAACATCCCTGTATATATCAAAATTAATCGCAGGTTTAGGGTTCGGTATTTCGATGACTTTTACATCGATTTACATAGGAGAGACTGCTGAAAATAATAGAAGAGGTTTTCTGGGAGTTCTGATGGTACTTTTTTTGAGTGCTGGTGTCATATTTGAATCGATCGTAGGTCCAAGAGTATCGTTTTGAGCGCTAAACTCTCTGTCAATGATACCTTCAGTGTTATTTCTGTTGACTTTTGCGTGGATGCCGGAGTCGCCATATTATTTAACATTAAAAAACATGGAAGAGAGGGCGTCGACTTCGCTGATGTGGCTGCGCGGACAAAAAACCACGAAACCGCTAGAAAAAGAAATTGAGAGCATACGAGACTACACGAAAATAGAGAAACTAAGCTTCTTGGATACCATGCGAGCTATATGTTCCAAGAAATACAGAAAACAACTTATAATAACTGTGGTACTGGTCTTCGCGAAGCAATTCTCCGGATTGGTCGTAGTCGTTACTTATACAGAGAACATATTCAGGCAGATAAATTCGCCAATCGACCCTTCGAACGCAGTGGTCATACTCAATATTTTCACGGCTTTTTTTACTGTTGTCTGTATGTTCATAATTGATCGAGTCGGTAGGAAAAAACTCCTCTTACTCTCTCTTATTGGCGTATCAATTTGCAATGGCCTCATAGCCACATATTTACTTCTATACGCGAATAGCACTCTCAATAAAGACTTCGCTTGGATCGCGATTCTCGGCCTGTTCGGTTTCAAGATGTTCGTAGCTCTGGGCCTGTCATCCATCCCCTACATTCTGATTAGCGAAATATTCCCAATCAACACCAAAATTTGGTGCATGTCTTTGAGCTCGTTGTTTGAGTCTATCCTAGCATTTACAATTACTAAAATGTTTCAAGTCTTCGACGAAGGCATCGGTAGCTACTTTTCATTCTACATTTTCTCACTCTCATCATTTTTATCTGTAGTCATAATAGCATTGTTGTTGCCGGAGACAAAGAATAAGACATTCATCGATATACAGAAAATGTTCGAATCCAAATCAAAACATAAAAATTGATATTGTTTAATTAAATAAAATACAAACGGAGCTGCCATGAAATTCACCGACCAAAAAATCGGGCCCATCATATATATTTATCACACTTCTGGTAGGTGAACGGTGGAACTATGTTTATATAATTCGTCAGTATTAGCTATAACCTAAATTTAATATTTAATTTTAGAAAAATATTAAATATATTCAGCAATCCTCTTTTTGTTTTTCGTTGCGGAACTAACCACTTTAGCTTCTTATGATAACATTCGTTTCTAAAAATAACTTTATGCTTTTAAGTGATAGAGTGATTAAATCGATAATGACAGAATATAGCGAATGTTGATAACTATGTAATCAAGGATATTGAAATGTGGAATCGTGGACATAATAGTTCGTTAACGTGTCCTGGCCAGGTTAAATCACGTCTCCTAAAATTGGGCCCCAGGACGTATAACCTATTAAAAGATTAAATTAAAACATTTCAGACTAAAGATTCCTTTAAGAAGCAGAGCCATATGCGGCTAATAAATGAAGGTCGTGAAAAGAGCCACAAATTATTTGACCGTCTAGTATGATTTTTATTTTTAAACTTTTATTTCATTTTACTGAGTAGGTATCATCTATCTATTTACTATTATTATGATTTTTATTTATTCACTCGATAATTTTATGATTATAATTTCAAATACTTCTTGACGATATTTTAATTTGTTTTTTTTTTTTAACAAAATTTAGAATTTTTTATATTTTTTTGTGTCGACAGAAAAAATATTTCCTGGTACACCTGCCTTAGTACAGGCCTAGGTCTAGTTAGGCGGTGTTGACGTAGTGACCAAGATGCTGCAGTGTGCTCTATTTTTCGCTACTGGTCCAAACACATTTTTTTGTAATGCTGCAGGAAATTATATCTTGTGCTTTACCTTAAATAAATAAAAAAATAAAATAAAATTTAGCCTGGATGGTTTGTTGTTCGTCTGTTGTAGATCCTGGTGTGTGATAGGTGTTGACAGCTGCGGAAAGATAGGAGGTGGTCTTCATTCTGCAGCTTTCCACAGTCGTGTGATGGATTCGCTGGGTTGCCTCAGCGAACAAGATTGGCTCAGCATCTTGTCACAGTGTCCTTTGTTTCCAGGGACGCCTGATTGTCGCAGAATAGATAGCCGAAAATGAGCACAATCTTCGTAGAGGCTCCTCCTGTGTTCAATTTTATATCACATTACGATTTTATCAAGATTTTAAAAAAAATTAATGTTGCTGTCGCTTCAAATTTCGAATCATAACAGACATAATAATAACATAATAACAGACAATGTAATAACATAATAAGAGACATAATAATAACAGACAAAATAATAACGTCACACGACATAAATTTATTTAAAAAAAAATAATAAACGCTTTATTTGTGGGAAATGCCTACAGGCAATGCTATAGAGCTAATCTATATTTATATATGAATACGAAACTAATATACAAGTTAATTTTTTGGGAAAAGATATTAAATTACCCTTTAAATTGACAATTGCCAAAAAAGTATTGAAAGATACAAAAAACCTATATTTAATTGTTCTGGATGCAGAATGGGCCACACCAAAATTAACAAAAGCCTATACAACCTCAAAGGAAGGGAGATTAATATGAAAGATTATGAATGATCTCTGAGTTTTTGAAGCATGCTATATTCGGCGCTGTTCTCACGAGGTTTTACACAGGTCTGTTTAGATTTTTTCATATTATATTTCTTTTTAAAATTGTAATTCAGGCCATTCAATGAACATTACGAATTATTATTGATTTGATTTAGATAGTATAGGCAAACCAGTGAAATAATTACATTTTTTAATAAGAAATTACAAAATTAGCAGATACGTAAATTGGATAATCTATTATAGTAACTGGTAATTGTGAGAGACATAATTTTACGCATTATCACCGTAAATGTACCACCACAATTTCGGAAATAAATATATATCTATTTCTATTTCTATTTCTAAGCATTCCAAAGACGGATTATATAGAATACTAGTAGAATGTTACCCGGCGATGCTCGGGTATCTGTTTCCTTCCCCCTCCCGCTCCTCCTATCCCCCTCCCCTTCCCCCTAAATAGTCAATGTTAATCGCCGTTCCTACCGCTTCCAAATTTATAAAATTTTCATGTCGATCAGTTGTACGGTATAAAAGTTGACCTACTGCTGTGCTATCTAGTGGAAAGTTACAACAACGTGGAAAAATTAGGGCGTAAATATTATCCGTGCTCAAAAACCCGTGTCTACCAATTCCACGACGATTGGTTGAACAGTAAAGAAGTTGGCTGCAGCGCCATCTGGTGGCGAGTTATGATAAAGTTAATAGTGCGGAAAAAATATTATTCGCGCTCAAATGTCTATATATACCAAATTTCATGGCGATCGGTTGAGTGGTATAGAAGTTGATGTGCTGCAGCACCATCTGGTTGCGAGTTACATAAAAGTTAATAGCGCGAAAATATTATGCGTGCTCAAATGTCTATGGACACCAAGTTTCATTTCGACCGGTTGAGCGGTATAGTAGTTTATGTGCTGCAGCGCTATCTAGTGGTAAGTTACAACAAGCGAAAACTTTCTAAATTAAAAAATACATATATGTGCCAACTTTCATGGTGATCGGTCAAACGGTATCGAAGTCTATTAAGCTCGATCGGACAGGTATACCGACATCCATGTTTATATATGTATAATATATAGATTTCTTATAAGGAACATTCAATTATTTGATTGTTTTATACCTACCTATTTGATATTATTCTACGTATATTCATATCATTTTAATTTACTACACTGGTAATATCCCCAATACAATGTGACTTGAGGATTAGTCTTCTTGGATGACCTTTTAGTAATATCTCTGGTCCAAATTCTAGGATAATGTAATAGTGTAAAAAAGTCTAGTTCCGGTGGTTACATAATTAATTGAAAACTTGTACAACTGAAGCTGTCAACCACAACGGGCGAACTTGTCACCTCAGGAAGTTTTGACGATATTTGATCGTTCTGTTTTCCATGAGGTGAGCGTAGAAAACTTGGGATGAAATTAGTCCTTTGTCTAGTTACGCCACTCGCCCAAAAGAAGCCAACACCTTACCGGGTTTTCAACCAGCGAGCCGACCCTCGCGCCCTTACTTCCAGTTACAAACAGATTGCTCTGGCCTCCCTGGTGGTTATGAGTTCGAGGTCGCTTGCGCGGTTCTCTCCTTTGTGTAGCGGTTATTCCGTGTCAATCGATTCAATCGCGGACGACGGCGTACTTTGCCTGGCGGTTCTCCCGGTATCGGGTAGCCGAATAGTCGTTTCAAGAGCTGCTGCCATAAGGTAAACAACCGCCCCCGCTCTATAGGAAACAATTCCGTTTACAGACTCCCCCGGATATCTGCCGGAACGCACAGTCGATTGGCTAACGCCGTACAGTGCGCAAACCGACCAAGAGCGCCCGAAGGACGATTCCCAGTGGAACTGGGCCGCAGACACAGAATCCTACCCGCGCTCCCACTTCTGCTTGGAGGCTGCCGGATTGGTGTTGACCTGTGAGTTCGGCCGACCCTCACAGATGGGTCATAATGGCTCAACTGCCCAGGGCCCATTAACTCCCTCAATACTTGTACAATACATTTATAGCGGCATGCGAGTGAACAGAACACAAAATGAATTGCGCACAGCGCTATCGACGGTTCCGGTTCGATTGCTGACAGCTGACGTCAGAGTGGCGCATTCAGCCAGCATCATGCACTTTTTTTAGGGCAGTCGTGTAGAAATAAACCGATACTGTTTAATGTATTTTACAATAAAATTTTTAAAACAAGTAAACATATTAAAAATAATAAAGATACAACTACAGAAAGTGAACTATTGTATTTATAATTATTTTTATTACCGATTTTTATTGAACATTTGTGCGTCAAACAAGGTGCGTCAGCTAGGTTTTATTTTTCGATAGTTAAGAAACGTTTTGGAGCCAAGAACGTTCAAGATGACTTACTTCACTATCTGTGAAACAGAAATAATAATATATTATGGTATTATAGCTTGGGATGGCTGTGCTAAAACCATTCTGAAACCACTTTATGTTCCACAAAAGAGTGTTATAAAAACCATACTTAGAAAATCGTTTAGATTTCCTAGTACTTTATTATTTAAAGAGTTAATAATAAAAATAATAATAATAAAAAAACTCTTTATTTCAAAATAAAGAAGGCGAGCTTATTGCCTTGCGGCAATGTCTATCAGCTAACCTATAGCTTAAGTTTATAATATAATTTGTTACGTTGGCTACACAAAAGAATACTAAAAATTAAAGTGATTAGAAAAAAAAGAAACAGACAGAAAATGAAAAAGAAAAAGATATATAAAAAAGGAAAACAAATTACTAAAATTAAATAAAGAGGCAGAGAAAAGGAAGGAGAGGAGGGAAGGAAAAGGAACCGAAAAGGAGGGGGAAGAGGAGGGTTGGCTGGTTTATGGTTTTAGGATTATATGCTCCTTGAGCCTGGCCTTGAACGAGGAAATGCTGGGGGCTGTTATAATATTATTCGGTAAAGCATTCCAGAGTCGTGCAGCTTCCACGGAGAAGGAGTACGAAAAAAAGTCGCTGCTATGACCAGGGATGGATAACAGGTTATTGCCCTCTGATCTCAGGGGACGGCCGTGCGCCGATAGCGCGGTGAACCTATCGGTAAGATAAAGCGGCACGCCATTCGCGAGGATTCTATATAAGAGGCAGAGAGTTCTAACCTGTCTCGTCTCCCTGGTGGTAGGCCACTGCAGTCTTCTTCGATATTCCGTGATATGGTCATATTTTCTGAGACCAAAAATGAAGCGGATACAGACGTTCTGTAGCCTTTCCACCTTGGTGGCCAGCTCTTCTGTCAGATCGAGGAAGGCGGTGTCGCCATAGTGATAGCCGCCATAGAGTTCAATGTTTTAAGCCTTAGATTATTGTATGCTAAAAATATTTTAATTCGTCTACGTACGAAAACCATACAACCATAGGAAAAACCAACATTAGCAACCAGGAGAGCAGCTGGAGATTTTATAAACGTCCCATTTATGAGAACAACTTTTGGGCAAAGAAATTTCTCATTCATTGGGCCAATATTGTATAACATCCTCCCGACTCATCTAAAAGAGACACACACTCGGCAAGTCTACAAAAAATATTTAAAGAAGTGGCTGCTTGAAGATGGTATTACCCTGCTTTTATTTTTTTAATAACTTTAATTTTTTTATAATTGATTAAGTATGATATTATATGATTTATATTACATTATTTTTATTACTATTCGATTATCTTTATGATTACTTTTTATGACAATGTACTCTTCTTGCCGCTTTGATTTTAGGACACCGTTATTATTGAATACTCGCTATCTCCCTTGACAGGTAGGCACTGTCGAAATCTACTAACAAAAGCTACGTAGCTTAGCGATCTTGACGTAGGGCAACTGCCCATAGGCTATGCCACAATTTCTCTATCTTTCACCGCTTCCATTAGGGAAGCTGCTTGCGTATTTTCTTTGTTCTGTGGTCCTACCATTGAGGGGTGTGGATTGATACAGGCGAACCTGCCACCCTTGGGAGTTGTAACGACACTTGCCATTCTGTCTCCCATTGTGTGAACGCAAGTATTTTGTGGACAAATACAATTCACCGTCGAACCACGCCAACTGTCCGTACTAGTTCGACACCTTACCGCGAGGCATTGAGGAACCAGCAGGCAGTTCTAGCGCCCTTACTACCAGATTTGGACGGATTACTCAATCCTTCAGTCTGGTCACAGATTCGATGTCGCTTGCACGCCTCTACCTGACGTTAGCGGTAAATTATTTTATTTTTTTTATTTTATTTTTTTTTTTATTTAGGTAAAAAACAGTCATAAACAAATGTTTTTACAAATACACTTAAACAAATAGACCTACATTACCATTAATTTTAACAAAACTTGTAAATGTAGCCACAACAATATAAATGTCTAGTCGGATCGAACTGTTTTCATTTAGTACGAGTACCCTACCTAAATTATTAACTGTAAACTAAAACTAATGCAACAACAAATCACTCAATTGTTTCCTAAAAGTAATTAATGACACTGAGAATATATCTATGTCGTTCAAAACTTCATTATAACACATGCAAGAGCGTCTGAAGAAGGTATTTTTTGCGTAGTTTGAATGAAAAGGGGGAATATAGAAAGTATCTTTTGAACGTGAGGAGGAAGACCGCGGGATTTTAAAAAGATTTTTTTCCAAAAGGGGTGCAGAGTTGATGTGGTTATGAATAATTTTATATAAGAAAATGCTGTCTAAGAATTTTCGTCTTGAATACAGAAAATGCATTTTGTGTGTTGTTACTCTCTCTGCGTAATCGGTGCAGAGGCTACCTGTCCGAAAGTCTAATGATTTTAAACATTTCTTTTGTACCCTCTCATTCCTATCTACGTGAACAGCATACTGGGGACTCCAAACTACACTTCCGAATTCTAGGACACTACGAACAAATTCATTGTAGAGTATTTTAATGGTGTTGCCTCTGGCAAAAGGTTTACTTATGCGCAGAATCAGTCCGAGTTGTTTAAAAGCCTTAGCTACGATCTTATCAATGTGAAGGTTAAAGTGCAGTTTGGAATCCAGGGTAATGCCTAGATCACGAATGTTGGTAACTCGGGTTAAGTTATTACTGGATATTTTGTAATCATAAATAATTGGATGATGCTTTCGGGTGAATGTTATGACGTTACATTTATCCGTATTTAAAATTAGTTGATTATCCTTACAATAGTTCTCAAAGCTTAATAAATCCTGTTGCAAATCTTCACAATCACCAAGACCTTTAACAATTTTGAATATTTTTGTATCGTCTGCATAAAGCAAGTGATGCGACTTATTAAAACACGGTCCAATATCGTTTAAATATAAAGTAAATAGAAAAGGGCCAAGGTGGGATCCCTGAGGAATTCCTGACGGAACATTAAGAAACGAAGAGCGGTAACTATACTACGATTGTTTATATAGGACTGGATCCATCTTAGCAGGTCGCCGTGTATACCGAATTTCGAAAGTTTTTGTATAAGGATAGAATGACTAATTTTGTCAAAAGCCTTAGAGAAATCAGTATACACGGCATCAACCTGGAATCCGGAATCAAGGGCATTCAACAAAAAGTCAGTGTATTCGATAAGATTTGTGTTAACACTTCTACCACGAAAAAACCCATGCTGTTCCGTTGATACAACGTGCTGCATTTGAGTGGTTAACGACGTAGTAATTATTTTTTCGAAAATCTTACCAAATAGACTCAGCTTAGAGATAGGCCTGTACTGCATAATATCATGTTTGTCACCACCTTTTAGAATTGGAGTTACCAGAGATTTCTTCCAGATGGCAGGAAAACAGCCCTCCAGCATAGATTTCCTATAAATTATGGTGATTGGTATTGAAAACTCTTTACTAAGCTTCCTGATTAAGATGGGATGGATGTTGTCGAAACCCGCACCCTTGTTTATATCTATTTGCTGAAATAGTTTATCTACAAGGTTTTCTGTTATTTCTACCGTCGAGATGTTAACTGAAGATAAGGCTGTATCAGTACAGGAAGTGTCACTCACATGGGAAGTGTCGGGGATAAAAACTGAGTTAAAATAATCATTAAACATATTGGTAATTGTTTCGCCGTCACTTGAAGATACATCGTTCAGGCTCATATGAGAGGGAATATTATTGGCACCAAATTTAGATTTAATAAATGTCCAAAAAAATCGAGGGGCGATGTTAATTTTTTCTTCTGAGAAATCAATATAGTTTTTGTAACATTCCCGCTCAAGTTTCTTTTCCCGTGAGCGTAATAATGAAAAAGTTTGGTAGTGGCAAATATTGTCATATTTTTTCCATTTGGAATGCATTTTCATTTTCTGACGAATTAATTTTATTAAACCACGGGAATACCAAGGTGGATAATTTGTTTGTGATTTTACTAGTTTCTTCGGAATATATTTGTCTATAAGATCCTGTAAGAAGTTGTAAAAATAGGTAACCGATTTTTCAGTATCCAATTTCGATAAAACTTTATCCCAGTCAACATTCATTAACGCGTTACTTATGCTAACAAAGTCAGCCGCATGATAGATAACTTTTAAACGTTCTTTAATACACATCATATAAGTGTTGCAGGGGAGGTAAAAGGTAATATCTAATGACTTATGATGGTGATCCTCCGGCGTGAGTGGGGAATCAGAGTTCCTCACTTTGCAGCTAGTAGAACACAAAACTAAGTCGAGTATCCTCCCATTTTTATTTTGACATCCGTTATATTGCGATAGGCTAGAAATATTCATAAAATCAATCAAGTCAGACACTTTGATATCGTCGTTCGCGTTCACGCTAAGAGAATCGGAATATTCCAAAGAATACCAATCTGCTTTAGTGATATTTAGATCACCGAGGATTAAAAAGTTGTCATTTTGGTGATTCTGCATGATATCAAACGTATTATCGTAAAATGTTCGAAGTGCCTCTAAATGATTATCATTGTGCGGGAAATAACAACAGGCTATATGTGTGTACGTAGTTTGTGAGTGTGAGGATACAGTATTGCGGGAGGGAGCGCCGACGAGCGGAGTCGGCGCCGGGATCTCGAGAGTCAGCCACAAGCAGTGGCGCGCCCGCTCCGAGCACAAATCGTCCCGCCGTCGCGCGCGCAGCCCGCAACGCACAGCTATTAGCATTCCTCCGCCGCGCTCGCCGAGTCCGTCACTAACGAGCCTATCGTGCCTATACACGTTATAATTATTGTAAAAATATTCTGCGTCATAAAAGTCTTCCGTTAACCAGGTTTCAGTTAAAATGATTAAATCGTAATCGCATTGCAAGACGTTGGTTAAAAACGAATGATACTTAGTGCGTAATCCCCTCACGTTCTGGTAATAGATTGATAATGATTTAAGTTTGTAATCCATAATAGTATTGTCTTAAAATAAACAGACAATAAAAAGGTGATAAATTGAATAAAGCTGAAACGTCAAATAACTTCTTCAAACGAGAATATTTTATGCAGTATACAAATAACAAGAAAAGTAATAAGCTATATGGCAGTGCATACAGATTAATACTATAATTAAAAAACACTAAATTAATAATATTCAAAAGGGCGAGATACTTGTGGACAAGAGAGTGTTCGTTGTTGCAATTTATTGTAATAAAAACAAAATAAGCCTCAACTGTTAGTGAGGATGAAACATAATACACTGACAAAATTGAGGTAGACAAATAAGAAGAGGAAATAGATTCCCAAGTAATTGTTGAAAATACAGGGAATTGTTTAACATTTAACACAGTAGCTAGTCACTTAATTTTATGAAGATCAGATTCGTTTGAAATTCGGATGATGTTCGAGGTTTCATTTTTTCGGAGAAGTATCTTGCAATCTTTAACCCACAGATAGGAGTAGTTGTTTTCGACCTTTAGTTCCCGCGCTCGCTTCAGTAATAATTTGTTTGTAGGCGTGAGGTGGTCACTGACGTATAGGGTAGAGGCCGCGCCCGGCAATCCGATGTCCGCGGTAGAGATGCCGCGGCGGGCCCGCACGGCCGCAATCAGCTGATCCTTGCGCCTGCGCTGCGTGAACCGAACGACTACTGATGGTGGGCGCGCCGGCTGCTTGTTTCCACCAGCGCCAGTGACGCCCAGGTAGGGGCGCACGCGATGTATGGTGTCAACATCCGTATCACATAACTTAAAACCCACGATGGTACATAGATCATGTAATGTCGACATTAAATTTTCTCCCTTATTTGTAGGTAGGCCGGAAATTTCAATATTATTTTGTCTAGAGAATTGGTCCTGCAAATTATTTTCCTGTCTCAGCTATAATATAGTTTCTTGAGCTTTTATTAACTCTTTTTGAACTTCGGAAAAACAGGAAATCTTTTTCTCTGCAGTGATTAATCTGCCATTAAAATCGTCGAACCTGCCATCCATTGCGATTAATTTATTATCTATGTCCGTGATATATTGCATTGAATTCTGGACAACGGATTTCATGTTGTCAAATTCTGATTTCATATTATTAAAATCTACTCGAAAGCTTTTTATTTCGTTAAGCACATCAAATAAAGACGGCTGACCTAAATTTGAGGGTTGAGACTGTGGTAAGGGGCTGGCCATGTTACGGCACGAGGTGCATCGCCAGTTAGCCTTCTTCTCGGAGCTCATTTTTCGGTAGGTGACTTCGGAAACTCCCGCGCAGTCATAATGATAGTGCCCTTTACATTGCCCGCAAACAACATAGTCTACTGCATCATTTTTACACTTACTGCAATTCATTGTTAATTTAATTAATTTCGTAAGAAAAAATCACTGGGTAGTAGATAGATGACGTTCGCGTTTCAATGTTTTTATGTTTCGCGAAAATTTCGTATGCAGGTTATCGTTAGCGTTCCTTGAATAATCGTAAATTCACCTCACTATCTGTCAACCTGCTGCGGCCTGTTCGTTCGGCGGCGAACGTTCAGGTGTGACCGCTGTAGTGAATATTCGGATGAATACTGAAATAGTTATTTTTTTAAAAACAAAATATCTCACCAATCCCACACCCAAATTACACGATTTTTTCACAGAAATATTCTCCGCAAGTCTATCCTTAACTTGGTAAATCGTTAAAGAAAGGCCACTCGATACTGATACTATTTTTCGACTATTTACAAGAGCGATCGAATTTTTCGTGTGACAACTGACGTGACAACTGTGACAACAAATTACGATGGGCCGACCCCGCCTCCTCACTACCGTTATAATTTGCCGAGTAATAACAGTAGTTTGCCGCCTACCCGCAGAACAACGGATAATGATTGACAGTACTTTAGTCTACCCTGGATAACGGCAGTTGTAACGTCGCCGAAACTTCGGGTGCTACACACTTAACGTGGTAAGTTCGTTTTATCTTATTTATAAGCGGTAATTCATATCAAATTTGTCGCGGATCCGTGGCGCCCTTTGACCGCCAAGATCACTAGGGATCGGGAGGCCAACGGATCGTATCTAATGATAGGTTATGCTAGGTCAACAACTACCTTCTCTTTATAGGAAACCGTATATCGCTTCCAGATCGTTCCGGTTATTATATCCTACACAGTAACAGTTTGATAGATAGAAATTACTTATTGCAAATTTAAGGACAAAACATACAACAGACGGACTTATTGCTTAAATTACAGTCTCTTACAGACAACCTTCGTGGAAGTTAAAGTATTTAGGTGCTAGTAGGGTAAAAATAAAAATAACAACTTTAATACAGTTGATTGGTTAGCTCATCTGCGCCCGATGGACATTACTCGGGGAAAACTGACCCACCTGAACACTCTGTAGTAGTACCAGTGGAGTGTAAAATACATAACATAGCGTGAACAGTGACTTCGGACTATAGACCCTGAAATTTATATCCTTTGGCTTCGCCCCAGCTACCCAATCCAGTCGCAGATCTGCAGCGCCGCTGTGTCAACGATGACAAATTTTACGAATTAGACTTGCTGAGAAGCTGCATGCCAATATTCTTTATTTTGTGGTAGTACCACTGGATTTTAAAGTACATAGCATGGAGAACAGTGATACCGGACTATCGAGCCTGGAATGTATTTCCTTTAGCATTGCTCCAGCTACCCAATCCAGCCGCAGAGCGACGGCGCCGCTGTGTCGATGATGATAAATGTTGCAAGATAGACTTGCTAAGAAGCTGCATGCGTATGGTATTTACTCTGTCGACGTACCAGTAGAGTTTAAAGTACATATAATGAAAAACAGTGATACCGCACTATCTAGCTTGAAATGTATATTCTTTGGCTTCGCCCCAGCTACCCAATCCATCCGCAGAGCGACAGCGCCGCTGTGTCAATGATGACAAATAATGCAAGTTAGACTTGCTGAGAAGCTGCATGTTATTTGCTCTATGGTAGTATTGTTTGAGTATGAAGCACATATAATGCAGAACAATGACGCCGGACTATCAACCTGAAATGTATATCCTTTGGTTTTTTGCCCCAGCTACCCAATCCATCCACAGAGCGGCAGCGCCGCTGTGTCAATGATGACAAATAATGCAAGTTAGACTTGCTGAGAAGCTGCATGTTATTTGCTCTATGGTAGTATTGTTTGAGTATGAAGCACATATAATGCAGAACAATGACGCCGGACTATCAAGCCTGAAATGTATATCCTTTGGTTTTTTGCCCCAGCTACCCAATCCATCCGCAGAGCGGCAGCGCCGCTGTGTCAATGATGACAAATAATGCAAGTTAGACTTGCTGAGAAGCTGCATGTTATTTGCTTGGTGGTAGGACTATTTGAGTTTGAAGCACATATAATGCAGAATAATGATACCGGACTATGAAATGAAAAATACCTTTATTGTACTAACAAAAAAAAAAATACATGGGTAAAGAAAACTTAAATTCTATTTTAACTTAGTACAAACGGCGGGCTTATCGTTTCACGATTTCTTACAGCCAACCGTGTAATATTAAATAAAAGTATCAATACAGCTCACATACATAAACATATACACATAAATATACATACATATACATACATCCAAATATACATACATACATTAAAAAAAAATATATAATTTATAATATAATATATGTATATTATAATAATAAATACATAGAAACTACAGATAAATAATAATAAAAATAACTGCTTATATAAAATGATAGATATTACAAAGTTCTTATGCTTCTATCCAGTCAACAACCCAACGAAAGGGGGAAGGGTGGAGGGGATAGGGGGAGGGTTGGTTCTTAGTTAATATTTTGAGGGAGAAAATGTTTTTTCAGTAACCCCTTGAAACAGGGCAAGGATGTTGCATGACTATCAAGCCTGAAATGTATATCTTTTGGTTTTTTGCCACATCTACCCAATCCATCCGCAGAGCGACAGCGCCGCTTTGTCAATGATGACAAATAATGCAAGTTAGACTTGCTGAGAAGCTGCATGCTATTTGCTCTGTGGTAGTACTATTTGAGTTTGAAGCACATATAATGCAGAACAATGACGCTGGACTATCAAGCCTAAAATGTATATCCTTTGGTTTTTTGCCACAGCTACCCAATCCATCCGCAGAGCGGCAGCGCCGCTGTGTCAATGATGACAAATAATGCAAGTTAGACTTGCTGAGAAGCTGCATGTTATTTGCTTGGTGGTAGGACTATTTGAGTTTGAAGCACATATAATGCAGAACAATGATACCGGACTATCAAGCCTGAAATGTATATCTTTTGGTTTTTTGCCACATCTACCCAATCCATCCGCAGAGCGACAGCGCCGCTGTGTCAATGATGACAAATAATGCAAGTTAGACTTGCTAAGAAGCTGCATGTTATTTGCTCTGTGGTAGTACTATTTGGGTTTGAAGCACATATAATGCAGAACAATGACGCTGGACTATGAAACCTGAAAGTTATATCCTTTGGTTTTTTGGCCCAGCTACCCAATCCATCCGCAGAGCGACAGCGCCGCTGTGTCAATGATGATAAATAATGCAAGTTAGACTTGCATGTTATTTGCTCTGTGGTAGTACTAATTGAGTTTGAAGCACATATAATGCAGAACAATTACGCCGGACTATCAAGCCTGAAATGAATATTCCTTGGTTTTTAGCCCCAGCTACCCAATCCATCCGCAAGGCGGCAGCGCCCCTGTGTCAACGATGACAAATGTTGCGAATTAGATTTGTAAATGTCTCTTCGATTGTATTTGCGAGTGGGCGAGCATTCGAGGAAGACGGCATGAGGGAGAGAGAGAGAGAGAGACAATAAGCGTCAGTTTGTGCCCATAAACTTGTCTGGGTGTTATTGAATTACTGGAGGGCGGGCGCGCGAACCTCGCCCCTGGGATTTATTTACATACGGGATACATTCGCCCGCCGACTTGCGGCGCTCCTAACTCGTTTTGCGCCATTGAACTTGTCAAAAGGGGCTCAGCCTCTTTGACTAACGCGTTTAGCATTGCTACAAGGCGCGCGAATTAGCCGATATATTCCTTTATCTCCACACCAACATCGCAACTTGCTCACCTAGGGATGCCTAATAACATTAGCATACGACGTACCTCGAATAATGCAAATTATCAGCGTTTCTTCATTGACTATGGATACTGAATTGCAGGAACAGGTGAGCGACTGCGAGCAGTGCGGGTAAATCCTGCCGTGGCGAATAGTGACTTCTTGGACAGCAGCTCAGGAATATTCCTTCCTAGTATTATATGTATACATATCTATCTACTTAACACGTTGAACGCCAGACTAAAAACCATGTTTAGCCCAGTGGGCCGCGGCGGACACCTTGTGACTGCCAGTATATCGGGTCCAGGGGGCCGCGTCGAACACCATGTGTCCGAAAGCCCTTGATCACTTCAAAAGCCTGTAGGCGGCCAACGGACAATATTTCGACTGTTTTTACTAAGGCAAGTGACCCTCGCCTTAGACTAGTTACGGAAAAGAAAGTGGCATCGACGGCCGATGTCCATAGCCGGATCGGTCAGGCAACAGCAACATTCGCCTCGCTCAAGTGGTGCATATGAAAGCGAACGAATATTAGCATCAAAACCAAAGTACGACTATACCGAACGTTGGTTCTTTCCATTCTTCTTTATGGATCGGAAACGTGGACGTTACTACAATCGGACCTCAAAAAGTTCGAAGTCTTCCAAATGCGATGCTTGAGACAGATTCTCGGCGTCTCACTCCGTGACCGAATTCGAAACGAGACCATTAGAGAAAAATGCGATCTAGTAACATCGATCGAAAAAGAAGTACAACAACGTCGACTACGATAGTTCCGTCATGTTTGCCGAATGAACGATAATCGCTTGCCACGTAAACTTCTTTGGCGAGACCGTCCGACAGAATGGAGAATTCAGCGATCGGCACTGAAGAAAACCTGGCTAAATAACATCAAAGACGACCTTAATCAACGATTATCGGCTAGGGATGCTCGAGACGTGGCAAAAAATCGTCTAGAATGGAAGCGAATCGTGAATGGAGTACGAGATCCAGTGGCACCGACAGCAACGTATTGGCTGCGAGGGCGACCCCCTGCCCAATCGCCGGCTACGGAATAAATAATAATAATAATAAGTGACCCTCGCAGCCCCACAGTACAACCTGACCACTTACCACAAAAAAGGAAAGACGGTTGGACATTCTCACAGGCGGAGACAGACACTGGTGTCTGCCATTTGACATCTCGGAAAATAATGAGTAAATCGCTGTTTTCGTAAGTCACCCATTATTTTTGAGTTATTTACGGATTTTTTTATGCGAAAAAGCACCTCAACGATTTTTGGACGATTCTAGATTTATTGGTGCGGCCCCGTTGGAAAGAATGCTGTCGGACACATGGTGTCCGTCATGGCGTTCAACGTGTTAAATATAATATATTTTAGTCATTGTATACATTTATTCATTGCATACAACTATAGCTGACGACTATACAACGGGCGAACCCAGCACATCAAGAAATTTTAACGATTCTAGATCGTTCTGTCTCCCGTGATGTGAGCGCAGACGACTTGGGGCGAAAACAGTCGACCGTCTAGTTACGCTACACGCCCGTAAGAGACCAACGCCTTAACGCGAGATAACCAGGTTAATCACCCTGCGGGCCGACACTCGCGCCCTTACTACCAGTTGCAACCAGATTACTCCGGTCCCCCGACTGGTTACGGTTCGAAGTCCTTTGCCCGGTCCTCTCCCTTACGTAGCGGTGATACTGTATCTACCAAATCTATCGCGGACCACGGTATGCTTTGGCCGGCTCTTCACCCGATATCGGGGAGCCAATTGGTCGTTTCAAGAGCAGTTGCCGTAAGGTCAACAACTACCCCCGCTCTATAGGAAACAGTACTGTTTCCAGACTCCCTCGAGTGTTAGTCAGAATGCACAATCGATTGGCTTGCGCCGCACGGTGCGCAAACATCTTGCGGTGTCAACTACAACGGGCGAGCCCGTCACCACAGGACGTTTTAACGATTAGTCGTTCTATCGCCCTGCAGTGAACGTAGAGACTTTGGACAGTACATTCTACGTCCAGCTACGTCAACAACCCGTGAGAGTCCAACGCCTTACCGCGAGTTAGCCAGGAGTAAACCCGGCGGGCTCGAGATACTCGCGCCCTCACTTCCAATTGTGACCAGATTTCTCCGGTCTCTCGATTGGTACCGAGTTCGAGGTCGCTTGCGCGGTCCTCTCCCTTATGAAGCGGTGAAACGGAGAGCACAACCGATTGGAGCAAACCCCGCACGGTGCGCAGACCGTACAATCTTCGCGGACCAAGGCGTCCTTTGCCCGCCTCTTACCCGGGATCGGATGGCCAATGGTCAATTCCAGAGCAGTCGCCATAAGGTACGCAACCACCCCCGCTCTATAGGAAACAGTACAGTTCCCAGACTCCCCCGACTGTTAGTCGGAGAGCACAACCGATTGGAGCAAACCCCGCACGGTGCGCAGACCGTCCAGGGGCGCCAGAGGTTTGATTCCCAGGGGAGACCGGTTGACCCAGTGTCCTACCCAGGACTCGCTCCCCATGCGAGGAGGCCGTCGGATGGGTGTTGACCCGTGAGTGTGACCGACCCTGGACACATGGGTCATCGTGGCCAACTCATCATGGGCCCGTTAGCCCCCTGGCCCGTTAGCCCCCTAGTCTGGACTGTTTGCCCGGTGCGCAAACAGTCCAGAAGTGCCAGAAGATTGACTCCTGGGGGAAACTAGCCCTATGGTCAGAGTCCTGCCCAGGCTCGCACTTCATACATGGAGGCCGCCGGATGGGTGTTGACCCGTGAGTGTCGAATAAATGGGTCTTCGTGGCCAACTCAACGAGGGCCCATTAGCTCCTGAAATATTTTCTACAACTTGGGTTGTCGACTACAGCGGGTGAGCCCGTCACCTCAGGAAGTTTTAACGATTAGTCGTTGTATCTCCCTGGAAGTGAACGTAGAAGACTTGGGGACAAAACAGTCCACTATCTAGCTATGTCACAAGCCCGTAAGAGGCCAACGCCTTATCGGCGAGATAGCCAGGAATGTTACCTGGCGGGCCGACACTCACGCCCTTACTTCCAATTGTGACCAGATTACTCCGGTCTCTCAATTGGTTCCGAGTTCGAGGTCGCTCGTGCGGTCCTCTCCCTTACGAAGCGGTGAAACGGTGTATACCGAATCTATCGCGGACTATTTTCTACAGTCATACTATTTTATTTATTATTTATTTTATTTTCTTAAGGATAACTTACAGCCAATAATTTTGTAGTGAACAATAATAGGAAGCTTAGAGCCATTTACAAGTTACCACTGATAATGACAATAATAATAACGTGAATTTAGAACTGATATTAAGTATAAAGAAGATATTAAACAAGAAGATAAATTGTACATTAGGAAACATGTTGACATAAACAAGACTGTAATAAAAGAAGGAAATGCTAAGCCTGGTCATCACAAAATCGCCCTACAACCTGCTTCCTTATAGTATCTATATTCGTGAAAAAGGGGTCAATATCAATGTCAGCATTCAGGGTGTTGAAAGTTTCGCATACCCTTATAAAATAGGAATTACGCCTGTATTTGGTTTTAAAGACAGGTACGTGAAGGGGTGCCCTATTTCTAAGTGCCCGGCTAGGAGTGCGGAGAGATATTTTAGATAATAGTTCAGGACAATCAATCGAGCCATTTAAAATTCGTAGTAAAAGTGAGATGTCAGCTATGTTTCTTCGCAAAGCCAATGGCAGCAAATGATGGCGGATACAACGAGAATAGTAGTCTGGATCACGTATACGACATTTATATTCTATGTAGTGCAGAAATTTTCTTTGGATGGCCTCTATTCTCGATGCATACACCTCGTAACAAGGATTCCATAACTGGGATGCATATTCAAGATGACTGCGGACGTAGGCACAATAGAGAATTTTTATGGTTTTTATGTTATTGAAGTGTTCGCTGGATCGTATAATAAATCCTAGGGCTTTAAACGCTTTCGCAACAATACTGTCGATGTGGGCATCAAATAGCAGTTTGGAGTCGAGTGTAACACCCAGATCCTTAATCTTAGTTACCCTACTATATACTACATATTTTGATTTCAGCTTAATATTTCTGCATTTTCTTGTTGCTTCGCAAAGTCAATGAAGTTCAAAACCAATTTGGCTGCTGCTCCAGGTGCGAAGAAGAGCGTTGCAAGTAGGTTCAGAGCCATGCTCATTAGTCAGTTTGGCGTTGCAGGTAAAAGTTGGCGACGCCGTGGCTACCTTCTTTGTTTCAAAATTGACACTGGCGGGGCGGACGACTGGGCGAAGGCGTCCGAGGTGAGCCACTCACGAGGGGGGACACTTCCGCAGCTGTTTCCCGTCCCGCCCGAGGACGACGCGAAGGTGGATGACGTCATTACGGAAGAGGCGACTTACCGCCCGCGCCCTCCTCGCGCGCCAGAACGCGAAAGAGGGTAGGGACGAATTATGCGAGCGTGGCTGCTTATTCACATTGTCCCTCTCGTAGTTAACGGGCCTATGAGGGAGCTAACGGGCCCATGATGAGGTGGCCACGATGACCCATGTGTTCAGGGTCGGTCACACTCACGGGTCAACACCTATCCGACGGCCTCCACGCACGGGGTGCGAACCTGGGTAGGACACTGGGTCAACCAGTCTCCCCTGGGAATCAAACCTCTGGCGCTCCTGGACGGTCTGCGCACCGAGCGGCGCAAGCCAATCGATTGTGCTCCCCGACTAACAGTCGGGGGAGTCTGGGAACTGTATTGTTTCCTATAGAGCGGGGGTGGTTGCCTACCTTACGGCGACTGCTCTTGAAATGACCATTGGCCATCCGATCCTGGGTGAACAGCCGGGCAAAGGACGCCTTGGTCCGCGATAGATTCGGTATACTCCGTTTCACCGCTTCGTAAGGGAGAGGACCGCGCAAGCGACCTCTAACTCGGAACCAATCGAGAGACCGGAGAAATCTGGTCACAATTGGAAGTGAGGGCGCGAGTATCTCGAGCCCGCCGGGTTTATTCCTGGCTAACTCGCGGTAAGGCGTTGGACTCTCACGGGTTGTGACGTAGCTAGACGTTGGATTGTATTGTCCAAAGTCTTCTACGCTCACTGCAGGGCGATAGAACGAATAATCGTTAAAACGTCCTGTGGTGACGGGCTCGCCCGTTGTAGTTGACACCGCAAGATGTCCCTCTCGTAGGGTAGGGAACGGATTCGTGCAGCTTGGGCCGTAAGATCCACGAACTTCTCAGTAGCTGGAGCGATTGAATTTTCCTTCCCTCTGCGAGCTACCACTCAGTCGGCCGCCGCCTGCGGATGGAGATAGAAGAGCGCGAACACAAAGAGGGTATTTATGACCTTTCCACAAACACGATGTAGCATTTTTGTGCCATTTTTCAAGGTAATATTTTTAAAAAAAATACCAATGTTCTATGCAATGATGAAAATATATGTTTATGATGCAATTCTATGCAATGCTGAATATATTTGGTAATGATATATGCATGTTTGCGAAAGGTGTCATTTGTGCATTTGTCAAGAACATATTGTTCTGTTCTATCAACCGTGTGCTACGGTGAAAGATGATTAATATCTTAAAAGACTGCAATAGTAATTTTGTGATGAAAAATGAATGATCTCTTATACAGTGCCTAAAAAAAATGTTTGAAATAGGTTTTTTTTAATTTTTTTTAATAATATGTAACGGAGAGTCCTAACTGTATTTACAATTTTTGCATATTTTCCGTATTTTGTGATATAAACATCGAAATGATTTTATAGTCGAGTTTTTTCAGTTCGCCAACATTCTAATATTTATTCATTATTATCTTAACTGTTTTACGAGATAAAATCATAATGTTTTAGATTTCAAATTTCAATGCCGTCATTTTACAGTTATTCTTTTAATGATACGTATAGTGGTTTATAACTAATGATCGTTTTTCTCAAGGCCGTCGACTCGCGCCAATTTCTCGCGCGAAACTGTCGCGTACAAAAGGGACGGCCCAGTTTTTACTTCGCGAGTAAAGGGGTTAAGTTGATTATTTTTCCGACTTTTTGTTTGTTCAAAATAATAAAACTTATTTACGCATAATGATAATATTTTCATAAAAAATATTTATTTAGTAACGTATTCCTATTTTTTTCCGTAGTTTTTTATTACATATAAATAAATACCTAAAAAAATATGATATACAGTATCATCATGAACAATGTCATTATGACCCTCCATATTCTTTACGTACCCTTCTTATACCACATCTTTGCCAGGTTAATGAAAAGGTAGAAGTAGCAGTAAAAACGCAAATAGTATAGCAGCAATGTCGATGGTAGATGGTGATGAATGGTTTGTAAATGCTGCGTTGCCTCTCAAGAGTCCTGATCCTGTAAGACACTGCTTCCTACACACTGCTTCCTAATTTATAAAGTCGAACCCAAGATTCTCATATATCTCACAATTCTTCTGGGAACAATATTGCTGACGTCCTCAGAACCAGATCAAAAACTAGAGTCTTTGATACGCGATTGCTTCGTATATGCATAGCAGTGGTTTTGCCATTTCAGCATTATCTTTGCGAAATATGGAAATTTAACCTCCCATATTTTTCGAACGTTATTTCACTAGACAGTGACCGATCAGAAGTCCTGTTAAGTTCACCATTGCTGAGACAAAGTATTTGCAATGTCTTTTTACACGACTGCCCAAAAGGAGTTTTATGTATTCAGGATTCATCTATGTATGTTTTCCGCTACTTATTCTACCGCACTTGTATTCCACAATATCTTCAAAATTCCTCAACCGATTTGTAAGTGTTTCATATTGTTATAATCGTTTTGTCCTCCTGAGTGTCATATTGTACGTGCCGTGACCCCTTGCCTTCATACAAGTATAAAAAGCCTCCTGAATATAAATCGCCGTGTTACGCGGTGCGTATTAACTTTCATCATTGGGAAGTTTAGTTTTTTCGTTCTTCCTCTTCGCGCCCGTCAGGAATAGATCTGGCAGGCCTAGTAACGAAGAGAATTATTTGGAATATTGGAATATTTAGCAAAATAAATTATACAATGAGTTTAATTATTACGCTCCACAAAATATTACCGATTTTTAATTAATTATTTTTGATTCTTATGAATTTATTCCAATTCAACATTTTGGAAACTTACAAAACTACGCAATTGTACTCGGAAAAAGTCCGGTATTTATTATTGATTAAACCCTGATATTTATACCACCATAACTTCTAAACCCTTCAACCGATATAGAATTGATTGATATTGTTACAATAGTTAAGTCATCTTGAGTGCCATAGGGTAGGTACCTAAACTGTCAAAATGTATAAAAATAGCATACACATATCACAGTATACCAGACAGTACCTTCTCTTAAAACAACATTGAAATCGAAGCAAGTAACGTCAGGAATCTTAAGGGCTACCACCAATCGTAATATGATTACTCGTCTTCTTCTTGAAGCATCGTCCTGGCCACATTTACGGTGCCCCGGCGACACAGATGCCACCGATTTGTTCAGAGAATACCATATGGCGTCGGCTCGATAATCTGCACATCTGCACGCGGACACAAACTGCGCCCACAGCTGTCACAGCCCACAGCCCCGTAACTATGGGCCAAAGGACGCGACATGACTTACCCCTCGTCCCACTTCCGCCCCATTGCCTTGTAGCTCTTGAATTAACTTGCTGGATGTTATTATAATGTGCATATATCGTGTTTAGTGTCAAATGAAAGCTCTAATTACATAAGTACATTCCGGAAAAAAACACATTTTCATATATGGATAAAAACCAAAAATATTTCATAAAAAAGCCGCAATAAAAATAATTATAAATACAATAGTTCACTTTCTGTAACAGCATTCGTGTATCATTTTTTAAAATATATTTACTTATTTAATGAAAGGTTAATGAAAGTTTTCGCTTGAAATTGTCATGGAACTTCATCTTAGTATTTGTACTTCGTTCTCCTATCCCAGGATCGGATTTGTTCCGCAGTGTGTCTTCTACTCGTAGTTACATAACTGAATGTTGCATACCCAATGGGAGGCATATTGGTTCCATTCATACGAAATTGTCAGCATTTTCGTTACCTTACAACCCTTAGTGCCCTGGCAGACACATCAGAGCTCTTTTATTCCCTTTTGCCAGTCGATATAGGGGATTTAGACATTTCCAAATAGGCTTCGACTCTAAAACATAGCTGTTGAGAACTTTAAGGGGTGATTGAGTATCTGACATGTAGATATATAGCAGAAAGGTAGAACCGACAGTAACAGCAGCTTTCCACAACCAGGACGTGACGAAACTTCAACAGCTGGTATGCATGTACACCTGGTATGCTTCCAACAGCTGGTATGCACAATTTAATAAACACAATATTTAAATAAACAAAATTTAAACTGAGACACAATGCTCCGAAAATTGAGCAATGTGTGTGGCGCTCGAAAGGTTAACATATAGCAGAAAAAAGTGATTGTAGACATATACCAGAAAGGTGGCACCAACAGTAGCAGCAGGTTTTCAAAATAAGGGCGTGACGAACCTCAAACGGCTGGTATGCATATATATTTTATATCCTAATTTAAATAAACAAAATTGAAACTGAGACATAATGATCCGAAAATTGAGCAATATGTGTTGCTAGAAAGGTTAACATATAGCAGAAAAAACTGTAGGACATGTAGACATGTAGCATCAAGGTGGCACCAAGAGTATCAGAAGGTTTCCACAACAGGGGCGTGCCGAACCTCCAACGGCTGGTATGCACATATATTGTATATTTTAATTTAAATAAACAAAATTGAAACTGAGACAGAATGCTCCGTAAATTGAGCAATGTGTGCAGCGCTCAAAAGGTTAACTTATAGCAGAAACAACCGTAGGCCATGTAGACATATAGCAGAAAGGTGACACCAACAGTAGCAGCAGGTTTCCACAACAAAAGCGTGACGAACCTCCAACGGCTGGTATACACATATATTGTATATCTTAATTTTAATAAACAAAATTGAAACTGACACAATGTTCCGAAAATTGAGCAATGTGTGTGGCGTTTGAAAGGTTAACATATAGCAGAAACAACTGTAGGACATGTATAAATATAGCAGAAAGGTAGCACCAACAGTAGCAGCAGGTTTTCACAACAAGGGCGTGACGAACGTCCGACGACTGGTATGCACATATATTGTATGTATATCTTAATTTAAATAAACACAATTGTAACTGAGACACAACCCTCCGAAAATTGACCAATGTGTGTGGCGCTCGAAAGGTTAATATATAGCAGAAACAACTGTTGGACATATAGACATATAGCAGAAATGTGCCACCAAATGGTTTTCACAACAAGGGCGTGACGAACCTCCAACGGCTGGGATGCACATATATTGTATATCTTAATTTGAATAAACAGAATTGAAACTGACACAATGCTCCGAAAATTGAGCAATGTGTGTGGCGCTCGAAGGGTTAGCACCTATCCGGCTTCCGAATGTACAATGTAAAAGCCCACGAAGCGCGTCAGTGAAAGAATGCAAAATAAATGGCGGTCCATAGAGCTGAATGCGGAGCAGTGTCGGCGCGGATGTCCACGGAGATGCTCAGTCCGCCTCGGCTCCCGCTTCTACCCGTTTCTTCCCGCTCCCTTTTTCCGCCTTTGTGCTCCCCTAATTAATCTTGCTTAACGAAATTATTTCGTAACGTAATAAGAACTTTGCCGCTTTAACTACTTCCTTTCATACCCACCACTTTCTTTTTATTCCGTTTGGCTACTGTAAGCGGGTTGGAAAATTGAGAAGTTTCTCTCTCATTACGAGTTTCTATGGAAAAGGGAGGTTTCCGCGACTCCGCGTCGAGGTATTGATTCAATTCAAGTAAATTTAATTTCTTTTTCCTTGAAATCTTAAGAGAGATTTTAAATTTAGCCTATAAATATTTATAAATATTTCGAAGTTAGAACTAAATAAACTTTCTACAATAAGAGAACCCGTCACCCCAACTTGAGTTGTCGACTACAACGGGCGAGCCCGTCACCACACGAAGTTTTAACGATCAGTCGTTCTATCTCCCTGGAGTGAGCGTAGAAGACTTGGGATATAACAGTCCACCATCTAGCTACGTCACAAGCCCGTAAGAGGCCAACGCCTTAACCGCGAGTAGCCAGGAGTGTTACCCGGCGGGCTTGCACTCACGCCCTTACCCTTTTGACGGCACCCTTTGCCAGGCTGTTCACCCAGGATCGGGTAGCCGATGGTCGTTTCAAGAGATAAATCAAACAAATAAATAAAAAAAAATGATAAGCAATGTTGTTATTGGACAAGTAATTCAGAAATGTTGCGCAATTTAAACAAAGAGGTATTTCAGTGATATGGTCATATATATGATCAATCGAAGTAAAAATAATGATAAGCCCCAATAATGGGCCCGATTGCGTTTCTTTGTGAACTAAAACTAAAATTAGTCCAAGCAAACCAGAATACCAAAAAAATAAGAAAATATCAGTGATTCGAGACAAATATAATCTTTAAAATTTTATTACAACAATACTAATATAGTACTTATTACTAACACATAATATACAAATCTAAGGCAAATTATAAGATTCCACAATTGAACTAGACATACCTAGTGTTACAGATCAAGGAGAAAATATGAAATTTACTAGATATATTCAACTAGTTACATGAAATAGATTGCTTAAATATACATAATATTCATTACATAATAACATAATACTAATAATAAGGTGAGACTAATAATAAAAGTTATAAGTAATATAAATGATATAATATAAATAATAATATATTTATAGTTAATATACATAATAATCAGTACAATATTTTACCATATTTAACACATGAAGAAACACTAATCAAGCCAATAATCAAACTTATAAAGAAATATATAAAATTAACAGATATTTAATAAAGAATATTGTAAACATTTCATTACTCTTAGATTATTTGTAATTGGTACTTGTTAAAGCTGTGTGTTTACCGAATGAAATAAAATTAAAATAAAAATTAAGTGATACTAGCCAAATGGTGCCTTTTGTGTTGTCAGAGCTTTTTATGACTTTGATTTTGTTCGTTTTCGGCTATTACTTTGATTTTGTTCGTCTTCGTCTCCTTTCTACACCGAAATACCTTTCGTCGCCGAAATTCCCGCGGATCTTCCACCGTAACAACTGGAACGTTAAAAATTGTTGATTTGATTAGTTTTTTAAAACAGGTCTTGTCCTGTCCCGTGTGATGTCCCGTCCCGGGCCCTATTTTGAGCCGGCGAATCGCGCCTAACTCGATTATCATTTTTCTTGTCGTCCATTTCCCGTTCCGTCCCAAAGCGCAATTACTTACGCGAAAGAATTCGTTTAGGCGCGTATTAATATTAAGTGGCCCCGAAAAAGATGTACCAATCTGTTACAGCTCCTTTGTGCCAATTCAAGGATGAAATGTCTCGTGGTTAGACGCTTGGAATTAAACATAAACAAAAAAATTGCAATTTTACTCAAAACTAATTACCGCTAATTACCGAGTTTTTTTATTAATATTGGCATAATCTCCAATCTATACTAATATTATAAAGAGGTAAAGATTGTGAGGTTGTAGGAAGTAATCTCTGGATCTACTGAACCGATTTTAAAACTTCTTTTACCAATAGAAAGCCACGTTATTCGTGAGTGTCATAGTATACATATATATTAATCCGAAAAATGAAAAGACTTTTTCGTGGTAGTCGGATTTCCAAAATAAGTTGGAGAAGAAACGGTTGAACGAAAATGTTTCTAACTAACGCTGCCTTAACGATGAGAGATATATGATTAAGTTCTAGAGAAAAGTTGTAGAGCTTGATAATGCCTACAAAAAAGTCTGCGACAGCATATGTCTAACTTTTATATTTAAGTCTCAAAAGTAGTATTTTATATTTAAAATATAATTTTAATCATTAGGTCATGTTTATTGGTCATATTATCAACAATTATGAATTCTTATCAAAATAAGTAAATTTATTGTCTCAAGTGTTTAAAACGAAAGACATTTCCCTTTTACTGCATAAATGGTTAAAGAGATAAGACACTCACAAGAGGACACTCATAAATAACGGTAATATAGTCAAATTGGCATGCAAATACATACATACATATGCAGTAAATATATAACCTTTCTTTTGGCAGTCAGGAAATAAATCATAGCACTAAGTACTAACCGAACCACACTCATAATTTCATCACATGTAAAAAGTTTTACCGCCCAACGAAGTGGGCACGGGTCAGTTAGTTCTATATAACTTGATTGATCTAACGGTACATCATTGGATTGAAAAGTTTCCATCATTTCATTGTCATAGTCCTTATTAAAAAACGAATCTTCATTTACCGAATTAAACTATCCGGATAATAAGTCTACTATATCTATTATATAACTGGCAGTAAAATAACTGTAGTGCTTCATCTGACGATAGGCAGGACCCGATTGTTTCTTTTTGAAGAAACCTTCTAAAGGATTTTTAAAACGCCATTTTTAAACGACTTCAAAAGAAGAAGGAAGTTATCAATTCGGTTGTATCTTTTTTTAATGTTTGTTTCCTTGGATCTCTGACATTTATTAACCGATTTGGGAATATATTTTTTTATTTGAAAGGATATACTTCCAGATTGGTCCCATTTTCAAAATCCTGTTCTGATGATAGGATCCATGAGGAATTGAGGAAACTCCTCAAATATAATCATACGATGTTAAAAAAATGACATGTTAGTTCAATTCCGATGACAATGCATTTTTTATGGTAAGCATGACCTGATTCTACACCCTGGATTGGCTCCCAACGAGGGGACTCCGACACGAAATTTTGTATATGCAAAACAATATAAAAAATGAGTTTTTAATTAATCGACATCCTTCAAGGAAGCAAATCAATACATGTAGGTAGGCAACTTTAACTTAAAAAAAAATGGAAAAAAATATTTTTTCTTTTATTTTTTTTTTTTTTGTTATTTGAAGATTTGACGATCTTGACTGTTATATAAAAAATTGACATGCGTTTGAGTGCATTGCACCATCTAGCGGTAGGTAAAATATAGCTAATAAACAATATTAACGATATTTTACTTACCGGTCGATGGCACATCTAAAAATTAGAAAAATTAGCCTCGCGTAAATTTAGAAAAATTCTAGTACCTACTAAAAACTTCGTAAAACTAGAAACATAAGCTGCGGTTACAGCGTCCCGATTTAACAAATTGCATCATTAAAGCCGGGAAACAGGGAGATTAACGACGTGCTGCGATTGATTGACCATAAGAGGGAAATTCAGCAAAAACTGCGGATGTCTCGCACATCCTTCGGGCATGTTTTTTGTTACAATCGTTAATCATTTTTTTTAAACTTTACCATATTTACATTTCGCCTGATATATTTTATACAAAACATATCTTAGCATAAGTACCAAGATAATTTTTGGTAATGCATGCTTTTACAAATATATATTTTTTTTTTGCATTGCTAACGTTTTAAATGATTATGTTTTATAGTGTTTACAGTTGTATGGTTAAGTTTATTTATTTAATAGAACAAGGCGAAAACGAGCCGTTTCTGGGGGTGTGTAATGTAGAGACTACGTTCAATTTACGTCACGTTATTGTAATTCAATTTACTTGCCATATAGAAATTCATATTTTGCGCCTGCAAGTGTTACCACTGCATAGAATCATACGGACTATTGATTGAATAGTATACGCTGTAAACACTCGCGCAGCGGACAGCCATTTGCGCACCAGTCAGAATTATTTCATCAACCGAGGAAGATATTGTCTTTCACTGTAACTGACAGCTCGCTGCGCCTAAGCGCAGGCTGCCGCTTGTAGTATCCCAGGAACAAAGGATCATTTATTTCTTTATTTATTTATTTCAAATATTATTCAAGAGCATTACAGATGAATCCAATTCGCCCTTGAATATTAAAGTTAGAATGTAAGTCTAAAAATAAATGACTTACATAATTAAATTAATGCTAACATTGAAAAAGAAAAAAACATTAAAATATAAAACTAAATAAAAGACAGATTATGATAAACATGAGATAGCAGGGAGTTGCCTTTTTAGCTGCCGAAGGGATATACAAAAGATATCTATTTCTGTGGGTAAGGAATTAAGAAGAGCTTTAACCCTTCCCACTGGCCTGTCTACAAAAATATTTCTACGATGGTACGGCACATTAAACAATAGATGCGATCTCCTCGCTGTGTAATTTACCGGTACGTACAATTCAAACTTACATAGTACCTCTGGCAAATAAATATTTCCTTGAATTAATTTATATGTAAATATAATTAGGGAAATATATTGGCGCGTTTCAAGACTGTTGTATCCTACCATTCCTAGCACAAAATCGGACGGAAATAAGTATGGATAAATATTGTATTTTTTGTAATAAATATATCTTAAAAATTTTCTTTGAATACGCTCTACCATCTGAATGTATTTGTTTTCAATTGTACACCAGATGACCGAGTTATACAGTCTTCATTTGCCCAAAGGCATTTTTACTTCCTTGCGCTAAGATTTTATAATAATTTAAATGAGAGTTATAAGAAAGCAAACAACCTAAATTCATTCAAAATACTTATAAAGAAGTACCTGCTTGAAAGGGGTCCATTGTAAGCTGAGTATCAATTGCTCTCGCTAATAATTTAAATTGTTTTATTAAAATTATGTATTACTAACTAATATCAAATCTCGTGTATTATTGCTTATGTATGAGATGTGTAGGTATGTATATATATATATTTATGTATGTATGTATGTATGTGTATGTATATATGTATATATTCTTATGTATTATGCAATGCAACGTGAGTTCATAATATCAAAAGAGGCAGCTCGTCGATACCATTAAGAGCCCTATCACATATTTTTTCCAGAAAGACAAGAAAAGTGGATTTTTGGCGTTCTAATTCCAAGAAATGAAGAGATTTCTACAAACTTTAATTACTGAATTACCTGGACCATTTCTTGATGTTGACCATAGCGGCCTTTAATTTTAGATATAACGAATATTATTTACTTATTCAGCCCATTTTCCGAAAGTCGTTATTCGTAAAACGCTCGGAAGGCAAACTTTGAGCTCCTTAATACAGTAATATCACTACAACGAAAACCGTATACTATTTTTTTTTATGTCCGTCATGTATTCTTGATGTACACTACGGCTTTATTTTTTCGTTTTTTGACCACATATCCGAGGTATACATTACTTACAATTACACAAAATTTAAAAAAAATCTTCCTGTATCATTCTAATTTTCTCAGAAATAAAATAAGATTCTTATATAATACTTATACTATATTAAAGTTCACTCTTTTAGCAATACGACATAATATAAATTATTGTCATTAGAAAGGAGAAAACACTGCAAAAAACAATTAGAAATTGTGTATATATTTGCTTGCGCAAGAGAAGAGCGCTCAGTGCCGCGGTTTTCTCCCAGGGTTGAATAGTTATTTATTTATTTATTTATTTATTTATCCTATCTTTTATAGTTACATCCAAAAAAAAATGCGTTCATTTTTTCAACTCATTTTAAAAGAATACCTACGCTATTTTGTAATGAGGCTCTTAAACAAAAATCAGTATTCCTAGATACGGTTCTCTGACCTAGTTAGGAATGCGGATAAACATTTTCACCATAGGATGTGCTCAATCTCCCCCAACTCAACTATATTATGTTAATGGTGTGTATATGACATATATAAAGTTATTGTAAATTAATAAATAAATAAATAAAAATAAAATATATCATCTAAAGTGTAATAAAACTCTCAACTCGTATGGAGCCGATAGGGCCCGTACATGTGTTAAATAAGTAAGAAATTAAGGGCTCTATACCGTACGGCGCCCTAAATATTGATTTTTAAAATATAAAAGAGCAATGTCGAGTGGATTTAGAAATGCGCCCGTATAAGAATTCGGCGAGGGGAATGAAGATGGGTTGTTCATTGAAATATGGGTTAATGCGAGAACGGGTGATAAAAGTTCGTGTCGCGGTGCGCGCCTCGCAAAGCCTCGCACTGCTCCACCCCTTCTATTATGCCGGCCGAAATTCAAGAGTGTGTCGGAGAATCATTATTGCGAAATCATAAAGGCCAGCACATCGATAGCCCTTCCGCCGGAGACTAAATCTCATCACTAGTCGACCCGGCCGATGGGCACACGCCTACGGATACTAACCCATTGCAACACTCAGCTAATAATGATGTTATTAAACGGAGAGATGACTCGTTGCCTAACCATTGTAGCATGGGAGCTAAAGGGCCCTGTTGAAGTTGGCCACGAAGACCCATTTATTCAGGGTCAGTCACACCCACGGGTCAACACCCATCCGGCGGCCACCACGCATGAAGTGTGAGCCCGGGCAGGACTCTGGCTTGAGGTCTAGTTTCCCCCAGGAGTCAATCTTCTAGCGCCCCTGGTAGGTTAGCGCACCGCGCGGCGTCAGCCAATCGACTGTACATTTTGACTAACAGTCGGGGGAGTCTGGAAACAATACTGTCTCCTATAGAGCGGGGGTAGTTGCTGACCTTACGGCGAATGCTCTTGAAACGACCATCGGCTACCCGATTCCGGGTGAACAGCCAGGCAAAGGATGCCGTGGTCCGCGATAGATTCGATATACACCGTTTCACCGCTACGAAAGGGAGTGGACCGCGCAAGCGACCTCGAACTAGTAACCAGTCGAGATACCGGAGTAATCTGGTTTTTACTGTAAGTGAGTTGTAGTTGACTTTACGGGCATGTGGCGGAACTTGACGGTGGACTGTTGTGGCTGAACTGACGGTGGACCCCCAAACACCCCCTTTGAACCCCCCCCCCCCTAGCCCCCCCTCTGCCCCACCAACCCCCCTCCTCCAAACCCCCTCCCCAACCCCCCGACAACCCTCCCACACCCTCCCCCCTTACAACTTCCCCATAAACACCAACCCAAAACCCCCTTTTGCAGCCTGAGCACTTGAGGATTGAGGATATCTATTAAATCACTCGGTATAGGAACCCACGGAAGAAGAAGAATATCGGAAGAAGAAGTATATTTACACCCCGAGTTTTATACAGCCTCACTACTTGGTCTATATTCTTAATGTTTAAGGATGGCATTGTTTAAAATATTTACCAAAAACGCCTTATGTTGTAGTTTTATACCAGGGAGTCACGTCATTCATTCAATTACGTCTAATTAACGTGACTCCCTGGTATAAAACTACAAAATAGGCATTTTTGGTAAATAAAAAAAATATATATTTCCTGCGGTTTACGATCTCTTCCCAGCCCGCGACGCGAAGCTTGACAAGCATGCTTATCGTCTAAAGAGCCCTTAAAAACTCAATCAAGCCCATTGTCGAACAAGCATCAAAATGCACTAGCATTCGCGAAAACATATTCGTCCATCGACGCGGCAATCGGCGCTTAGGAAATCGATATTGCCTTATGACATATTGAACAAGTATTCGGCCGGTGAGAGAGGCGGAGGCCGGAGCCGCCTTATGAGTTTTCGCTAAGTTATATTGAGTTTTGCCCTCCGAACGCCAGCCTATAAACGCTGAATTCAACGTCTATTTCTTGTATAGCCACTTTCGACGTTATTCCACGCCTCATGCCCGCCGAGGCCAAATAGTTCCTAACAAAATTATCGCCGACGATAATGATTTGACGAAATGCGGTGAGACACACACACGTGGGTCACACCTAAAAGATTGGCAATAGGGTAAAACGATAAACAAGAAATAACTGAAAAATTCTTTATTGTTATTCGAAGCACAGTAACAACAATTGACGCGAACCATAAAATGGTTCGTGTAACCGTAGTGTAACATATTATGAGTAATGTGTAACACAGTATTAGTAGTGTGTAATATAACACACCTAGTATAACATATAGGGTAGGTGGGGGCAAGGCCCCGCAAATTTTTTCACTTTTATATTGGTGTTTTAGATTAGAATCTTACCATTAACCCCTGAAAATTTCAGGCACGTTCAATCATCAGTTGCAGAGAAATTTAAAATTATATATAAAAAACAATTGCGGGGGTTTGACCCATAAAATGGGGCAAAGCTCCAGGCTTTGCTCCAGAATTAGGGTTTGGGGAAAAAAGAAAACAATTTTTTTTTTATTTGTTGTGTAGGGCTTTTCTAAGGTCTGTATGAGCCTTGTAACACTGCGACCATTGCTGATCTATTGTGTTCGCCACCTACTATAGTTCTGCGCTAAGCCTCGTGTCATTTAAGAACCGCAACAGGCTTTTGGCGCCAGATTGTTTTACCTCCTCAGGTTGGAGGTAATGACCATCCAAGTGGGTGTATCTTTTACGCATCAGCGGGCCACACTCGCACATGAGGTGCAGGGGAGTTTCCTCTGCCCCTTGGCAGAACCAGCACATTTTTGTGTCTCGGAGTTTGAGGTTGAACATGTGTTTGTTTAGGCCACAATGCTCCGTGAGCGCCCTTACCAGTATACGTAGATTATTCCTATTTAGCGATAAGGCCTCACGGGCCGTCTTAGGGTCGTAGGCCTTAATTAGCGCTTTGGATTGATTCAACCCTGGCGTGTTGTTCCAGTGGTTGACGGATTGTTCTAAATATATTTGTTTGAGAATTAGGTTTGCAAGCCATTTTGGCACGCCACAGCAAGGTTCAGGGCCGTATAAAGTTCCCTTTGCTCCCTTCTTAGCAAGTTCGTCGGCTTTTTCATTTTCTAATGACCCATATAATCAATGATATAATATTGACAAAGGCTACTTGAAAATACTGCATCATTAGTTTTTTTAGTTTTTTGCATTTTTGTTCGAAAAATAGTGATACATTGTCGTTGTAAGTGTACTTAAAATTTCTCTTTAAATCGACTAGCGGATACAAAGTTATAAGAATATTTTATGAATAGTTAGTTTTTGTAACACTCTTCCATGAGCCGTAAATCTGCAGGTCGTTATCGGTGCCATCGACGGCAACGACACTTTCGCCTGAGCCATTCCAAGTTTAATTTCTTGCTTATAAATGGCCTTAGTTGGGCGCACGATTAACCGTTAGGAACAACGCGGGGAACGAATGGAGAGCATCGCGATTTCAAGATATTGGCGCTCACGGATCGCGGCAGCTACGTGCATTCAAGCATTGATTATATATGATACCCGACGTTGCCCGTATTAAATCCGTGCTTAATGGCGATCCGCAAATTTCCATGGCGATCGGTTGAGCGGTATAAAGTTGATGTGCTGCAGCTCCATCTATTGGCGAGTTACAATAAAGTTAATAGCGCGAAAATATTATGCGTGCTCCAATGTCTCTGTATACCAATTTTAATGGCGATGTGTTGAGCGGTATAGAAGTTGATGTGCTGCAACGCCATAGTGGGAGGTTAGAACAAAACGGATATCATTAAAACCTTCTCCATCAAAAAATACACATATGTGCCAACTTTCATAGCGATTGGTCGAACGTTGTCGACAAAAAGACATATATCCTAACATTCATTTATATAATAACTAGCTGGCCCGATAAACTTCGTACCGCCTAACAGTCAATGAATGTCGTGTTACAGATTAGCTGAACTTATTTTATGATTTTATGAAAGAAATACAATGAATACAAAATAAATATTAAGTTCACTACTTTATTAAGATAATAACACAAATGAAATATAAAAGTACACAAATTAAGTATATCAATCGCGTGTCAGAAAGACATGATTGAATTAAACTATTTACATATTGTGCAGCATGGGATGCACTCGGTTTAATTCTCGTCGATAAAAATAAAAAAATACGTCATTTTTTGATTTTTTTATCAGGTGCAAGAAGAAAAAAGCGGATGATTTGCCGACACGTGAACATGCCACGTACAACTGACCATGAGAAAAACAAGTATTTACATTTTGGTATGGGATTTTTATTTTATTTTATTTTAATTTTCCAATTTTCCAATTTTTGTTTTTAATAGTTATTCTGCTATTCGGGACGGAGACAAATACAACAAATCAAAAACCATGAAAATCGGTCCATCCGTTCTCGAGTTATAAGTGTTCGACCCAACGCGACTTTGTTTTATATATATAGATATAGATATAGATATAAGATATATTAAACAAATATGCATGGAAAAAAAATCCGTAAAAATAAAATGTATGGGGAAATATTTTTTCTTTTATTTTATTTTTTCGGAAAATTTTCTTTTATTTTATTTTTTTGGAAACAATATTATATGGGATTTTTTTTCCTTTTATTTTATTTTTTCGGTAATTTTCCAATGTTTAAAATAGTTATTGTGCTATTCGGGACGGAGACAAATTAATACAACAAATCAAAACCATGAAAATCGGTCGAGCCGTTCTCAAGTTATAAATGTTCGAACAAACCCGACTTTGTTTTATATATTTATATAGATATATAGACTAAATTGCGCAACTTAGAACGATTTGGTAACCCTTTGGAGACGGCGAAATGCAGATGGCGCTGTTAGCATTGACGGTAAACTAATAGAAATTTATTTATAACATAACATTGATAATGATATAACATTGATATTTAAAGGTTTTTTTTACATATTTTTTCTACTACCCGGGAAAGTCTTGGGGTGAAGCAACCGATTTTTTTCATTATTTGCACGATTAAGTGTTTTTTTCTATTTGACTTTTAATTCCTTTAGCGACATTCAGTCAAAGTACTAAGAACCTATTGGTGTTTATATTAGGAACTTTACTTGTTTTTTTTTTTAATTAATACCGCATTAATACCTACTATAATCATCAATTTTTCATATTTGGTTTCTTTAACTGCTGACGTTGGAGTCTGATGGACACCGCCATTTGGAAATGTGCGATTTCTCTATGCTATTTCTTTGCATCGTTCTGTCCCTTTCAGAACTTTTTTATGACAGTGTATGTTACACCGGTTAGGTCAGTATTACTGTAATGGACACTAAACATGTAACATTAAAATTATAGCAACGTTTTCATAGTTACTTTTATATGTAATATAGGTACAATATTTTAAAGGAAGGTAGTATTATATAACATCAATATTAGTTACGTCAACGTGACCTTGTTTCTATAATAGATGTGTCAACCTTTAACTTTCGGCAAGTCGGAAGAGAAAACGGAACCAATAAGCAAAGAAAACAATTTACCTGACGATTATGGAACGACGATTTGGTAGAAACAGCCTGAACCTACGTACGCAACATATGCAACGCACTATTACATCTGGGTCCTTGAATTTGCATGAAAACAGATGACTTAGAAATTCACTTATCATCCACTCCTTCTTTTTGTTTTTCTATGACAATCACCGATAGACGATGCCTTTCTGCCAGGTTGTTTTCGGAGCGCAGTCTTCGTCAAGTTAGTTTTTACTTTCCTGACGACCTATCGGAAAGGAAAGTATTGTGATCGCGCTAAAAAAAAATTTTGAGATGAAGATGGGAATATATATTTTGAGACTCCCTGAGACGATTGAGACTATTTCCAGACCGATCTCTGTCTGTATGTATGTCTGTATGTCTGTCTGTATGTATGTATTCTTCCACGATAGCGCCCAGACGCTTAATCGGATTGAGCTGAAATTTGGTATATAAGCTTCTGTTAACCGTCGGAGGAACCCATTAGTTTTTGGAGTCCCTACGCCCTACGGTTGTGGTACCTCCCATACAAATTTGGGGTTCCCGGCGAAAAAATTGTTTCCGCGATAGCGCCCAGACGCTTAATCTGTCTAAGTTAAAATTTGGCATAGAAGCTTCTGTTAACCATCGGAAGAACCTATTAGTTTTTGGGGTACTTACGACCAACGTTTGGGGTACCTGCCATACAAATTTGGGGTACTAGAGTAAAAAATGTCGCTGTTTTTTCGCACCTCCCCGGATACTAGTCAGGAAAGTCTTGGGGTGACACAACCGATTTTTTAATAATTATAATACGGCACACTACAAAAACAACGAAACAAAGAAAATACACATATCATACGCAGCGCTGTCACGTGCGTCCCACGCAACGTTAACTTGTGATCTCCAGATTCGGTATGAGAAGGTGGAGGGGAATGCAGTACGAGGTCCCACGAGTAAGCCCAGTGTCTTTCTAAAACTTAGGTTTGCAATGCGTCGACACACATTGCATTTTAATGCCTGCACAAAGAAAAGATATGCGGAAATACATACAAAAATCGTTCTTCAAATCTTTCTCATTCTCTGTTTATCTCATGAATCCATTTTTTATTTAACTTTTATTTTTGTGGTAAAGACATACTCATTTAAAAATAACAAACTCAGTAAATCGTTCTTAAACTCGCTCTCAGAATCAGAAAGGGTATTGTACAGGGTCGTACACAATAGTGACAGGGTTGTACACAAAATCTTCTGAGAAGTGACAGCAGCTTCTGATGCCACATATACGTTGCATACGCGAGACGAATGTGCACACCAACGAGGGATCGTTGCATCGTATCCGATGGGTACGCGGGCTCAGTATGTCTCTACCTTTATTCTTCTCGGTTGAAGAGATCAACACCGTATTCAAGCATTACATTAAGAAACCTTTTTTTTCCTGGTTGCTAGAGAAAAATGTGACCCGATTACGCCGTAGATTATAAGAACATAATGTTCAAAAAGGTTTATATTAAAAGCGACGTAGAATTTTATTCGTTATTTATTTCTTGTGTATTTTTACCCTTATTTTTTTCTTTAAGTGCCTCTCCAACTAGTGAAGGCTGGCTGTAAGCTATGCATACTTGTTTTTGATCCATATAAAGCTGAGTACTACGAAAAATAGTGCAGTGGTATCCCGTTGCCTTCTGCACTTTTCTAGTGAAATTTTTACCCTTATATAATAAAAGGATTTAGGTTTATTAATAATAATAGTAATATTATACTCTTTATTTGCACTTAATTATGATACAAAAGGAGAGCTTATTGCCACATGGCAATGTCTTACAACTAGCCTAATTACAGTGGTACATGCGCGCATTGTGGAAATAAAGATTATAACATTCGTCTGCATAAAATGCAGACCAGTAAAGGTATTTAAAAACTAAAAATGCCCGAGGAAATTGGGAGAGGAAGAGGAGAAAAAGGTAAGAACTGGTTACTTTTTAGAGAGGTAGTAATCTTTGAGGTGAGTCTTAAATGATGGGGAGTTTCATATATTTGCCGGGAGATCGTTCCAGACACTTGCACCATGGACACAGAAAGAGTAAGAATATAAATCAGTATTATGACACGGATTTTTTAGCAAACTGTCAGAAGCTGACCAAAGTACGAGACCGTGGGAATTTAATGGTTCAAAAGGCTCGTGGAGATAGGATGGTGTTGATAGGGAGAGTGCACGATAGAGGAGAGCAAGTATATGAACGTTTCTTCTTAGGCGTACTGGCAATCACTTTAACTGTGCCCTATATTCGGACACGTGATCATACTTACGTAGAACGAAGATAAATCGTATTTGCAAAAGTTCAAGTTTAAATGAGTAGTTCCACTGACAAATCGAGATAAGCCACATCTGCATAGTCAAGAAAAGGTAAGAGGAGACACTGCGCAAGAGATTTCTTTGTGTCCATATGAAGAATCTTTTGAGCGTTTTCAGAGAGTGAAAACTAGCAAATATTTTGCGATATACCTCGTCCAAATGTGGTTGCCAGGAGAAATGTTCATCGACAATTAGACCAAGATCTTTCACTCTTTGCGACAAGGGTATGATGATATCGTTCAGTTTTAAAAGCGGAAGGGACTGTACGTTTACTCTGGAGAGCAATTTACGACCTCCAATCATTATAGCTTGGGATTTCAAAGGGTTGATTAGTATACAAATCAGCGCACACCATTTACAAATGTCCTGAAGATCGGAGTTCATGTTGGCGATCGAGACATTGATGTTTTCAGGAGATAAATGATAATATATTTGAACATCATCTGCATACAGATGAGTTCTGTTTCATCTGCATACAGATGAGTTAGGATTATTGTTCCAATTTTTAAAATAGCTATCATTTTTTAAAATAATTATAAATTTCAATTCCCTTACTACTGTACCGTAACTCATGTCGGTAATAAAATATTATTTCCGGATAAAAATTACCTTAGGATTTTATTTTCATTAATTATGTTATAAAATTTATTAAAATGTATTAGTTAAAACAATAAAGTGTAATAACTTTTTACAGGTGTCACGTCAGAAGTATATAGAGCAAGTAGCTAAAAGTTTGAAAAAAAAGGTAATTTTAATCCCCGACATAAATGTATGGAAATAATATAAAATATATTAGAATAACACGTAACCAATTAACATGCTTCTGTTGGCATGCTTCCTTATCTTATTTTATTTTATTACTAAATGTATAACCACGATATTTCGCGATAAAATCTAATCGTGATGATACAATTTAAGTTTAAAAATTCTCGTGACAAAAATCCGTATTTTATGTATAGCAGTGATTCTATATATGCTGAACGATTGACAGTTTCCTATTATTAGTACATATTACTAGAAAAATGCAGAAACTAGTTTTGGTATTCTTTCTGTTGGCGGTGCTATTTGTGTCTATGTCGACACAAAGTAATCTTGGCCCATGCTCGATACAAGCCTGTGATCTACTAAGGCTGGGAGTAAATCTGGCACCGCTATTGGGTAAGTGTTTCGTTTGCTCTCACTACAACATTTGGACGGATTACTCCGCCCTCCAGCCTGGTCACAGTTTCGAAGTCGCTTGCGCGGCCTCTGCCTGATATTAGCGGTAATTCAATTCGAATTTATCGCGGACCGTGGCGCCCTTTGCTGGCCGAGCTCAGACGGGAACGGATAGCCAATGGATCGTTTCAAGGTAGCCTACATCAGGTCAAACAACTACATCGCTGCTTAGGTGATGTATCAGACCGAATACAGACGCCTTACCTTCCAAATATCTGCCAGAGTGCATAGTCGATTGGAAAACGCCGCTAGAGAGCGGGAGAGGGGGGGGGGGGAGATAGCGCGGGGAGGAGGGGGGTCGTCTTCTTGCCGTTTTTTTTTTACAGTCAAACCTTTATTTAATCTTTATTTATTTAAGGAAAAGCCTAATATTGTTAACCGCAGTACATTATTACATTATACTCTCTAAGGCTTCATTTTACATAATAGCAAAATAGCAAAATATTCAAATCAACGCCGCCTAACTAGGTAAGGCAGGTGTATCAAGCAAACATCGGCTTGTGCATACGTGACATTACATCATATTAAAAACAGGTTATATATGTAAAACTAAACGGATATGGGTCATCACTTAAGGCGGCATGCGAAAAGATCTCAAAATCAATGTTCATTGATGGCCATTTAAACCATTTAAACAATAGACGATAATAGATTATTGTTATTCAGATATTCTATTAGCCTATTTTTTAAAACTTTCTCAATAATTTTAGAGAGAGTGCTAAGTATATAAAATGGGACTAAAAATATTTCAATCTAATTTTTACCGGTTTTGAAAACAGACACGGTTTTTACGTATTTCAGCCGTGTTGAAACCTTGAGTTTATATCTTTCGCGGCAATATCTCATTAGTTAGAATCTTACACGAGTAGGCTATTTGGATTCAGTCAGTTGGTTGCAATCGGTTCATTAATTACTCTTCGTTCATAAAATATATCCGAATTGACAGATGTTTCATGTAAAAAATCAAGATTAAAAAAATGGATATCAGAAGTTTGTGTTTTTCCTCACATTATTCTACCAACTGAGTAAAAACTGAGTTGAAAATCATTTACAGCTTTGTTCGAATTAGGCATTATTTGTTAGAGAAAATAAACTGAATATCAGAAAGTGACCATAAAAATACTCCAGGAAGCTATATAAGTCATAAATCATAATATAAGTCATAATTGTAACATCTCGAGTTACAATTATGACTCATAATTGTAACAAGTCATGTAAACATCTCGAAATATAAGATAAGATAAAAATTATTTATTTCCAATACAGCCATAAAATTGTGTAGGAATGACAGTAATTAATCTTAAACTAGTTACTCAATCTAGCCAAGAGATGATATACAGTATATAACTTTAAACTTATCAATTTACAAAAACAAAGACTATATGATAACAGTTTACAATAAAAGAGTTAACGGTAAATAAGTTATAATTCATGTAAACCATTACATTTATTTTGTTATTATAAAATAATATTTTATTTACATTATTTTACATACATAGATAATATATGCCCATAGTTCATTAATTCGTAGAATTGTTGTTTTTGGACTTTATATTTTTAAAGATTAACTTCTTTAAACATTCAATTTATTAATCTAAAAAAATACTTATTCTATAGGCCCTAACTATGAAAACAATACTGTTTTTTTAATTATTATTTAATTTAACAATAAACTAACAGATGATATATACATGATAGTGTATTTGCAAAACCTATGTAACAAAACTAATTTACTATCATATGAACAGTTAACAATGCTTGCATGGAAAATTTATAATAGAAATAACATGATCACTACCCTTCTTATCGCGGGGTAAAAATTTAGTCATCACTTCTGCCCGGGACAGTTTTGCGCCGATGTCGATGGCCTTGAGAGAAACGACCATAACTTTTAAACTACTATACGGATCGTAAAAAGAATAACTGTAAAATGATCGCATTGAAATTTGAAATATAAAATATTATAATCTTATCTCGTCAAACAATTAAGATAATAATGAATAAATATTAAAAAAGTTGGCATTTTACGCAGCGCGGAGCGCCCTAACCAATATTGGTTAGATACAATTTTAGAATTTGTAAGCGTCTAACCAAAAATGGTTAACTCACTTATGAAGAGTAGAGTGGAATAGTATGAGCACTCAAAGCAAAAATGTAATAGAATATTGGATTATATTGTAATAAAATACTTTGAAAACAGCAAAGCAATTTAATGCACTAATTTTTGATTTGTCAATTGTTATATAATGTCTTTTGTTAGTTGTAGTCAACGGTGTTCTAATGTGCAACCAAATTTGGTCGTTACGTAGCTGAAGGGTATTCCATAATGTGATATAAGGGTACATACAATTATACTATGATATATCTAAGGATAAGGTATAATTATATTACGATATAAAGTCATACCATTCTATACTTCATTTCCGATGTGATGCGACGCAGATCTTGATTTTCCGATTGCAGTGCAGATATTTTCGCAGCATTGTTATCTCGCTCTGGTTTTAATTGTTCCATTGACAATTGCAGGCTTTGAATCCACCACAGAAATGAGGATTGTTTGCTCCGAACTGTCTGCAATTCATTAGTGATGGTTTCATCGATGCCAACATAAAGGCGTTCAGTAATTTCCGCTACAATTTTTTTTAACTTATGGTATCGGCCATAAGTTAGAAAAATTTAAAGCGGAAATACCTGAAGGTATAATACTAATCGGTCGAAGTCGACGTCGACTATATAGATGTTGGCTAAGGACACAATGTTCTGGAATACGATGTGTTATTGGTCTTGGGTAGGCTCATTCATAGAAATGGCAGAGGGCTTTAAGCTTTGCGGTTGCAGATTTCACATTGAATCGATTTGAATTCCTCACTTTCCATTAATTTAAACACTTTCTCATGAATATTGAGACGTACGTAGCGATACGCTTCCTTGCATTCAGCACAAATAGGTAAATTATCTTCGAGATTGAGAAGCTCTTTGCATTCACGGCACTACATTTTGGCGAAATCCGGTAACTGTTACTTGCTTTGTTCCACAGGTAAAGCTAATTGAAATCGGCGCGTACGATTGCTGTGTATATTACTGTTTGTAATTAATTGAGCGACACAGTGATAAGTGAGAAATTATAATAGATTTAGTTATATTTTTTTAGTTAGTCTATCAAATCAATCTAAGTGAATAACATTGTATTTATCTTTCTTTCAGGTGTCTGCGTATGTCTCTGATACTGCCGTCCTATCGATGTACCATGCCAACCATCGAATTCATCCATATTTTAATGTTAAAAAATATCTCTAATCAAAATGTCTTTTATTATTTTAGTAATAAAAAGAAATATTTTGTTTATTGAATAAACGTGGTTGGATACTAAACTTTTAATTTTGGGTTTATTTAAAAAAAAATAAGTGACGACTCTTTCCGTTTTTCTATTAGCACCTGAGGCTCAGTTGCTAATAGAAACACCTGAAACTATAAGTCCCAGAGAGAAAATGTCAATGAAAACAATTCGGTTTTCCCGCTTCCTATTTTGTATTATTTATTAACTTTTTGTCTATTCCTTATTTTATTTTGTTTATTTTAAGTGATCAATTTGTTTAATTTTTGATTTTTTCGCTTATTTTCGTCTCAATTGGAGGCATTTTTTGTTGCAAAAGGATTAGCTTGATTTTTGAGATATATGGATGAATAGTGATCGTTAGTCGACTGCAAAAGGACCTTTAAACTTACATTGCACTGTCGAAAGTCGTGCACATCCGTAAGTATATCTCATTCAAATATTAGCATTTCCCGATCCAAGCTGGGATTTCCTTCGCTGCTTTTCAAGTAGCTTTTACTAATTTTATATATATATATATATATATATATATATATATATATATATATATATATATATATATATATATATATATATATATATATATATATATATATATATATATATATATATATATATATATATATATATATATATATATATATATATATATATATATATATATATATATATATATATATATATATATATATATATATATATATATATATATATATATATATATATATATATATATATATATATATATATATATATATATATATATATATATATATATATATATATATATATATATATATATATATATATATATATATATATATATATATATATATATATATATATATATATATATACATATATATATATATATATATATATATATATATATATATATATATATATATATATATATATATATATATATATATATATATATACATATATAAAGGCGTTAAAAAATTACGACAGTTTTTATGCCCGTGCATGTGCGTCGCAGGCGAGTGTATAAAGTGGTGTGTAGGGAGGGAAAGGGGTCGTCGATTCGGGGTAAGCCTGCGAGATCTGTCATGGGATTTAAATAAATTGCTTTGCAGAAGTGTTGTGCGGCGGAGCGCCTCTAAACATATTGCCTGAATCGAGTCTCCTGACGAGAGTAGCGAGTGAGCGGCGCCGTCGCCCCACGCCGACTATTCGTCAATCGGAACGCGAATAAAAGACTGCAATTCCCTTACATACACGAGAATACCCACTGCTTTGCCTTCGTATCTCTTTAAGTGTGCCACATTAGATACAGTTCGTGTAGAATTCGAACGATATACTACTTTCACACTCTTAGAACTATTTCACATTAGGCGGATGCGACTATATCTAATGATCTTTTGTTTCATTTTTTTTAAAATATAAGCAATAATTCAAAAAAAAAACTATTGAATCCCTATATAAGGAACCAATTTATTATTTCACCAACAACAAGCTCCAACAAGTCTCAAAAAATGTGTTCATTGCCCTTTACATTTATTTATTTATTTCTATAATTCAAGTTACAATTTACAAAAACAATATCTTTATCCTAACACTAAAATATTTTATAATAAGTGTACATATTATACCTAGCTTAGAAAGGAAATTCATCATTTTGACAAATCGGTTTACCACCTCACCTGTGTTGAGGTGGTATCTAATACGTGGTTTCAGCCTTTAATCTGATTTCGAAAACTTTCAGGCGCTTTGAACCTTACAAATGTATTTATTTACTTTTTATTTGTTGTTTGGGGCTTTCTAAGGTCTTTATGAGCCTTGTAACACTGCGACCATTGCTAATCTATTGTGTTCGCCACCTACTATTTTCTGTGCTTAAGCCTCGTATCATTTAAGAACCTCAACAGGCTTTTGGCGCCAGATTCTTTTACCTCCTCAGGTTGGAGGTAATGCCAACCCAAGTGGGTGTATCTTTTACGCATCATCGAGCCACTTTCGCACATGAGGTGCAGGGGAGTTTCCTCCGCCCCTTAGCAGAACCTGCACATTTTCGTGTCCCGGAGCTTGAGGTTGTACATGTGTTTGTTCAGGCCACAATGCCCCGCGAACGCCCAGACCGGAATGCATAGATTGTTCCTATTTAGCAATAAGGCCTTACGGGCAGTCTTACGGTCGTAAGACTAATTTGCACTTTGGAATGATTCTTTGGAATGAGACTTTGGCAAACCAACGTGTACTAACGCTTAGTGTTAGTAACCGTAAGAGTTAGTACAAACTGTAAGAGTATTATATTATAGTCCAAGCATATGGGGTTTTCTCAGGAAAAAAAATCCGGAGGTATTTGTCATAACGGTTTTATATGTATTTTTGGACGCTAAATCCGATTTTCAAATTTCCGACTACGCCAGAGGTAAACTAACTTCAGAAATCGCAAAAAACCGCAAAATGAGTTTTTTTTAGTTTTTTGCCTATAATTTAAAAATAAAGCATTTTTGATAACATATATTCAGTAAAAAAAATATAGTGATACAATTCCTACAATTCATAATAATATGTACAGATTTAGTTCCTCCAATGTACCAAACCGCTGCTAAAGCTCGCACAAAAATGGTCATTCTTTGTCTTTTAGAGAAAAACGCAGAACATTTTGAAAGTGCGGTAGAGCCGCACTTTCAAAAGAGCACGCTCGATCGCTCAATCCCTCTTTTCGGTGCCTACAGAAAGCGATGGAATCTTTATCGCAAGACATTATCGGAAACTTAGAAGTTAAACTTTTACAAAATCTCAGGATTCGAAATAACTCCAAGGATCATCTTATGACAATGAGTTAAAAGATACACTCTTCTTCTGATATTGTTACTACTCTTAATTATGAAATTTTACAATGGTTTATTATTTCAAGACACTATCTCACAACTAACCTTACTATCAAATATGCACTTACAACCGGAGAACCCGCCACCACAAGAAGGTATAACGATGTTGATCGTTCTTTCAACCATGGGGTAAACGTAGAGACTTGGAGATGAAACAGTCCACAGACTGTTATTGTGGATACAGACATAATAACTCCAATAAACGAAACGGCATCCGATATAAATATGTTCAAGAGTGTAATAGTTTCATATTATTACCTACTTACTTAAGTATTTTTTACGCTTTTACTTTTATACTATTGTATAGTAATATTCTATACTTTGGATGTACGCTGTATGCATATGATATACCATCTGTGCTAAAACCTAATTATAATAAAGTTTAGTCTAAATTGTAATTCTAATACGCTATTCTAAATATATTATACCACAAGCGCATTAATCTATAACACTGATGTAAGTGAGGGAGACTAGTACAAAATGATCAGGATATTATTTTCAAATTTATGAAACTAATGTAAATTTCATTAATGTGTAATGAAACTATGCCCCTTTTCCTATAACTGCTAGAATACAATATTTTAAGGAAATTGTATCATCATATTTTTAAAATAATATTGTTAAACAATAGGACAGGATCATTTTGTACATACCTGTGTGTTAAATCATCCCAAGTAAAATACGCAAATTTTATTAAAATAACTTTATTATGTGGTAGTTATATCTTGCTCCTGTTTACGTACAATTAAGATCACCTACTTAGGAATCTGCATCGTTTACGTCTTCGCTAGCGCACAGTTCATTAGCCCAATTTTTATATTGGCCACTATGGTGCGTCAATTCACTTAAATAAATTAAATTATTAATTAATAAAAAGCAGTGAAGCTACCAGATCCTCGTCCCCCGCGCGCGCTGCCCCTGCGCCTGCGACGAGCGGTCGCGGACCGCGCCGCGACGGAGACCTACTCGGTGGCGTCCGGCACTGTCCGGCACTGTCCGGCAGTCGCTCGTATGAAGTCACGGTGAAACCACGTTATTTTGTTATTTCGCTCCGCTTGATTATTTACGTCAAAATCCAATTTATCGTTAGTAATTTACCGACGACGCGATCCGCCATTACTGTCTGTACCCACTTGACACCTGTTGGACGTTATGCATTCATTGTTTCCTACTAGATTCATAATCCAAAATTATACCTTGATAATTGGTGTTTCACGAAGAAGATATTTATTAGTATGTTTATTCTAAGTCAATTATTTAAGGAACCTATTGTTTTTATTTTTGACGATATCTGGATGCTCTTTGCATAATATGCAATTAGCTTGGAAATATACATACCTGGACTGCGCAGATAGTTCAAGTTTCCAGAGCAGATAGAATCTTTGCAAACATAATATAGAGCAGACATAACTGAGAATATCTTCAGGATTTTAGTGAAATTTAGATTTTTATGAATTTAGTTTCCTCGGCAATCAAATAAGAAATTCTGAAGCGACGATACGATATACGATTGACGTCACACGTCGATATTTGCGATTCGATAGGCCTTGAATATTGGGAGCTAATGGGCCTTGTTGCAGTTTGGCCACGAAGACCTATGTGTTCAGGGTTGGTCATACTCACGGGTCAACAACCATCCGGCGGCCTCCACGTAGAAGAGAGAGCCAGGGTAGGGCGGTAGCCTGCGGGCAAGTCTCCCCTAGGAGTCAACCTTCGGGCGCTTTTGGACGATCTGCGCACCGTGCGGCGTCAGGCGATCGATTGTGCATTCCGACTAACAGCCGGGGGAGTCTGGTGACAGTAATGTTTCCTATAGAGCGGGGGTATTTGGTAACCTCATGGCAACTGCTCTTGAAACGACCATTCGGCCGTTCGACCAACGACCCAGATATCCTACCAAACTGGTAGGCAGGGGACGAGGCTGCCCGCTGGGTACTTGGGCCCGGTGCCTCGATGTAAGGTGTTGGTCTCTGACACCGCCCCACTGACGTTAGGGGTAATTCAGAGAGAATTTATCGCTAATCCTCAGCGTCTTTAATTGTCAATATCACTCGGGATCTGGTGACAAACGGATCGAAAGTGACGCTAGGTCAACAGCTACCGCCCGCTACTTAGAAAAAATACGTCTCAAGATTCCCCCTTCCCCCGGTTATTCGCAGGACTGCGCAAGCTAAATTGACATGGCCCGATGCGCAAACCGCCAAGCTCTGCCGCTGATGTTCCCCCGGGTCCGCACTTCCGATTTCAATTGAGGTAGCAGCCGCCGGCAGAGTTCACGGCGGCCATTTCAAGTCCCTCTTCGAGGAGGCTACCGGATGGGAGCTAAACCGGGAATTGGGTCAACCCGAGAGCACAAGCGGGCCATCGCGTCCAAGCTAAACGGAACCATTAGGAACCAGACAGACATCCAGACCATCACGTCAACGTCTTATAAATAACGTTTTTTTTTATCCACCAAAGCCCGTGCTTTTTTGTGGATACTCCCTTGTTGCTTTTAGGTATCACCAGAGAGAACCGTGGCTATGGAAGCTACTAGGTCCCATTCGTCAGCTGTGGCACGAAACCATAAATGCGTAAACCAAAAACAAAAATAAACTTATTAAATTTACGAATGGCGGGCTGTTAGGCGAGAGTGTGGTGACAGCGTCACATATGTCCACGTCGTAAGCGATAAATATGTTTTTTTTCTCTTCACTGCACAGGCGAATATTTCTTTAAGAAACCAATTTAAGTTGGGCGAGGGCGCTCGCCGGTCGGGACTTGAGTTTTCAGAGTTTTCCGAGTGTTCGCTGTCTCGCGACGAATTCATTGGATGACTCTTTTCATTACTTTTTGCACCCTCATTTCGCGCCAATTTCTCAATCGATACTCGAAGGAATGAACAAGAAAATCTTTTATTACCTAATTAACCCCTCAAGCGGCGGGTGTACATCTTGGCAGTCACCTGTCATTTCTGAGATTTGAAGGTCAAAAATATAGCACTTTAGAAAAACGATCATAAGAAAGAAACTACTTGATGGATTATGAAAAGAAGAAGATCGCTATGAAATATAAAAAATTAAAACCTCATTTTGTAAAATAATTAGATAATTATGAATAATTATTAGAAAGTTGGAGAACTGAAAAAAACTCATTTATTCAGCGATATCAACGTTTTATCTCAAAATACGAAAACCTGTCTAGAAATTGTAAACACTTTTGTGTACGTTATTACATGCTTTACTAAATCTATTAGTTCGTTTTATTTATTTTCATACATATATCCGAAGGGAAGCTACATAATATCTGAAGAGAAACACAGATCCGAGCAATGGCAGCACTCGACTAAAAGCTCCCAGAATATAAACAATTATATTAGGGATTCTAGACGGCGAAAAGCACGACTGAATAATCGTACAATACAGAATGTATCCGTCTTTTTCACACATATTTAAAAGGGAGTGGTTGCACTGTGATTTTATTGTAAATTCAGTTCGTTGAGATCGCGGTTTGTCGCCCCGCGCTCGTACCCGTTTTGGGACGTTACTGAGCATTGACTACAATACATCGTACCCGATTCGGGACGTTACTGTCTTCGGGGACTAAATAAGATAACGTCAAGGTAATATAGTCCTTTTACTTATTAGGTTGCAGTTCTATGAAATAAAATGAAGGATCAGAATTATATATAATAAATATATACTTATGTAATTATTAGAAATCTCTACCCCCTATTTTAGATGCAATTTTGCAATTTTAAAAAGAATTGGTCAACGCATCTACTTTGAAACTCTTGTAAAAAAGAAGTTTTTAGAGTTGATGTTTTTCATGCAAAAAATATCCACTATTAAAAAAAAACATAAATCTGTTGGAGCAATATCAAATCAAATCACTTCAATTCATCATTTGCAAATCTGGGCGTAGAAAATATAAAAAAATAAAAAATGAGAACATACAGAAATATTTAATTCCACAAAATATTTTTTATTTTTTATTTAGGTAAAAAACAGTCATAAACAAATGTTTTTACAAATACACTTAAACAAATAGACCTACATTACCATTAATTTTAACAAAACTTGTAAATGTAGCCACAACAATGTAAATGTCTAGTCGGATCGAACTGTTTTCATTTAGTACGAGTACCTAAATTATTGGCTGTAAACTAAAACTAATGCAACAACAAATCACTCAATTGTTTCCTAAAAGTAATTAATGACACTGAGAATATATCTCTGTCGTTCAAAAAACTATTAACAGAACATCCAAAAAATATTAATACATATTTGAATCACAGGATAAATTTCATTATGGTGCCTAAATTCACAAAATTATTAGTTAAATTATTCTGTAACCTAAAACCAACATAAACAAAAATGCTAAAAGACGAGAATAAAAGACGACTTAAAAGAAAAAGACGAGAAATCACTTCTAGAATACCTACAACTAACTAGTTAACTACCTTTAACTAATTACATATAATATTTAAGTGAAAAGCAGAATATTTAATATAAACCCAGAAAAATGTACTTATTGAAAAGAAAGAAAAAAAAGATAGTCAGAGAAAATCTAAGTTATATGTACCCATCATAATACACAAAGATCAGGAAATATACAGGTCAAAATTTAACGTTAAAATAAATATAATCACAATAAAAACATAAAAATAATTAGATGTAATAATCGTCTTTGAAATCGAAATCCAGTTAGATATGCCAAATATTAAACAACACAAAGATACCTACTCTAAAAATAACATTACACAGTTATAACTTAAATACGGAAAACAAATGGTATAATTAAAATTAGTATTAAAACTTATTCAAATTTTATAAACATTTTCTGTTCTGGCGAGTGCAAAAAACCTTACAACTATGCATCTGTTTGCTGTGGGTGCGGTATTGCAATGTCGTGCATGTACGAAAGCCGATTGTTTAATCGCGAGGTTCTCCATCATTGTGTGTAGTTATTGACAGTCTACATTTACTACTTCACGGTTCAAATCGATCAATTGTTGATGGTAGCGTGCACCATATTGAGTTGTCGACTACAACGGGCAAGCCCGTCACCACAGGAAGTTTTAACGATTAGTCGTTCTATCGACCTGCAGTGAGCGTAGAAGACTTTGGACAAAACAATCCGACGTCTAGCTACGCCACAACCCGCTAGAGACCAACGCCTTACCGCGAGGAGCCAGTTATGTTAACTGGCGGGCGGCACTCGCGCCCTAACTACCAATTGTGACCAGATTTCTCCGGTCTCTCGATTGGTTCCGAGTTCGAGGTCGCTTGCGCAATCCTCTCCCTTAAGAAGCGGTGAAACGGTGTATACCGAATCTATCGCGGACCATGGCGTCCTTTGCCCGCCTCTCGCCCGGGATCGGATGGCCAATGGTCAATTCAAGAGCAGTCGCCGTAAGGTACGCAACCACCCCCGCTCTATAGGAAACAATACAGCTTCCAGACTCCCCCGACTTTGAGCCGGTAGTCCTTCATGGCCTGTCGATCGACCCGGTGGCGCACCGAGCTGGGGAGTTTGCCCGCCTGATTCGGGTGGAGTCCTTGCGTGTCTGGCAGGCTAGATGGGACGCCGGGGGTACGGGCCGCCTCACCCATTGCTTTTTCCCGTCCGTCGCAGTGCGGATGGCAAATTCGTTTCTGCGGTTCGACCACCATACCACGCAGCTGGTTGGGGGCCACGGAGAGTTCAGAGCCAAACTATTTGACTTTGGACTTGCTGATGACCCCCGATGCGCCTGTGGGTATGGTCGCCAAACTGCGGAACACGTAATTTGGTCTTGCCCAATTCTAGCGGCTGCACGGGAGAAATTGATGGATGCAGTGGGCGCGTGCGTTGGGCGCTCTCCGATTTGGTACCCGGATCTGGTCAGTTGTAGGAGCTGCTTCCAGTCGTTTGGCGAGTTTGTGGAGCACTGGGTGGCTTCTTGGGAAAGCATGAGGCCTCGGGATACCCCCCAGGGGGTACCCTCTTCCTTGGTGGCGTGATTCGGCGGCTACTTCCAGCCCGAAGTGCCCGTCTCTGTGTCCGTCTCTTTACCGCCCCGAAGGGCGTTTCGTTCTTTGCAGGATCCAGGGATTCCTCCCCCCCGTGGCTGCTCCGAGACCTGCCCACGGACCGTGCGCCTCCACCATCATCGTTTCTGGAGCGTCCTCTACCCCGCTTACCGGCCCTAAATTTGTTATTTGTTGTTTTATTATTTTATTTTGTGAATATGGTAAATTTAGTATTATTTTTGTAAATTTTTACTTTGTAAATTCTTTTATTATTATAAATAAATGGGTTCTCGGGGCGGTACGGGGGGGGTGGTTTACCCTATTTCACCCCCTACGCGTTCTACCCTTCTGGTACGCGCAGGGTTGTCGTAGCACGACATCCCGGGCAGACAAGACGACCCTCGTCGTTATAACTGCCCGGGCGGTGGGCGGGGTTTGCTGCCCTCACCTATCGCCTTGAAACTCTAAACTGTTAGTCGGAGTGGGAGCTAACGGGCCCATGATGAGGTGGCCATGATGACCCATGTGTTCAGGGTCGGTCACACTCACGGGTCAACACCCATCCGATGGCCTCCACGCATGGGGTGCGAACCTGGGTAGGACACTGGGTCAACCAGTCTCCCCTGGGAATCAAACCTCTGGCGCTCCTGGACGGTCTGCGCACCGAGCGGCGCAAGCCAATCGATTGTGCTCTCCGACTAACAGTCGGGGGAGTCTGGGAACTGTATTGTTTCCTATAGAGCGGGGGTGGTTGCCTACCTTACGGCGACTGCTCTTGAAATGACCATTGGCCATCCGATCCCGGTTCAGAGTCGGGCAAAAGACGCCTTGGTCCGCGATAGATTCGATGCACACCGTTTCACCGCTTCGTAAGTTTGAGGACCGCGCAAGCGACCTCGAACTCGGAACCAATCGAGAGACCGGAGAAATATGGTCACAATTGGAAGCAAGGGCGCGAGTGTCGGCCCGCCAGGTAACATACTGGCTATCTCGCGATAAAGGCGTTGGCTTCTTGCGGGTTGTGGCGTAGCTAGACGTCGGATTTGTTATGTCCAAAGTCTTCTACTCTCACTGCACGGTCGATAGAACGAAGAATCGTTAAAACGTCCTGCGGTGACGGGTTCGCCCGTTGTGGTTGACATCTCAATATGTTAGTCGGAGTGCACAATCGATTGGCTTGCGCCGCACGGTGCGCAGACCGTCCAGGAGCGCCAGAGGTTTGATTCCCAGGGGAAACTGACCAGGGCCAGAGTCCTACCCAGGTTCGCACCCCGTGCGTGGATGCCGTCGGATGGGTGTTGACCCGTGAGTGTGACCGACCCTGAACACATGGGTCATCGTGGCCAACTCATCATGGCCTGGTAGCATGCACCAGTAACTGTTTCACCTGGTTTTAGTAGCTCATACCAGATAACACCATGCTGATCCCAGAAAATACACAGTCGATTGGGGCCGTTGGCCGAGGCTCAAATATATTGTGTGGGGTTGTTGAAATACATCCATTTTTCATCGCCAGTGATGATTCGATGGAGAAAACTTTTTCTATTTTGCCTGGTAAGTAGCATTTCACAAGTAGTTTTTCGGTTTTCTTGTTGTCTGTCGGTCAGTTCATGTGGCACCCATCTACCGACTTTAAAACCTTCAAACGCAAGGAAACGGTTTTTTTGTATCACATTTAGTTGTTCAGTGAGCTGTAGTTGCGTTTAACCATCATCTTCATCCAATAATGCTTGCATTTCGGCGTCTTCAAACTTTTTCGGTGGCCGGCCACGCTCCTCGTTTCTCACATCAAAATAACCACTTTTAAATTTATTGAACCCTTCATTGCACTGTGTGCGACCAAGAGCATGCTCTCGATGCGATTCAGAAGCGTGCAAGCATTCGATGCGATTCAGAAGCGTTTTTCTTTAAATGGAAACAGAAAATCAATGCTTCCCGCAAATGAGAGTTATCAGGCACGAAATTCGACGTTTTTACGAGCGAAACAAAATGCGTTGTTATATGAAACTTGTCAAATTGTGAACTGAATATTGTTGACAGATGACAAAATGAACAATTGAGACAGTTAGTACAGTTCGGAAGCTCACACGTATTCGGCTATCGACCGCTAGATGTAGTTACCAGTTTCATATTTGTACACCAGTATATGGATAAATAAAACAACAAATATTTCCTAAAAGAAATGTAATAAAAATATTTATAAATACAATATTTCACTTTCTCTAACGGCAGTGGTGTTTTTTATTCTTTTAATTATATATACTACTAGTGTCTTTATGCCTGTACTTGCATATTTAATGCTAATTTAATACTTTTTATGTATGTACTTATGTATAATAAGATCGGTAATGACTGTAATGTTGATTTGTTTATAAAATTAATAAATAAATAAATAAATCAGGACTGACTCACTATCAACAATGCCTTGCTGAACCAAAACGTCGTTCTAGACCAGTGATTCCCAGAGTGGTCAAGGTGGACCCCTAGGGGTCCACAAGTGACTCGACGGGGGTCTACGTTACCGTGAAAAAAATGGGGGTTCACAAGTTATAAGTTTACGAAAATGTATCTGGTTTCGACAGTAATAAATGTAAATGTTGGCTTGACTTTACTTATCAGTGTTTATATAGCATTAATTTCCTTTTTTTTAAACCACCCCTATTTTTTTTTTGTTTATTCTATTTTAAGAAAGTCGGCGACTGTAACTTGTAAAAACTTGCATATACGATATTCAGGACAGGGTTGGAAATCAGCTGCGATGCGAATTTCCATCGTTAAATCTAATCTTCACATTTCTTGACGAGTTTTGGGAATATGGTAGAAATGTAGCCTACCGAAACCAGTAAAATTTTGAACGTGGTCTACGAGAAAAAAAAAAGTTTTGGAACCTCTGTTCTAGACTATCAGTGTACAATATATGCATAAATGAGTGCTAGAGATTTAAATTTATCCGTCCAAGGAATAGCTCAATATTTTATCTCTGTATCCCATAACATCCAATAACATATTCAGATGTTGCCTTTCTCGACATCAACGAAGATCTACCAATGTAGAAAGGCTGCAAATTCGATTCATTTATGATATAAGAAAGTATGACTATATTACGGAGTACAGAAGGAGCTCTTCAGAATCTTGAAAGGTGCCGCCTAGAGCTATCCAAGTAGGTTCAAACCTCTATATTTTTACAGGCGCCCTCTGAGAACCATTGACAACCTAGTGTTCACGATTTCTGGTCACAGAAGTGATTTCTTCTCGCACTCCTTCTCCATACGTGGAGCCCGTCTCCGGAATGCTTTACACACATGCATACGTATAGCACCGAGTTTGTTTTGTTTTAAACACATGCTCAAAGAACACTTGAACCCACGCTCATAAACTTTTCCCTACTTTTCGCTCCCCCTTGCGTCCCCTGCGTCATTATAGGTTTATTGTTTTTTCTTATTTTTTTCTACTGCATTTAAATGTACGAATTGCTTTTATAAATTTAATTTTTAGTTTTATCTTATTTTTACCGCATATGTTGTTTCAATAGGTTAAGGTTATCTGTAAGATATTGCTTTTAGGCAATACGCTAGCCTTTTTAGTTAATCGAATAAAGAGTTTTATTATTATGGGTGAGTTGCACCAACCGGCCTGTTAAATTCTCCTAACCGTCGCTAACTAACCACGATAAACAATTTAACAGCCGGTTAAATTGTGTCGGCTTGCAATAACTATTTGGACGTGCCGGTTAACTAACGCCCGGTCTGAGTTTGCAAAATCCATTTTTGAGCGTTAGAACATAACCATAGACACAACCGAGATCGCGATCGCTCGCCTCAGCCAATCACAGCACAGTTCAAAATGGCGGACGGGTGGTCTTCAGCTCATCAGCTGTCAAATTGCCAGACGCATTTGTTTATATCTCGCTTTCGCGTCTTTCCTCATCAACATCAGACATATTGGAAAACATTTTAGGAGTGCGATAACCAAAAAAAATCTAAATAAGCGTAAAAACCGGGGCACAGGCGACGCGATCAAATCTAACATCGAAAATTGTCAGCTAGCGTTTGACAGCTCGCTAACGGCTGGTTAGTGGCGTTAACTGGCACCAGGGCTCGGTTAGGGAATTCAACTGCGGTTAGCTTAACAGAGCACGGTGCAAGCAGTTTCGAGTATTTAACTGTGGTTAGGCTCGTCAAACACGGTTATCTATCTTAACCGAGCTTAGTGCAAGTCGCCCTATTATTGTTATGTTTTTATCCCATGCGAATCCCGGATATTTGGCTAGGTTAAAATAAATTAATGCAATATACGACATATTAATCAGCAATGTCCCGTAATTAAATACAATTTCAATTAAAATATCGACGAGGCTTTTCATTCGCTGATCGGGGTTCGCTCGATCCGCAGTGCAAATTCACTTGTATTATGTAATTCGACCATTTAAAATGGCAGCGATCGCTGTCATTTTAATTAGGTTTTCGCTTTCGGCGCATAAAACTCTGTTCTGTCCGTTGTACGGGGGGGGGGGGGGGGGGTAGGGGGGAGGGGGGAAGGGGGGGGGGGGGCAACAGACATACAATATCCATTATTAATGAGATGCAAACACATCGACCTAAAAGTTTACTGTTTTCAAATGGAAATGTAATTAATTAATTACTTTCGAGTAAATTTGCTTCGGTTTTTGGAGGTGTTTATTTATACATACAGAAAGTTCGGTCTTTGGATATACGTGAGGAATACCGATTCGATCGGGATTAGGAAAACGACAGAAAGGAAATAACTAAATAAATTAGGAGTAAAAACACATTTTTTAAAACACACAAGAGTAAAACTAGCTTTTTTTAAAATGCTCCGTCCCGAGGCAATCCTGGGTGCAGCAGCCATGTCATAGTAAAACGGGATGTTACAATTGAGCGCTATACAGAATTTCGTGTTTTTATTGTTGACTTGAGGAGTCCCCTCGTTGAAAGCCAACCCTGGGTGCAGCAGCCCCAACATAGAACGGGCTATCATAATTGAATGCGTATACAAAATTTCGTTTCTGTGCTGTTGAGGAGTCCCTTCGTAAGAAGCCAACCCTGGGTGCAGCAGCCATGTCATGGTTAAATCTAGAACGGGCTAGCATAATTGAATGCGTATACAATTTGTGTGTCTGTGCTCTTGACCTTGGAAGAGTAGCCTCGTCGGTAGCCGATACTATAAAAATGCATTGTCATCGAAACTGAAAAATTTCAACTTCATTGGACCCTCGACCCCGCGTACCGCTGTTGGTACGCGTACCACTTATTGGGAAACACTTTGCTAAGGTGTTACACGTATGAAATAAAAAGGACACGAGTGGGTACATACTTATATTGTATTAAATGCCTCTAAGGATCTTTTCTTTTTGAACATGTATATCCCAATATGAATTAGAGCAACGACTCTTACAAATGCTAACCGCCCTTTCCCTCCCCCACCCCCTCTCACCTAGCACCTAGCAGATAGTGTACCTAACTTATTTCCCAATCCAGAGCACGCTTATACTGCAAACAGAAGAGTTAATTAGTAACACGGCTAATCTTCTTTCACCGGCTAGGATAATATTTGTCGCACCCGAGCAACCATTTGGCGGCGCAGCACCATATATTAATCATGGATTTTAGTGCATATTTTTACAGATCCGACATGAACCGGAATTTCCCAATTGACGCGCTACTCATATCAACTATTAGATGATTATGTCTGACAATATATTAGATTTGGTATGAAAACTTCATAAATAATAGGGGTCTATATAAGGTGCTCATTTAAAACTTCGTGCTACCGTAAAATGCTCCATATTAGCTGGATCCAAGGAGCTTACGAAAATAGCTACATATCCAGGCTGGAGAGTATACAAAAACGCTTTCTGAGGTTCCTGTACTTTAAACAGCATGGATATTATCCCTTTCTATATCCTACGGCATTTATTCTGGGGATGGTTGGGTACAACTCACTAAGCCTAAGAAGAGATTGGCTGTCAATCTGCCACATATATAAACTGCTTAGGGGGTTCGTTGATAATCTGACCATCCTTAGAAGAATCGGTCTGTTTGTACGCGCCAATTACTACCGTGCTAGGACTCACGTATTGTTCGCGTTACCGCGAGCTAGAACTAACATCGCTCAACACTGCTTCACGGTGCGGACGCTTCGTAGCCTAAATGCACTATGTTCGACTGAGTCAGAATTGGATATTTGGACGGTGAACTTAGCACAACTGCAAAGTACGGTAATGGCATTTCTTAGCAATCAAGTAATTAGATAAATATGTAGTATGTAGTATTAAAATTGTTAAAAAGTAGTAACTAGTATAATAAGAAATGTTAGATAAACATTAGATCTATATATGTAAGTATAATAGTTTAATATTACACTAACGTATTTCTCTGTCTTGTTTGCTATAGTGTAGAATAATAATCTATAATATATTAGAATAATAATGATAGTAATAGTAATAGAGTAGAGTAATAATAATATTATTAACAATGGAATTATAATAATAGTCTATAGTAGAATAGTAGTTATAATCTAGAATAAAAGCCTAGAAAAATAATTAACGATTTGGAATCATCTGTAAGGTTAATTATGTTTTGGGAAATAAATAAATAAATAATAATATCAAAAGACAATGGGCTCGATTGCTTTTCTTCGTGAACTAAAATAGGAACTTAGTTCAACCGAACGAGACAGAGCAATACGTTAGAACGGAATATAAAATAAACGATTTTCCCGCACCAAATCTACCTGTCGAACTTATAGACGCTCGAATAAGTTTGAACACATTTCGTGCGGTGTTAGATTTAGCTGCTTTATTATCAGTGGGTAGTTTTAATCCGAAAAAGTGACAACCGTTCATTTCACATCCCGCTATCACGTACTGCTCTGTCTCGTTCACCCGAAATAATTACTAATTTTAGTTCAAGATAAACGCAATCGAGCCCAATGGGCATTTTTGTATAAAAGGTGCACCCAGAGTTTAACAACTAGGAACAAGAGAGAGCCATTATTTATGTTTGTGTAAAGAAGTAATAATATAAAAGTTCTACTCATTAATCCATGTCGTATTGGAATTATACACATACGAACTTTTGTAAATAATAATGATTCTGTGAAATAAACTAGTTGTTAACCCAGTTTAATAGGGTTTATTATGTTATAAATTTCTATTTGAATCAACAATTGAACTAAAATCCAATAGACACTACCCCTTGAGTATGATACGACCAAATCTGGTTCTGAAACAATTATCCGTTGAGTATGATACGACCAGATCTGGTTCCGCGTTTTTTTCACTTCTTGGACGTTCTCATATTTATTAATAATTATGTAATTGTTTTACAAAATGATATTTCAATATTCTATATTCGAAATTTCAATGCAATCATTGTGCAGTTGTTCTTTTTATGATTGGTGTAGTAGTTTCGTAGTTATAGTACTTTAAGGTCGATGTCGCCGAAAATCCTGCAAAAGAGACAGATGCATCCATGAAAATACCCATTTACTCCAAGGGTTAAAACAATTTTAGTATAAAAGCCCGAAAGTAAAAACGGCATCACATAAAAACAGAAAACACTCAGAACATAAACGTAAAACGAAGGAATGACAACGGGCCAGATGCCAAATTATTCCTGCCACCCATATACAAAGTATACATCTTTAAATTGATAATTTGCTGTGTCTCTTTCATCCATAAACTTGCTTAGTAGAACCCAACGTAAAACAAAGGAATTTCGACGGCCCAGGCGGCAAATCCTACCTGACACCCGCACACTGATCAACTATCTCTGTCTTATTGGTAGGCTGTTTCTTTTTCATCAGTAAATTTATTTACTGATTTAGTTCCAGGATAAGATAAGTACTCACTCGCTAATATACAATACTATATTATTAGTTAATATTTATATAGGCATATAGTTTGTGATTTATTTTCTATATTTTATTTATATAAAAAATATTAACAACGCAATCTTTTAAATAAAACGAAGTAAATAAGATATTTTACTAAAAAAGTGTAATTATTGAACAAAATATTATTCAGTTTCATAACTTTATATCTCTTTTCAGCCACATATTTCAGTTTAGCTGCAGTAAAATGAAATGTTACACTTGTGATAAGCTTTCGTTTGGTATATGTTTTATAAGAAACTTCGTAAGTGGGTACGAAATTGCAAATTTATTTATTTATTTAAGAAATAATTACTATAAAACATTGATTTTGCTTACAAAAATAACAGGAACCGAATAGAAAAATCTTAACCTTTTGATTATTTGATTCTGTCACCCAACTGGGACTAGCCTGTTCTGGGGTGGACAGGACTAATATTACAACAAATTATGGATAAGTTTCAGTAAAATGTTAAAAAACTAAATTGCTCTAAAATGTGGTTCTCAAAAAGAAAGTATTTAAAAATTTGATAATAAATAAATAAATAAATAAATATATAATTAAATAAATAATAAATCAACCAATTAATAAATAAATGAATAAATCAATCAATTAATAAACAAAGATATAAATAAATAAATACGTAATTACCTAAATAAATAAATAACTTAATGAATGAAATAATTAAATAATTAATCAATCAATCAATCAATCAATCAATCAAAACACCAATCAATAAACAAAAAAATAATTAAAAAAAAATACATTGTCTTTGTGAATCAAGTAAAACGTGCTTTTTAAACGAATTCTGTTATATGACTTGATATAATGTTGACGATGATCGCATATTGAATATTTTACAAGTTTTTGCTAAATGATGTAGAAGCTACACCAATATTTACCCTCATAAAGCGATTCGAATTGTAGTCAGATATGACTAAATTTCTATAGTTAAATGCCCCAAGGACAGATATTATAAAAAAAAAATTGGAAAATAAATTAGGTTGCCTAAATATTATTTTCACGGAATTTCAGAGAGGGGTAAGGGCGACTGTGAATTTAATATTCTACTTGGTATTCCTGTAATAAGATATCTCTATTTGTGCTCCTCTCGTCTTCCAAGTCTAATCCATACACTAAATAATTATCACGATAACGACTCAAAAAACTCACGATAATGACTCACTTGCTGTGCCGACACACAAACCACAATACCAAAGTAAGCCACTTATCACTAATTCCTCCCTATTCTGCCATCGTAAATAAAAACACAGTAACTTCATTTACTGTGTTTATACAAGTTTGGTTCTTTAATCACGAGTTAGAGTACTATAAGGCAAATTTTTCGGTTTGTCTGTCGATGGATAGTTACCGAGACAACACAGTATTTATTAAAAAAATCGTAATATTTTTAATAAAAAACACAGGATGTATAATTTTTTAAGTTAAAATACAGTAACCTATTATTTACTGTGTTTTTTTTTAATACCTATAAGCATTTAAGGAATATTTTTGTTTAATTACAACACGGCTTCTTCAGATACTGTGGTTTTAGGTAAAATTTTGTAAAAAGTTAACTTATTAATACACGAATTAATCACAATTCTGTGTTTAAGGTGCCTGCAGTTTTTTATTTATTTGAAAAAAAAAATATTTATTTTACTTGGTTAGAACACAGTAATGGGTAAAATTAACCTATAACACAGTAACCACTCAGTTTCGGTGTTGTAGCTTAAAAATATAAAATTTATCAAATTATTTTCCTAATTTAAAACACAATATCTAATTTAATTAATTAAACCATTATAATTTAATATATATTTTTATGCAGAATTGAAGTTTTAAGTATTTTTTAATACGAAAGATTAAAAGAAATAATCTATATTGATTACTCTGTTCATGGAGACAAATATTTAATAACTGAACTTTGACCGCGTTTTTCTCAAAACGTCTTTTTTAAAGTTACTGTGTTTTCATTTACGACGGCAGTATTCTAAACGAACCTAATAAAGATAGGCGACTTACATACCCCTACGATATTTCTTCATACAAAAGTAGCGAGTATAATCCATAAAATGACTACTCAGTAAACCGTGATAATTGAGTATAGTCTACAGTAAAATTAGACGTATTACAACATACTTTGTTAGTAACTAAATGCAACATCAGTTTTAGAAAAATACTACCGATACAAGGAAAATACTATCAATATAGGAGGAGGAGGGGGAGGTTGGGTTGGAGGAGGGTAAGGGGTCAGGGGGGCATCTTGTCTACTCGCCGAAAAAGTCTTGGGGTGACACAACCGATTTTTTAACACAGCGTTTTTAACAACGGGTTTTTTACACTGATTTTTTAGCATGCTATAAATGTTAGAGACTAAAATAGCAAATCTGATCATTGTTCCCGTTTACGTAATTGTTCATTATTTGATTAGCGTTAGTATACCATTTATGAAAATAATTTTGTATTTCCTAATAAAGAGCTTTTCGCGTCTCCTGAAAAAGTTACTTTTTCGTTAATAGTTGATAGTCTTTTATTCGTTTAAAATTGCAAATGAAATAAGACGTTATAAAAAATATTTAAACCCCAAAAAAACTAATTATCAACAAAAACAAACAACACAGAAATACAAAGCCTAAAACTAATGCTGTAAATAGTCAATAAAAGTAAAACTATTAATAATCAAAATCAAACGAAATAAAAGATAAATGCTCATTATTTACATTACACGACATTAATTTTAATTAATAATTGAACGTTATCAAATTATTCCTAAGAGGTTTACCGCTCAAGTTTTGACGTAAGAATAATAGAGGTAACTTGGAGGTAATATTATTTTGCATAATAAATGTAAATTAAGATATTGTAATATTTTTTCAAGGGCGTCTATCTTATAAAGAGCATGACAATGTGTGATGAGCCAGTATTTAACTCTATTTTCGAACATTATTGGTTATAAACTTTGAAGTCTAAATACCAAATATGCAAATGACTGGATTAGCGTTAGCGTTAGACGTTAGCTTTGCTTCTTGTAAGTGAATGTTAAGCGTACATTCGTGTATGATGTCTTTAGCATACAGTAAACAACTGAGAATATACGCTGATATTTCGACATTATTAAAGCGAATTATCGAACTCGTCTGATTGAATCATTCATATTCTGTGACGGTGAATAGCGTACGTGCCGAAGTGGAACCAAAAACAGGTAGCGAGCAGCTTAGCTCAGCTTCCCCAGGGAAAGACTCGAAGCGATGAACTCTACGGAAAGCGTACTCTGGTCGATCGTCGCAGCCACCGCTTTTCAGCTACTCTCGAGTGAAATTGAGAAACGTATTTTCTCTTCGTCGCCCGATGGCACTTTTATTCGTCTTTGTAATATTGATTATATAGCGTATAACGATTCGGCATTCAGGAATTTACTATGAAACGCAACGTGTAGATATTCAGAATCAGATTCAGATTCATTTTATTGGTATCTTGTATACAAGTCATACATACAGTTAAGCAAACAAACATTTTTTCTATCATAATGGAAACGTAAGAAAATATTAAAATACACAAGGAAATTAAAATAATAATAAAAGAGAAAACGAAAGAATACACAACATTAATGTAAAAGAGAAAATACAAGAGGAATGCAAGGAGATAATTTACACTATTACAAGGACAAATCAATAACACTTCAGCCACCAAGCATTTTAGTCGTCACTCTAGTAATATTCCTCCAGTTAGTGAAACACCTTATCTGTTAGGTACTTCATAGTTCCAATAAATGTATAATATTTTATTATTATGTTTAATATGCCATTTTTTTTTATTTAACAGTATAACGGTGCAAAATTTAGGCATCTAACTTATGCGCATTGTGCATTATTTAAAATACTTTTATTGGCACAAAATTGTGCATTACTTAAAATACTAATGGTTAGAAACTCACACAGTGTCACTTCAATAAGCTTAAATAGTATCGTACCATATAGCGTATTAGATTGCTCAACGTCGTAATACGATTTGGCAACCACGATTTTACTACGAAAAGCAACGTGTAGATAGCACTCATAGTCCCAAAAAAATATTAATCTTCTATTATTATGTTAAATATGGCGACTTTCGTGGTATAACAGTATGACGACGCATTGTAGATGGCGCTCTAAACACGCCTTTAAGGTATAAATCAAAAATATAATACAAAACGATTTTTTAACCTTCAAGCGGTCGCGCGGCGTCGAATCGACCGCATTCGGTATATTCCGCCCTATCATCGTTATTTCATATCGTATGCATTTACCATACCTGGAAGCCTGTCGTAATAAACGCAGCGTAAACGAAATAAATATATTACATTGACTTCCCGCGCCCCCCGGAGCCCATACATTGGATTTTTTTGAGCCAAAACGGCTCCGCGAAAAATATGCTGCCATCGAGCACGAAGATTAGGCACGAAAAGATTCACAAAAATTTTAGACAAGCATGAAGAGATAGGGTTATTAGTTTTACCTCTAATCATATTAACCCCTCAAATGTGAGGCGTCCCTTAAGGGATGCCTTGGCAAAATGTATACAAAATGTATATAAATTTATATAAATGTAAATATAAATGTAAATATAGTAATCCGCTCTATAGTAATCCGCTTTATAGTAATCCGCTCTATAGTAATGCTATAGCTCTATAGTAAACCCCGCTCTATGTAAATGTAAATGTAAATGTAAATATAAATTTATATACATTTTGCCGTAGGCAACCCGAGCTAATCGCCATTCATTTGAGGGGTTAAAAATATAGGACATAATAATCATTTTTTTTCTAAAATAGAGCCAACCATGCCTGCAATAGGCATTTGGATACAAAAATAGTTAATATCCGTATTGATTAAAATCTCATAAAAATCTCATAAATAACCTTTTTCGGCTTGATGATAAATTATAGTTGTAGAAATATAGCAGTAGCAATAATATAGTAGTAGAAATAATATTGATGTGCTTGGATTGCCGTATCTCAAACTCTATTAGCTTGAAAAAAGTTAACATTATTTTCCTAATATGTTACATGAAATTTAACTTGGAGTGGAAACATCCTAAGTCCTTGATTTCTTTCACTCTGGGAAGCACACATAAAGTGATGAAGTGATCATACATCAGATGAGCAGGCGATCTCGTGTATGCCATCACAGTACATAATTTGTTAATATTGAAGTAAAGGTGAGCTTTGCTCCATGCAAAAACTACGTCAATCACGCTGGAAAGCTCGCAAGCCTCAGCACTTTCAGTAGATAAAAAATAATTTGACATTATCAGCAAAAAATAGATAACGTGCTGATTTGATGACTTTACTAAGATTATTTAGAAATAAGTTGAATAACGAGGGCTCCAAGTTTGATCCTTTATTAACACCCGATTGAGAACTCAGAACTGCAGGCGTTCTGGGTTTAACCCAGCCGCAGCCAGTTCAATGATTGCTACCTGTTGAGAATGGCTGTTTATTTTATTTTATTTTAACGACAGTTTTGTCAAATCAGATTTAGTCGACTATACGTATGTACAACTAGAGCTGTCAACTACAAACTACATACTAAGAAAGTTTTAACGATATTAGATCGTTCTGTCTCCCGTGAGGTGAGCGCAGAAGACTTGGCACGTAAAACAATCCACTGTCTAGTTACGCCCCCTGCCCGTCAGAGGTCAACGGCTTACGGCGAGGCAGCGGGAAAATTACGCAGCGAGCAGCCTCGGCCCTGACTATCAGTTTGGAAGGATATCTCCGTCTGGAATTAATCTTCAGGATACCTCCTGCCTCCTGACTGGTCGAGGTCGCTTGCGCAGTCATCTCTTTTATGTAGCGGTGATACGGTGTCTACCGAATCTATCGCGGACCACGGCATTCTTTGCCCGGCATTATTTACCCTGGATCGGGTGGCCGAATGGTCATTTCAAGAGCAGTTGCCATAATGTTAACATCTACCCCCGCTCTATAGAAAACACTACTGTTTCCAGACTCCCCTGGCGGTTAACCAGAATGCACAATTGATTGCTTGACGCTGAACGTTGCGCCAACCGTCCAGGAGCACCCAAAGGTTGACTTCTAGAGGAGACTGGCCCGCAGGCCAGCGTCCTACCTTGGCTTTCACTTCTGCGTGGAGGCCGCCGGATGGTGTTGACCCGTGCGTTTGACCGACACTATACAACTGGGTCTTTGTGGCCAAACTGCAACAGGGGTCATTATCCCCCAAACGATATGTACATATCTCAAGTAGGTTACCCAAGCTTATTATTTCACTTCCTTCAGAAGATTATTGTCATTACAGAGCATTTCACAAGCACCTGAATAATTTCCCGATTTGCCGTATTTATTAGAGTTGCGAATTTCCCTGGTGCGAATTGCAAAATTAAATGGGCCGTGCGGTATGAATTGAGCGTTCCGCTGACGTAATGACTGCGATTCCGCGATGACAATGTACCGTGAGCGGAGCGGTTTGTGATCCATTCACAGTTTGGTGGGCACAAACGATGCGGGCGAATCGGCCCGGTTATGAAATAGGCCATGGACCGGTGCCCTGCATGCCCGCCGAGCAATTGCCCAAAAGCCCAATACACTCACACAAATCGCCTCTTCTTCAGGGATGGCAGATTAGTTCGAATAAATCAACGGGAATCCTTAACCCTTCATTAGTCGCACGATAACAAATATATAACAAGTTTAACGGGATCTCAGATGACCCCAAATTGTATGAATTATTTTTATTGTATACTACATAAAACATTGAAACATTAACAATTCTAGTAATTGAAATGGTTTAAACTTACCAAAAAATAACATCAATTAACTTCATTCTGAATTTCTGCCTGCAACGGACATGAACGGACTCGCCGCACGGATTCACTGGGGAGGTGAGAGGTAGGGTGCGCATACGTGGTAGGTATGTTCAACGCGAAGTGTTGGTGCCTTTCGGAGAAATAGTGGTAGGCAATATTGGCCAACTATGAGAGTTAATGGGCCCTTGCTGAGTTGGCCACGAAGACCCATTCTGTTCAGGATTGGTCACACTCACGGGTCAACACCTATCTGACGGCCTCCACGCATGAAGTGCGAGCCTGGGTAGGATTCTGGCCTTATGGTCAGTTTCCCCTGGGAATCAACCTTCTGGCGCTCCTGGACGGTCTGCGCACCGTGCGGCGTAAGCCAATCGATTGTGCACTCTAACTAACAGTCGGGGGAGTTTGGAAGCAGTACTGTTTGCTATAGAGCGGGGGTGGTCGCGGACCTTACGGCGACTGCTCTTGAAACGACCATTGGCTACCCGATCCTAGGTGAACAACCGGGCAAAGGATGCCGTGATCCGCGATAGATTCGGTGTACACCATTTCACCGCTTCGTAAGGGAGAGGACCGCGCAAGCGACCTCGAACTCGTAACCAATCGAGAGACTGGAGTAATCTGGTCGCAATTGGAAGTAAGGTCGTGAGTGTAAGCCCCCCGGGTAACACTCCTGGTTATCTCGCGGTTAAGGCGTTGGCCTCTTACGGGTTTGTGGCGGAGCTAGACGGTGGACTGTTTTGTCCAAGTCTTCTGCGCTCACTCCAGGGAGATAGAACGACTAATCGTTAAACTACCTGAGGTGTCGGGCTCGCCCCCTGTAGTCGACAAGCCTAGTTGGCCAACTATGCCATAATACCCAAACTTCTATATAAATAAAATTATTTTATAGTTTAAGTGCTTTATTTGAAATAATATACATTCAAGAAACAACATGAATTAATATGTAATTTGACAAAAACCAATTAAATTAAAATAATTAACAAAAAGTTAAGAGTGCTTATGGTGATAGGAGGTCCCCTAACCGCCTGTTCCCACTTGTCGGGTGTCGGGCCCGATAAAAAGTCGGATGGCCTAGTGGCAGAACATTTTGTAAGGAGCTGTTCCCACTTATCCGACACCGATTTTTTGTCGGCTCCGACAGGTTTTCTCGGTCGGCTTGCGAGCGCCGCACGCCCGATAAAAAATCGTGTCGGATCTCGCTCGCTTATGTATTTGCATGGCGCTGTTCCCACTTGTCGGATGTCGGGCCCGTTAAACAACATATCCGCACGCAGTGTTGGGTATTTCCGTGAGCTTGAAACGCTTCATCCTATAACGCTGAAATTTGGCATGCAGGCATCATTTGGTCATGGCATGAGCTGAATAGATTATGGTTGAAATCCGTCCACCCAGGGTTGGCTCCCAACTAGAGGACTCCTCAACGGTCAACAGCAGAGACCCAACATTTTGTATACGCATTCATTTATGATAGAAACTTCAAAGTTTCACCATGCCATGGCTGATGTACCCTGGGTTGGCTCCCGATGAGGGAACTCCTCAACGGTCAACAGAAAAGACTCAACATTTTGTATACGCATTCAATTATGGTAGCCCCTTCCAAGTTTCACTATGACATGGCTTATGTACCCTGGGTTGGCTCCTGATAAGGGGACTCTTCAACGGTCAACAGAAGATACCTAACATTTTGTGTACGCATTCAATTATGATAGCAACTTCCAAGTTTCAACATTACATGGCTGATGTACCCTTGGTTGGCTCCCAACGAGGGAACTCCTTAACGGTCAACAGCAAATACTCAAAATTTTGTATACGCATTCAATTATGATAGCCCCTTCCAAGTTACACCATGACATGGCTGATGAACCCTGGGTTGGCTCCTGATTAAGGCACTCCTCAACGGTCAACAGCAGAGTCCCAAAATTTTGTATAGACATTGAATAATGATAGCCCCTTCCATGCTCCACCATGACATGGCTGATGAACCCTAAGTTGGCTCCCGATGAGGATACTCCTCAACGGTTAACAACAGAGACCCAAAATTTTGTAGAGTGGGGGTGGTTGTAGGATTTATGAAATTAATATTCAGATAAATTAAGTTCCTGGCTACCTGACAGGAATGTCTTTGGGTGAAACAACCGATTTTTAATATCATGTATTGACAATTTAACAGTGATATTCAAGGGAGAAGATTGTAGAATTTAGTGCTAAGATATATGTAAGTAGCTTATCTGTACTTTTGCGAGTCTTGAGTTAACGCAGGTATGGTGCGAGCGAATGACCGCTCTAGTTGCAGTTTCTGTTAGGTTATGTCTGACATATTATGAACGCCGAATCCATGGTCATCATGGTTGCCTTACTGAAGTATTTCCTACATGAGGTCCTGGGCGTTACCTGATACATGCTGCGCAGTGCTCTCTTTTGTAAAATAAAAATAATCCTTCTTTTTCATATTCCGCTCTAACGTATTGACTGTCTCGCTGATATGAACTAATCCCGATTTTAGTTCACGAAGAAACGTAATCGGGCCCATACTCAGATCACCAATACGACTTTTGGGTTTGCCTCCGCAAGCGGGGCCGGGTAAGAGGGAGGAGGGAAAGGCGATAACCGATTTAAACCGGCGCTGTCGGTATTTTAGTAGCAGCCTTCATATTTCGACCGTTACAAATTTCGCTACAATATAGGAGTAAACATCATAGATTTAATTGGGATACACAATTTGGGAGTTTTCATGGTCGACGCGTCATAAAGGAGGCGTTAACGCTCCGCAATCGCGAAACACGTCGAACTTTTTTCCCTCCGACATCAACTAAAAGTTCGTCGGATAGCTAAATTGGTTGGCAACTTGGTATTAGCTCCAACTTATGTATCATAAAAAGCACAAGGTAAGCCTTCTCGAGGGACGACTTTGCCGGATAATTCCGTCCGATAAGGTGTGTATCGCGACGACCGATAAACTTTTAAGTGGCGCTCCTCTGATGAAATGTTTTCATCTTTGAAACTAAATTGCGTCTCCGTCAGTCGCAAGCATTTTTTTGCAGTCCTTGCACACGTTGCTATATGTTGTACGATGTACAATCAGTCCAAGTAGAATTGGAGGCTGTCTCAGGAAATACTTCCGGAAGTTTTATTTCAACTTGCGCTAAGTAGCTTGGAAAAATTAAGCATCCAAATTAATTTCCGTCATATTTTAAACAATCATATTATTTTCGTTTATTGGATATCTGTCAAGATACAGACCAAGTGTTTATTTTGCCCAATTTTAAAACAAATGCCTACGTTGAGCCACGTTGATGAAGGCGACGCCAGCATTCTGCAGTCAATTTTAATTAGGATTCTATGGAAAAAGTGCTTGGCTTTTGTTGTTTACCAAAATGGTATGCCTTTTCTTTCTGTTGATATTTTACAAGCAGTGTCAAATTGTAACAGTAAGAAAAGGCTCGATAATTTGGCCTCGATAGTCAACATTTGAACATAATATTGTTTAACACTCACAGAAAGGATGGCTAAGCGCCTTGAAGCATTTGAGATGTGGGTGTATCGGAGAATGCATAAAATATCGTTGGTCCAGAAGATTCGAAATATAACAGTATTTCAAAAACTGAATAAACAAGGGACAGAGGTACTCAAAATCATAAAGAGACGCAAGCTCAAATACTTCGGCCACATAATGCGCAACCCCAAATACGAGCTCCTGCAAATAGGAACCCAGGGGAAAATTCAAGGCAAGAGGATGCCTGGGAGGCCAATTACATCCTGGCTGCAAATGACATCTACGCCAGTGGTTTCAGCTTAAAACTGGCGTATCGTTCCGTGCGGCGATCTCCAAGACTGAAATCAGCAAGATGATTGCCAACCTTCGTTAGGAGACCGCAATACAAGAAGAAGAAGAATTGTTTTAATTCAAATCGAGGTAATATTCAATTCGCGGCCTCTTCGTGTTACTAGATCCAACGGATTCGCAAGCACTAATTTCACCGCATTTTCTAAACACCGCTGCACTTCGTTATCTTCCTTAGCAAGTGGCAAAAAGCTAAAATTTATATGAAAATGGTACGAAAGGATTTCGGTAAAATGTACTAAAATTGGTGCATTAATTTAATTAATTATGAATTAATTATACATACACACTAATAAATTATACATTGGACCATACACAATTATACATACACACTAATGAATTTATACAACCAATCCTCTTAGTTTTTTAACACGATTATCCCCTTTATTCGTGCACGTACAAATCGAGTGCCGAAAGAAAACAGCCCTGTTTGTTATGTTTATTTTATTTATAACGGTAGGAAGCTTCCCAACACCAGAAAATTAATATTAATATTAAAAGCTATGCGGATTTTTAAACGCATAAGAAATGCGTAAAAACGGTACTTACCAACGAATATATACATAATCTTTAGTTTGGATGAATTCGACAAGGCTGTCTTGGATTTTAAAAGACAATTTTACCATTTATCAAATCTATTTGTTTATTCGTAAACAAAATTAATTTTGTTCTCTTTTTTGTTACCTCGGCGTTGTTTAGGGTGTTTTTTTTTTGTAAAACCTATTGGTTATTGATTGATTAGACAATAAAAAAATTGATTATTTAAAAAAAAACTTTTTATTGAATATCTCAAAATATTTAATGATATTTTTTGTGATTTGAGTCTGTTTATTTTTGTAATTGAACCGAAAGAAATGTATAAGCACATCAAATTTAAAATGACGTATTCCACGGTGTGTAACGTTTTGTATTAAAAAAAGATTTGACTATCGCGACTATTGTACGTTCTATCTCCCTGGAGTGAGCGTAGAAGACTATGGACAAAACAGAACAAAAAATATCGTATTCGCCCGTTGTAGTTGACAACTCTATATGTAGGTACATGGGAATGTGACGATTTTTCGGTCTGATTTTTTAGACTAAAGACTATCGTACTAAATAAAACAAATAAACATTAAATAAAATACGGTCGTATTAAATAAACATCTTCCCGCGTTATTTTTTATATTTGGTTTTTGCCTCGTAAGTTTGTAGAGAATTTCTGACCATTTTGTGAATACTAACCGAAAGGGCGTTTACAATTTGATAACAAGTGGAGATAATTTCGCAAGTATTCCTCGACGGGCACCTTAGCTATTGTGTTTACTCAAGAAGCCCGAAAGGATGCTTACCAGAGCTCGAGAATACCTCACAATGGAAAGAGGGGGCACTCTCGCTTAGATATATATCTCCAAGTGAATGAAATATTCCTTTCCTCGCTAAGAAGGATGATGAAAACATTGCTTTTCAACTTCAAATGCCGTTTGAATCCTCAAAGATGCTTTCGGTACTTTCATTATATTATAAACATATGTTTTTTAAGCGAAATCTCCGAGAAATTACAGTTTTTTGTCGCGTTTGAGGTTCTGTACCCGAAGAATACAAACGGTACTCTTCTGGTGAAATCCCGCTTTCCCTCCGTCTATCTGTATTTGTGTGTACCTATATAACATATATCTACTCTGCCGGTAATCCACATACCGGTAATACACACACGGTCTATTATACTTTTATTAAATTTTTGGGAAATAGGCCACTTTCAATACATGGCGTTCGCGGCGATCCTATTGTTTGACAGCTGATCCATAACTGTTATTCATTCTGTGCGATTGTGTGAAATGGTCATTAAATTATAATTATTACTTTAAAGTTTAAGGAAAGTATTGTGGACGCGCTTCTGTGTAATTGTGTGTGTGGCTGTGTGTATTCTCCGACGATAGCGCCGAAGCACTTCATCCGATTGAGCTGAAATATGGCATGCAGGCATCATTTGGTCATGGGATGAGCTGAAAAGATTGTGGTTGAAATCCGTCCACCCAGGGTTGGCTCCCGACGAGGGAACTCCTCAACGGTCAACAGTAGAGGCCCAAATATTTTTATACGCATTCATTTATGATAGCAACTACCAAGTTTCACCATGATATGGCTGATGTACCCTGGGTTGGCTCCCGACGAGTGAAATCCTCAACGGTCAACAGCAGAAACAAAATTGGAAAAGTCGAAAAAGTCAAAAAAGAGGAAAAGGACAAAAAGTCGAAAAAGTCGGAAAAGTCAAAATAGTCGAAAAAGTCGGAAAAGTCAAGAACGTCGATAGTCAAAAATGTCAAGAGTCGAAAAAGTCGAAGGGTGGCGCTAGGTTGGGGGGGGGGGGTTGTGGTATTCTTTATAAGATTAATATTCAGATGAATTAAGTTACTGGCTACTTGACAGGAAAGTCTTGGGGTGACACAACCGATTTTTTTTATTTTACATACGACATCGATTTATTTTACAATTACTGGATTTGAGAATAGATTTTATTGAACTGAATTTAATTGCATTTTGTGAACATTCATATCGAACAGCCGTTCTTACATTTTGCAGGCTTAGACATAACCACGAATTTGAACTTCGTTTGGGGATTTCAATACTATAAAGACCTCATGGAAATTTCGACCGATTTGAGTGAGTGTTCCGTATCGTTTTACAGTGTCGAGAAGAATAGCTAACATAGCTCGACGAAGTCAGTCAAATGCGGCGAGCTACTTCAAGTGCAAACCGCACTGATGTGAGATGATGATTTCATCATCTCGGCCGAAATACGAGATGAAGCTGTTAATCCGAAATTGCTTGCAGTGGTGCCTCTATGGACTCTTTGATTGACGACTAACATACGAGTGGTTTTGCAACAAAATCGAAATGCAGATGTGTTTTCGAAGCAATTGTTGTACGTTGGTAAAGGGCAAGTTGCAGTTGACATCTCGACCGGATTCATCACATTGTTCACTGATTTCTGTCAGTTGACCGAATCTAAGGAGGAACTCTGTTGGTCTGTTTTTTGAACTTAGCGCAGAAGTTCAATAACCATAATTAGCTGACTGAAAGAGCCAATTAGCGATTAAAAATAAATGTCGATGACCTCAACGCGACCATTCAAAATGTAATTCAGGGCCAGTTGTTTGCCTTCAAATCGATAGATACAGTTATCAACCAGGATGAGGTAGTCAACTATCACACAGGATTTTGGAATTCGCTGGGATTGCCTGGATTTCCACCTCTCATTTGCAATAGAAATTAGGCTCAGTCATCATCACGCTGCGTAACATCAATCAACCTCGACAATCAACATCAATCAACGGATTTGCCATTCGATTTTAAACGGCTGTAATTCCCCATGCGTCTGGCCTTCGCGATGACAAATCACGCGTGTTGGAAGTTTGCGGAATTAATAACTTGGAATTTCCATATTTCTCGTATGGACAACTGTATGTCCCGTGTTCGCCAATCTATCGGTCGGAAAGCCATCATTTTTGTTTATTTACCAGAATGTTTTGTGTTGAATGTGAACTGCATTTATATTTCATCATGTAAATTAAATACATTGAATTTATTTTAATTACAAACGACTTTCATTTAATAACCAAACGAAATTCATGATAATCAACTTTGCCAAAGAACGTAATTTTTATTTTTATTTTTATCGACGACGGCTGTATTGCTAGATTTGACAATTAACTTAAATTTAGATATTTTTAATATACCCTCATCTATTTTCTTGACCATCATATTATTGCCTTGATAATTATGACTACAGACATTGAGCTCTTTTTTTGACCAGCAATTCTGATTATTAGATTATTTTCTATTTTTCAATGGTTTTCAAACCAATTATAATTTACTAAAATTAATTTATATTGCCACAACTATATAATGATAGTTAATATTCTTTAATTAATTACATTATTTAAAATTTTAGAGACAAAGACGCATCCAAGTGTAGGAAAGCCTACCTACTGGAGCAGAAATAAATTGAAATTGAAATTGAAACTCAAACCGTCCATGATTCGGCCATATTATAGATTTCAATGAATTCGATTTGGAAGGTTGATTAGGATTAATAAACGCTTATGAAGAGTTACGATTAAATCTATTTTGGGTGGTACGAAGTTCACCGGCTCTTCTAGTATAATATATAAATTGATAGGTAGTCAATATAAAATATTTATATATATATATATATATATATATATATATATATATATATATATATATATATATATATATATATATATATATATATATATATATATATATATATATATATATATATATATATATATATATATATATATATATATATATATACATTTTTTTTAAACATTTATGTATAATTAAAATCAATATAGTAACTATATCATAAAATAGGCAACTACATTATAAAATTAAATTAAAACACAATATCTATTGTAGCCCCCCCCCCCCCACACACACCTCCGCACACACCGTTTCTGCTATGCGTGTCGGTCGAACTGAAATTACTTTCTAATGTTTTTTTTTTGGGTATTTTTGCCTATTTCTCTTCTAGCAATTTCCACAGATCTTCTTTATTTGTTGGGCGTCTTTATAATTTTTATTGTTCAGAAATTCACAAAGGTGCTAAATTAAAATGAAATCGGAACTCTGGGCAGGCCGTTCGAGTAAATCAAGGATAATGAAAAGATTACAAAACTATTGGTTTACCTTAGAGAATAACTGACAATTCTTCTCTGCAGCGGCGATGCGATCATGCGGTGGCGTCACCATCAGGCGCAGCCCCCAGGGGAATAAAAGAAGAAGAAAAGAAGAAAGCGTAAGTACGAGGAAACATATATAACTATCATAGTCATAAACGCGGTTATTATCCTAACATTCTTAGGCCAGCAACAGCCCGCGCAGCTCTTTGAGTAATGCTCAGGTAAAGTTGTTAATCCAGCCTTTGACCATACGAGACAAAATGCCGAGAGCAATCCTGCTTTTCATTCATTCTACTAACAGACTAATACTAACGGGGTGGTATACAGGTTGTACCCGTAGCAAAGTTTCGCTGATGTTTATTTTCTGTCAAGGGAGAAGTATACAGGGTTATCGCTTCCTCGATAGATACTTTTGGGAATGTTGTAGAAGAGATTGTTTTCTATCTGTACAGCCATATTTACCTCTATGCCAAAATCAAAAGTTTCGGAGTTATTCAGTTATTTGTGACAAAAATATTTTTGTGACATATTTAAGTGAATATAAAAATAATAATGTGCAGTATTTATTTTTTTAACTTTTTTGTGAACGTCGTGAAATAATGGTACCTTAATGAAAGACATAATAATAGAATTTAGACAAAAAACAAATGCCAAGGAGACAAGTTGGCCGATTGGAAAATTAGAATAGAAATTAAGTTTTTGAAGTGATTCTATATTGACTTTTTTTGCTACATGCTAGAAGAAAAAATCAGTAAAAACTACTTTATTTTATTGGCTTTCTAAAGTGGTTAGAAATTTGACTTCGGTGTTCTTGTTTTACAAATATTATTAAAAATGAAAATGCAGTGTCGTAAATGCCGTATATTCTGTCATTACACGTACAGGGTTATTGGCACCTCCATATTTATCTTTGGGGATGTTGGAGAAGATATTATGTTCTATCTATACATCCATAAATACATATATGTAAAAATCGATTGTTTGGAAGTTATTAAAAAACACATTTTTATGTTTTTTTTTTTCAAAAACACGACTTATTTTAGTGAATATAAAAATATTAATATTTTTTTTACTCATATTAAATAGGCGTACTTTTGTAAAAGAAATAATAATATAACATAAAACATTCACAAAATTAGAAAAGAAATTATGTTTTAAAAGTGATTTAACCTTGTTTTTTCTTATTATATGCTATTCGAAAATTACTCTAAAACTACTCCATTTTATTGAATTTCTAACAAGGCTATACATTCCGACATTAGCTATCTCGTTCCACAAATATTAATAAAAAATGCTTACATTCTGTCGTACTAAATACAGTACCTAAGTATTTCGCGACTTGAATCGTCAAACCCTTTTCCTTGGCATTTCTTTTTTATCGCAAATTTTATAATTATTCCTTTTACCACGGCATGGTTATTGTGGTCCGTCGTAACGTTACTAATAAAATAAATCTCTTAGTTATTATTTTTATATTAACTAAAATATGTCATGAGGAATGTTTTATTTTTTGTAAAATTATGACAGAATGTTAGAGCATTGTTGGTACATACAACATACTGGTAGTTGTAAACAAGAACGCCGATGTCAGAATTTATAAACTAGTTAGAAAAAATAGTTTTATAGTTTTTAAAGCATTTTCTCGTAGCACATGATAAGAAAATGTCAAAATAATTTTTCCAATCGGTCAACTCGTTTCCTGGACACTTGTTTTATGTATCGAATTCTATTATCATTTTTTTTATTATAGTAATGCTACGAGTATTATTATAAGGTCTATGATAAAAGACAAAAAATTACAGACTTTTCATTACTATTTTTATATTTACTAAAATAGGTCACAGATTATGATTTTGGAAAAAAAAAAGAAAATTACCTAATTCCGAAACTATCGTTTTTTGCATAGAGGTAAATAAGGCTGCATAGATAGTAAATAATCCCTTATGCAACATCCTTAAGGGTGTCGCTCCACATACCCACAACAAAAAAGTTAATTTCACAGAATAGAAAACTGCAGACTCGCTCAGACATACACAAGTCAGCTGCGGTTAATTTCCAACTAAATTTGGCAAATTATGCCCAGGCAAGCCGATGACTCATGCCATTTCTTCTAATCGATACACATGTCGCTTCCCTCTCCTAGCTATTTACGTCACCGCTAAACGGTATAAAACGTAGTACATTACACATCTCTTCATCATTCCCTTGGTGGTCAAGTACACCTACACACCTCTACACATCATTCACTTTGACAGCTACGCGACTATACACATCATTATCAAGCAAGTACCTACGTTATCCGCGACATCAAGCGTCAAGCCTCGCTCCTCGACTACACACTGCAAACACACTACCACGACTTCACCTCGCGCCCACACTACTACACAACGGCGAATCAACACACAAGGCGTTAAGGACTGGCGACTTCAACTCAACTATCTTCAACCTTCTGATTAAACTCTTCTACTTCGACATCCACGACTTTCATTAACGGAGCAACCTTCATGATGAGAACCACCCTTCGCTCACAATCAACTGGAGTCTAGTGAAGGGGGGCCACTCTCACAAGGGTATCTATCGAGAAAGCAATAATCCTGTAGGTGATATACGATTTCTTCTTCGTCTTCTTCTTCCTAGACCATGTCCCATTTACTTGGGTTCGGCCTTCCTTGTTCTTTTCCTCTACTGAGCACGATCTTGTGCTGTGTCGGCGTCGAGTTGAGCTTCTCTCAGGTTACAGGGGACGCCATAGTATTTGTGCTCATTTCTATATTGTGTAATTTCATGGACAAGTAATAAAAATTGGTTATGGTGTTTCACGGCCGGTTGCCACCTGACGCCAAGACACTGATCCAATCTTAGGACTATGAGCGCTGCCGTTGAACCCCTAGGGTCGCTTACGATACCGACTCTATTGCACCGTCGTGCTTGACAGTATAGCTCCAACATGACCCAGACACCCCAATATGTGGGGTCAGCTTCCTGTTGGGGGGAAGGGATGGGTGCCCCTTCCGCCTGCTCCGCCGTTCCAATGGACTCCATTTCTGCCTTTTGCAGCCGTTAAGGTCTTCTAAATTAATATAATAATTATTCCAAATCTTTTATAAAATAAACTTGACAAAACTTTTTCAAATTTCGTCTTTGTTTTGATGATCTTCGCTTTACTGATCTGACTAATAAATACTGAATGGTTCTATACAACAGTAATATTAGCTTTAGTCACTTTTAGAATAGTATTTATTTATATTACAACCATTACAATTATATAGCAATGACCAAGTATATGAAAAAGTGACAACCGTTCATTTCACATTCCACTCTGACGTACAGCTCTGTCTCGTTAACATGAACTAATTTTAGTTCAAGAATAACGCAGTCGAGCCCAATATCAATATGATTGGTTTGATTGTAAAATTCTAGATTTTTAACCAACGATTTGAAGTAAGGATACAACAGCCATAGGTTCGAATATGCCCTCTAACAGGCGTCTAAATCATGTGATCGTTGCTGCCATATACTCTACCTCAGTAGGTTTAAATAGTTTAACCTTCTAAAGTCTATAACAACAAATATTAAACTTCTTATGAAATAATATTTAAAAAAAACATAGAATTAAGTAGATATTGGGCCCGATTGCGTTTCTTTGTCAATTGAAACTAAAATTAGCTCAATCGAACGAGATAGAGCAATAAGTTAGAACAGAATATGAAACGAACGATCGTCGATAAAAACTACTTGTCTAACTTATACTCGTCCGAATAAATTTGAACACATTTCGTGCGGTCTTACATACAGATATTTTACCTTTGGTCGGTAGTTTAAATATGAAAACGTGACACCCGTTCATTTCACATTCCGCTCTAGCGTATTTCCCTGTCTCGTTAACACGAACTATTTTCCGATTTCAGTTCACGAGGAAACGCAATCTAGCCTAATATAATAAAAAATAAACGTAATTTTAAATAAACTCTCTTAAATGTAGTCACAATTTGTAATGATTTATTTATGCCCGCGTGAAAATGTTTTTTTTTGTTTTTATTTTTTATTATCTTTCCTTGTTCTGCCAATATTTTATATAATTCTAAATTTATTTTGATAATTTTATAACATTATTTCCGAATAAAAGTTTCAAGCGATTTATATACTAATTAAATGAATTTATTAGGACAGTTATTTCGGGTTATTGATTACCTATATTTTTTTCGGAACAAGTGGAATAATTTGAAATTTGTATGGTGTGAAATTCAATCGATCATGTTGAAAACAACATACGTACGTTGATGATGTCAAAATGTTAAAACTTTTGTTTAACTTATTTCTTTTAAGTTAAATGCATTACTACTTTTAGGAAAGGTTAATGTTATGAAAGGGTCAAAAACTTCTTTCCATAAACTGTCTTCTTTAAACTGTAAAAAATACTTTAAAAATAAACCTAAAAATAGGTGTTATGTTGTTTTTGATAGAAATCACTAATCAGGTCTAGTATTATGTGGTTTCCGAAATTATTTCATGCAATCGGCTATCAGAAAATCACTTATTTCTATGTAGTAATTATTTGCTACATAGAAATTGACTGTTTTATAATAGTCAATTTACTTGTTTCGTTTTTATTAACTTTCATATTTCGATTACAGCGTAGATTAGGTACGGTTCGTTTTTTAGAAAATAATAAATTGAAACTACATTTCTAAAACACATAACCGATAGGAGCTCTGATGGTATCGAAATGATTCGGAAAATCAATCACCTATTTTTTACCCGTTTTCGATAGGAAACATCCGCGGAAGGGTTTATAGTACCCAAAGAAATCCAAAGAAAAGTGATGTTGTGAAAAATGTGACCATCTGTGGTTTTTGAAATGACTGATTCTATTATAAGGGGATATAAATATGACGTTATTGATGTTGTTATATTATACACAACAAAAGCTTTTTGGTTTCCCAAAAAAACTTGAGAAGTGTACATTTACCTTATCTGCGACTAACGATTCAATTACCATAGTAAGTCATTCGGTAAAAAAAAAACTTCTTCAAACTGATCCGATCAGACTACTATTACACATTATTATTGCGAGTTAAGATTATATCCGTAAACGATCGCTCTCCCAAGTTAAGCAAAGGCAATACTTTGGAAAGAAAATGATGATAAACTTGGAGGATAGAAATATGCGAGTGTATTATCAGGAGACAAAGTTGGAAGCGCCCCGATAACTTAGTCGACGAAACAACGCTGTCGACTTATATGAAAAGAAACTTCACGAAAGAGTTACTTCTTTCAACCATACTACGACTTACAAACGAAAGATGGATGCTCAGTGACCTTCACAGCTTAAGCGTCGATACCGTTATCGTAATTAACTGCTTAGACTTCATAGACATCATGATGGCAAATATGGTCGACATCAATATATTTCTCCTAGCTATAATGTTCACATAAAAAGAATTGAAGGGAAAGAGAATTTCAACCCCGTTGACGCTGAGTGAGGCGTCCAATAATGGATGCCTATGGCAAAATGTATACAAAATGTATATAAATTTATATAAATGTAAATATAAATGTAAATGTGCGCCGCTCTATAGTAATCCGCTCTATAGTAATGCTATAGCTCTATAGTAAACTCCGCTCTATGTAAATGTAAATATAAATGTAAATATAAATTTATATACATTTTGCCGTAGGCAAACCCGAGCTAATCGCCATTCATTTGTGGGGTTAAGAAGCTATGGTGGAACAGAGAAACGAAAAACATACATATATGAATCCTGAACACACTACACTCCTTTTTTAGTCATTCGTGTAAAAAGTGAAAAATAGGCGAGCTTATTGCCAAGCAGGAACAGCCTGCAGATAACCAACGCATAAAGTTTTCATAGAAAAAATATACATAATATGATCAAAAAATCGGTTGTGTCACTTTAGGACTTTTCCGGCAAGCAGACAACCCCTTAACCAAACTCCCTTACCCATTCCAATTACCCCCCTGATACGCCCGTAGAACATCATCAAGCAGAAACAGCCTGCAGATAACCTACGCATAAAGTTTTCAAAGAAAATAATACAAAATATGATAAAAAAATCGGTTGTGTCACTTCAGGACTTTTTCGGCAAGCAGACAACCCCTTCACCAACCTCCCTTACCCATTCCAATTACCCCCCCCCCTGATACGCCCGTAGAACATCACCAGGGGAAATTGACCCACCAAATTGAATGGGGAACTAGAGTCCTTCCAGGCTTAAAATTCTACGTGAAAGCTACCGGATGGATGCTGAACCATGAGTTGAGCCGAACCAAGGACGAGGCGGGTCCTAGTGAGTAAACGGCACAGGAAACATTAGCAACCATATGTGACAGACAGGCAGCGAGCTGTTAAAACTGAGTACAACAAGTAGAGTTCATTGGAAGCGGGGATATCACTGTGAGCAAATTCGTCCCGTGTGACCGAGGCTTTAGATATTTTGTCTGCAGTAAACTCTACGCTGAAAGCCTTGTTATACCTGTAATGCGTTGTATATATCCTCTCAACCAGGGTATTTGAAATGTACCACTAATGAAATTACCCTCGAAGGCCGTTTTCAATTTTATTACCCGAAATAATAACGGCCCAGTTACAGTGTTCGGGGTTATTCCGTATTCCGTATTCTATATTCCGTTTCCCGTATTCCCTATTCCCTATCTCGCGCGTGTGTCGTGATGTTAATTTGAAAGAACAACGCGGCTGGCGAGGTGCGCGCGGTGCGAAACCCATCGCCCGTGTTTTGTAAATGTTCGGGAAAATTGAAATATAACCAAAAAGGGCGGCCGAGGTGCTCCCGCGGGACGCACTCGCTTATTTCCATCCTTATAGAATTGCTAAGTCGACGCGGTTCGCACTTTGCGTCGAGTCGCACGCGAATATACGCCACTTACAGCCTCGTCGTAAAGGTTACTTTCGCCTGCGCGCTCGCGACGCAAATTGGACGAGATAGCTCTTAACGACAATCATTTGGACACGTGTCCTTTCTTACTTAGTAGCTGTTTTAAACTGCCAACCTGTCTGAAGCGAACGCCCATGTCCAAATGCCCTCGGTTCACGCGCAAACGTCCTGGTTTTTAAGGCGACATGAGACCTCAGAAAAATATACAGAAATAGGTGGACACGCGAAAAAATAGAAAAATCCAGCATTGACGAAGCGTCAGGCACAGATTTCACGTCCGCTCACGCCGTCGACCGGGCGCATATTAAACTTTCTATCGCAGTGCTAGCACAGAATAACTATCTTTGCGCAGTGGTGGTATGAGGGGTTAACGGGATAGCATATTTAGCGTAACTCTCAGAGCACTCTCACGTTTTGATTAATTGCAAATAATTTAGGGCCTAGATGAAAAATGTGGCTAAGCGAGACGCTAGACAATTAACTAGTAAATTTAAAAAAAATAGAATAAAATACACTCACCGCTTACATTGCAGGAGTAATCGCGCCTGAAAGTTTAAGAAATCAGTTTAAAGCCCTAATATCCAAGGCAATGAGCAACTTTTTTGAGTCCAAATTGTAAATTGGTTCCTTATCGAGGGATTCGCTTAGAAACTTTTCAAAAAAAATAGATAGTCGTTCCCAGGTAACTTCAGATATATGTAGTCGTTCCCAGGTATCATATCACCTTTAGCGAAGTTCGTTGTAGCTACAGATAGGGGTGCGAAAGTGGACTGTAGTTAATTACATTTTCCTGGATCACCAGTTCCGACGAGGATGGAAAGTATTGTGAACGCGCAATTTTATTTTTTGAGATAATGACATAAATATTCATTCGGACCCCCTCTCAGGTGATTAAGACCACTTCATATTGAAGTCTGTTTATATGTCTGTCTGTGTATCTGTGTGTATTCTCTAGGACAGCGCCCAAATACTTAATCCAATTGAGCAGAAATTTGGCATTCAGGCATCATTAAAACTTGATCATGTCGTGTTGAAATCGGTTTACCAGGGGGTGCACTAGTCCTAATTCAATCTCGAAAAAACTGACTTATATGCTTGAAATTTTGTACGCAGATGCCTTGATATACCGAAATCACATTGTGATAAAACTTTGGTAAGAATATCTCATATACAAGCTGCACTATTAAAATAAGAAGAACCCCGAACTTCAATAGAGACGATTATTACAAACTCTCTACTACAACTATAGTTGTCAACTACAGCGGGCGAGTTTCCGTCACCTCAGGAAGTTTTAACGATTAGTCGTTCTATTTATTTATTTAGTTTTATTTTATTTATTTTAAAAAACATTATTTACAGACGAATGGCTATGATATTCGGAATACAGTATAACAAAACGTGCAGGAAAAACAAGTTGAACCCATAGCCGTTGGCTCATCGCATACCTAACTGAGCAAGGACGCCCGTATCTAGGGATGCTAATATTTGACTTAGCATATAGCGAGCTGACATGTATGACTTTCGGTTATATAATTATTATTGGTATAAAGTTCAAAACATTTATTCTTGCATAATACAAATACACAAGCATAAAGAGTTATACCAACATACAAAAAAAATATAGTAGTAAGAAATTATTATTAAACCTAACACCAATATAAAATAATACATAAATACAATAAATACATATTGAAAATAAATATACATACTAATATAAAATACTAATATACACAAAATGTACACAAATAAATTAAATTGAAATACCTCTAGTCTTAAACCTCACATACCTATACGTATATTATATTTATAAATAAAAAAAAAACTAAGTATTTGCTTTTTATTTATTAATTTTACCTAATCAAAAATTCTGTTAAATTCCGTTTTGTCATAGAGTGGTCCTTTAACAACCAAGCACTTTTTTATTGATTTTTTAAATGCTACCATGTTAACTAAATTTTGTATAGTAATTTCTATAGTATTATAGAGCCTAGGAGCTAAGTATTTAAAGTATCTATCTCCCTGGAGTGAGCGCAGAAGACTTAGGACTAAAACAGTCATCGCCACAAACCCGTAAGAGGCCAACGCCTTTACCGCGAGATAGCCAGCTTACTTCTAATTGCGACCAGATTACTCCAGTCTCTCGATTGGTTACGAGTTCGATGTCGCTTGCGCGGTCCTCTCCCTTACGAAGCGGTGAAACGGTGTATACCGAATCTGTCGCGGACCACGGCATCCTTTGCCCGGCTGTTCACCCAGCATCTGATAGCCGATGGTCGTTTCAAGAGCAGTCGCCGTATGGTCCGCGACCACCCCCGCTCTATAACAGTACTGCTTCCAGACTCCCCCGACTGTTATTCAGAGTGCGCAATCGATTGGTTTATACCGCACGGTGCGCAGACCGTCCAGGAGCGCCAGAAGGTTGATTCTTAGGGGAAACTAACCATAAGGCCAGAGTCCTACTCAGGCTCGCACTTCATGCGTGGAGGCCGCCGGATAGGTGTTGACCCGTGAGTGTGACCAATCTTGAACAGAATGTGTCTTCGTGGCCAAAACCCGCGCGCTCGTCGAACCCGGCACTCCCCACCGTTATAATTTACGAAGTAACAGAAGCAGTTTTCCACCTACCCGCACATAACGATTAACAGCACTTCAGTCTACCCTGGAGTTGCAAAATCGCCAAAATATAACATCTGGTATTAAAAACTTCACACGGTAAATTCGTTTTTATTACTCGACTGCCCAATAAAAAACGAGTGTAATGTGTTCAGTGTTCATCTATATATTTTTTCCGTTTTCTATTTAACCATAACTTCTAAAAGCTTGAACCAATTTAGAAGTGTGTGGTATTGTTAGAATCAGTAAATCATCCTAAGTGCCATAGGGTACTTAACTGTCTAAATATCAAGTAAGTAGTTGTATAAATTTCCAAATGTCAAATAATTAGTCAAATAAAAGGTCTGTTTGAGTACATGTGCCTATCTATATGGATAAATTTATTTATTTACTTTTAATTAAATACTATTAAACATTGACTTTGATAAAAAACAACAGGAATCGAATGGCAAAACCTTAAGCTTTTGCTTATTTGATTATGTCACCCAACTGGGACTAGCCCGGTCTAGGGTGGACGGTAAAAAAAATATGTAAAAGTTTTAGTAAATGCTTATTAAACTAAATTGCCTTAAATGGCTCTCTAGCTAGACGATCAAGCATGCTTCACAAGCATCGCGTCGCGTGCTGGGAGGGGATCGTAAACCGCAGGAAATATGCAAATATTTTTAAAAAATATTTACCAAAAAGCCTAGTTTTGTAGTTTAAATCAGGGAGTCTTGTAGTTCATTAATCAATTACGTCTAATTAATGTTACTTCCTGGTATAAACTACAAATCTAGGCAATGTTGGTAAATATTTAAAAAAAATATTTGCATATTTCCTGCGGTTTACGATGCCCTCCCAGCCCGTGACGCTATACTTGTCAAGCATGCTTGATCGTCTAGAAAGCCCCTTAGAGGTGGTCATAGAAAAAATAAAAAAAACAGTTTCGTTATATAATCGGCATTAAATGGAATATTAAATTCGATTAAATAGAGCATACATAAATCACAAACATTTCATAAAAAAATTAAAAAACAGATATGTATTTCTTAAACGGTATTAGTATTTTGTATTTCTTTATATATTCTATTTCATATTTACTTGTCCTATTTATATTGTCAAGCAATAGCGATAATTTTCGGTTCCATAAAATGTAGATTGTCTCTACAGAAACAAAGAAAATTCATAACAAACAGTTATATTCCTGCAATTTTATCAGAAATAGGCTGAAGCAGCATGAAATAACGGCCCATCCAATAAATACAGGGCAATAAACATCCCTTAATGACAGTTTTATCAATCGATCGAAAAACATTAGCCTAATGTCTCGGAGAGACTGCCTCGGTCGCGGCGCCAAAAATTATACTTCGATTTCGTTGTCCGTACCATTATAGACCGATGAACTTGTTAAGGCCCGATTCACACGCGTCGGATACGGAGTGATTCGTGTGTAAGGGCATTGATTATACAGGATGAGTTGAATTACTGGCATCCCTGTAGTGGGTAAAATCCTTACGACGAAGTAAGCAACTTTTAATTTTTAAAAAATGGAAAAATAAAAAAAAAACATTTTTTTTCTTAAGGTCTAATGGCGATCGTGAGCTGATTGAACATTAAACCTGCTTCTGAGATAGCTCAAAGCGATCCCCCCCCCCTTCTCCAAGATACTGTAGAGCAAACCGAGGACTCTTGTATCCTCCTATCTCCGGTCTTCAGCTGGTGAACTGCAGACTATTAATGTCGGCCAAAAAGGCAAAACCGCAAACTGCAGACTATTAATGTCGCCAACAACCGTATCTATATTCACTCGGATAGCAAAGCAGCTCTTATGGCATTAGCCTCGAATACCATTCATTCAAAGCTAGTGCAAAATTGCATATCACTACTGAATTCCCTGGACGAAAAGAACAGGGTAATTCAAAGATGGGTTCCCGGCCATGCAGGAATTGAGGGAAATGACTATTAATTATTGTCGATTTGTGCGAATGAGCATTTCCGTTTCCTTGCGCAATCCTCTACCTATCATTTTGATTAATCCATGTGATCTTTAAGGTGGTTCGCACCCCTCCTCAAAAATTAACTCTAGAAGGCCAACACCAAAGAAAGGCGTGTAAATCGGCCTTATTGACCCTGGCCATGTGAAGACAGTACGATACTTTAATAGCTTTTATAGCCTGTGACGAGACTTTGGCGAAATATTCTTTCAAACTAAAGGAAAATTGGACTTTGGTTTCTTACTCCGGCTATGGATTACTCGTATGCGGGCGATTTGGATGCAAATTTAGATATACTTGCTTGAGTTATTGAGTCGTGTCGTTGAGATTCTCATTTCGTGGTCAATTGTTTTATGTTGGCTACTTAGTTTTTTTATGCATGTCATCGACTAACACTTAGCATTTAAGAAATTAAAGAATAAAACCTTAGTCGGCCCCAATGAAATACTCTTGTATGTCACTTTTTATCTAAGCTTGTATTTGTTTTTAATGTTTGATGGAAGTTAAGCCTCACACCTTTTAAAATAGTAGCTTTATATTACTGGTTCATAATTAAAACCAATAGATAATAATTCTATTATTGATTTGTAATATTTATTTATAAATATAATATAACTTATATATGTATTCCCATTTACTTATTTTGAATTTATGTTGTATAAGTGTGATTTATATGTTTGCGGTTAACTCTACAACTTTTGCGGTCATTTGTAATTTTTTTGGTTGGTGGGGATAATACCTTGCCGTTTGGACTTGGACGATGAGTTTTCCCGGCAAAGTTACATTTTCGGCAAAGTTACATAATGACCGTCTACAAACTTCGGGGAGGTTCACTTTAAGAAAAAGGTACAGGGTATTTTGACTAAAAACACCATTTATAGCATTGAGGATTTCGACAATATCAATTTTTCGCAGCTCTATTGACCTACTTGACTATTATTATTCCTTATTCTTTCTATTATTGACTATTTTACAATTGCGTTTTTATTTTTTCTCGTCTTCTAACTATTTATTGACTATAATTATTATTACTGATTTCTTTGTATTTGTGTTTTTTCTTTAAAATATCTTCCCGTATGATAATTTGTGAAATTATCCAATATTTGTTTGATTATTTAGTACTTAGGATTATATAGAAAATTAGATTATATAGAAAATTTTACGAAATTACTTAAGAATTTTGATTGAAAATATTGGAAAATGTTGTTTCCTCTACATATATAACCTAGAAAATCTGCGCTTGGATGTTCAACGTTCATACCTTGCAATACCGACGTTTATATCTTATACCTTAATAGGTATTTATATTATACTTGTTATTTTTATTACTTTTGACATAACCAAGTGTAGGAACTCCTATCAACTGGTTTAAAAAAAAAAAAAAAAAACGCGTCGGAAGAACTTTTGTCTGTTTCCGCGCAGTATGGATCAGTTTTCTCTCAACTAAAAAATTTTTACTGGTGTATTTTTTGTTTCATAATTTAGATTGTAAATATTTTTCAAATCATTTCGAACGGCGTAAGTTATAATTGCCATAAGAATGTGTTTTTTCATAGAATTATGTATCTAGTCATAAGTTCATGCTGTTATTTACCTAAATAAATAAAAAATATATAAAAAAATGTTTTTTTTTATTGATTCTTACATTACGGTTTTATAGAGAACTAGCTATTGCCTGCGGCTTCGCTTCGCGCAAAGTTTTAAATCAATTTGTTAATTAAGGTAGAGTGGCGTATATTTGCTTTTTTAGACCCTACCTTTGGATATCTAGTGAAAGAAGTCCCCCTTAGATGCAAGCTACCTTTCTCGTAGATGTACGAGTCTTGTTCCTCGCCACCCGCGCCGCCTTCCGCTGTACGCTGACCTAGGTATTTAGAAGTGCTTGCACGCGTTACTCATTTCTAGATATCTCTTTAACTATATCACCCAAAAACTTACAGTAAATTTCTAATTTTATCTCTATTTATACATCCGTGATAACAGAAAGAAATATTTTGATAAGGATACTTATTTTATTGCTAATGTTTTCTACAAACATTTCCTACTTACTTTTCTTACTTTTTGAGACATAAAACTCAGTTATTGTAGCTTAATTAAATATAAAAGTTGGTTATATGCTGTCGCCAACTTTTTAATAGATCTCTTTGAGGTCGATATTTATGGCATATATTGTTTTCACATATATCAAACCGTTTTCCGGTATACACCGTTTCACCGCTTCGTAAGGGAGAGGACCTCGAACTCGTAACCAATCGAGAGACCGGAGTAATCTGGTAGCAATTAAAAGTAAGGGCGTGAGTGTAAGCCCGCTGGGTAATATACCTTGTTATCTCGCGGATAAGGCGTTGGCCTCTTACGGGCATGTGGCGGAGCTTGACAGTGGTCTGTTTTGTCCAAGTCTTCTGCGCTCACTTCACGGGAGATAGAACGACTAATCGTTAAAACTTCCTGAGGTGACGGGTTCGCCCGTTGTAGTTGACAACTCGATTTGTGCATGACTTATCTTGATCAGGTTGCGGCGAAAATCAGTATAATAATACCACACGAAAATATTACTAAAAATGTTGTCTAAGCCGAGGTACTCTAAATTATTTATAAATTATCCGATTCCTTTTAAATTAAATGGCGGGTGAAACCGCGGGCACAGTTAGTAATAAATAAAATAGTAGGTACCTAAAGCAATTTCTTCTATAAAATAATGTCTGCAGAACTGTGGTTAGTTTCCCCTGGGAATCAACCTTCTGGCGCTCCTGGACGGTCTGCGCACCGTGCGGCGTAGCCAATCGACTGTGCACTCTGACTAGCAGTCGGGGGAGTCTGGAAGCAGTACTGCTTCCTATAGAGCGGGGGTGGTTGCGGACCTTACGGCGACTGCTCTTGAAACGACCATCGGCTATCCGATTCTGGTGAACAGCCGGGCAAAGGACGCTGTGGTCCGCGATATATTCGGTAAACACCGTTTCAACGCTTCGTAAGGGATAGGACCGCGCAAGCGACCTCGAACTCGTAACCACTCGAGATACTGGAGTAATCTGGTCACAATTGAAAGTAAGGGCGTGCGTGTAAGCCCGCTGGGTCACACTCCTGGCTATCTCGCGGTTAAGGCGTTGGCCTCTTACGGGTTGGTGGCGGAGCTAGACGGTGGACTGTTTTGTCCAAGTCTCTGCGCTCACTCCAGGGAGATAGAACGACTAATCGTTAAAACTTCCTGAGGTGACGGGCTCGCCCGCTGCAGTCGACAACCCAAGTTGTAGATAACAATGATTGATTGATCGATGGATACCACCTTCGCATTCTATTCTATAGAATGATTCTGCCCTGAACAACTTTCTGAAATCTTTGCAATCATGTCAGGAGGGATTACTCCACCAGTGTTTTGAAAAAGCACATTTTCACGCTACTGAAAGTTTCAAACGAACCCTCATATCACAAAGAAAATCAAAAATCGCTTGCGTATTTATACACTACACGGCAGAGAAACAGACATGTACAACCGATAATGGGATCGACATTTGGACGAAGAGGTTATATTTACCTCGAATATAAATTCCACGACGCCTTTAATACACGCCTAGGCCAGACTACAGGTGTTCAAAATGACGCCCATTATAAAAGGTTGGTGACACACTGGTTGATAAACTCGAAGAGGAAAGATTGTGAGTACCGCAGCGATAAAATAGATGCATATATAATATATTTCCTAATACTATTATTTCTATTTTATGTAATAACTAAAGTTTTTGTGAAATATTTTATACTTATATTATTTATCCCATATACACTAATATAATTGCCCAATGTTGCAACAACCTTTTCTATGGACCAGACAGATGAACATCTCACAAAATATCACCCTAATTCAGACTTTGACTGGTGAAGCCGCGCTCTTTAGTATATTTGCAGGGTTTTAAAATGACTATTTTTATGTACGGGTAATTATGTAATTACAGGTAAATAAATAACATTTTATTTATTTATTTATTTAATAACTAGAGCTGCGCCCCACGGTTTCACCCATGTGGTGATAGAAAATTGTGATAATGATGTTAAAAAACTATACATCTTTATAAATTATAGCCTATGTGTTATTTTGATGTGTAAGCTATATTATTGTAAAGTTTCATTAAAATCCATTTAGTAGTTTTTGCGTGACAGAGTAACAAACATCCATACATATATTCTTACAAACTTTCGCGTTTTTAATAGTAGTAGGATTAATTACTATAAGATATTGTTTTTGCTTATAAAAATATCAGGAACCGAATGACAAAACCTTTTGCTTATTTGATTCTGTCACCCAACTGGAACTAGCCCGTTCTGGGATGGACAGGAATCTATTTTTTCAATAAATTATGTAAAAGTTTTATTAATGCTCATAAAACTAAATTGCCCTAAAATATGACCCTCAAAAAAAATTGTTAAGAGCCCTATCACATATTTTTTCCAGAAAGGCAAGAAAAGTGGATTTTTGGCGTTCTAATTCCAAGAAATGAAGAGATTTCTACAAACTTTAATTACTGAATTACCTGGACCATTTCTTGATGTTGACCATAGCGGCCTTTAATTTTAGATATAACGAATATTATTTACTTATTCAGCCCATTTTCCGAAAGTCGTTATTCGTAAAACGCTCGGAAGGCAAACTTTGAGCTCCTTAATACAGTAATATCACTACAACGAAAACCGTATACTATTTTTTTTTATGTCCGTCATGTATTCTTGTTGACCATAGCGGCCTTATTTTTTCGTTTTTTGACCACATATCCAAGGTATACATTACTTACAATTACACAAAATTTAAAAAAAAACTTCCTGTATCATTCTAATTTTCTCAGAAATAAAATAAGATTCTTATATAATACTTATACTATATTAAAGTTCACTCTTTTAGCAATACGACATAATATAAATTATTGTCATTAGAAAGGAGAAAACACTGCAAAAAACAATTAGAAATTGTGTATATATTTGCTTGCGCAAGAGAAGAGCGCTCAGTGCCGCGGTTTTCTCCCAGGGTTGAATAGTTATTTATTTATTTATTTATTTATTTATCCTATCTTTTATAGTTACATCCAAAAAAAAATGCGTTCATTTTTTAAACTCATTTTAAAAGAATACCTACGCTATTTTGTAATAGGCCTCTTAAATAAAAAATAAAATAAAATAAATCAATAAAACCCGGTTAGACAGGCATATGATAATAAATCCCCCCACCTCAAAGTATTTTTACCACTTACTTCTCGGGTGTAGAAAAAAGGAGGTATATTTTCATGAATCTCTTTCGCTGTCTATTGCCATGTCCCTCCTCCCCCCTCCCTCACGGTCACCTTTTTGATTCTATGTTTAATAAATTTAGTACATACATTAAAAACTAGTTTGATTTTCTACAAGGAAAACTGTGTAGTACAGCCCTATAAGGAAAACTGTGTACCTGAACATCTGTACGCCCGAAAATTTGAACAATAAAGAATATTCCATTCAAATCTCTTGTATAAAAGCGCTCATCTACGGTTTCTAGTATCACTGTTCTGAATTTGTGAAGGTGGATACTTGTATTACTCCCCGAGACACATCGCACTCTCGCCTCCTGTTTGTCCTGCACTTCTCTTTGTCGCGGCTTTCCTCCAGACGATTTCATTAGCATATGCTTATACGCCTTGGAAATGTACCCACCGGTGTAGACAGGTACATATCTGTATGAAATAGGTTTTTAGCGAATGCTGCAGTGTTCAGCGAATCAATTTACTACACTGTAGTCACTAGAGGCCTGGTTGGAGATATCTTCGGTACTTATGCAGGGCGTTGGTTAATTCAGCGATGCAGCCGATACTCACCACCCGTAGAGTCCCACGTGGCTTGTGAATGTTATAAAGTTTACCGGAGTTTTGTTTGATTGCGTTCACGAAGTTTGTATTTAAGTTTAGTGTAAAAGAACACTAGCCGATCTTTGAGAACACTAGGATTTGTGACCCGTATCTCAAGACCGTTCTCCAATATAAATGTCCTCAATATGTTCCTTACGTTCGCAGTACCGTGGAATTTGCATCCCTAATTTGAAATCTGCAATATTCGGTCTACAGAAGCAGGATAATATGTATCCAAAGGCGATTTTTAAAACACATTTATTATCGCGGGCGCTTTGGTCTTCCTCGTACGAGAGCAGGTTGGACCACTTCGGTATTCAAGCTCTAGAAGACCGACGCACTGTGGCTGATATGGTACTGTTACACAAAGTTATCCACAATACCATAGATAGTCCATACCTTTTTAAAAACTTACGTTTTTTCGTTCCTCCGCGATTAATTCGCAATTCACACACGTTTGAGGTCTCTCGTGCGAATACCAACTACGGGAAAAATTCTATCGCTTATAGGCTGATGTACACGTACGACTCTCGTTTCTCCACCATCGACATTTTCAACCTCAATCAACCGACGTTCGTTAAAGAATTATTCAAATCAATTGCACCTAACGAGCTTGTTAATACCTATCGTACTTAGTTATATACTTTCATGCAACATATCAGTAGCTACTACAAATATTTATAAATATCTATATAAATATCCGAATCATTTGCGGCTGCGAAAGCAAATGATTCGGAATAATTCAACGTCTTCCGATAGAGCGCCGCGCACGAATTTTTTATTCGATAATGCAAAAAACGGATTATTCGAAAAAATTCGTAGATAAAAAGATAGATAATAAAATTATCTTTAAAATGGTGCAGGTTTCATAATAATACGCCAGATAGTATTTGCGTAGTAGTCGTTTTTGTGTTCGGTTAGACCTAATTTCACAAATTAATTACACTATGTAATATAAACAAAATCTAAAATATTCAAAGCTAAGAATATTAGGAAAATGTTCTTGTTTAACGTATATTTTTTTAGAATCGTAAGCATTACTCGTTTAGACGTAAATATCAGTTTAAAATCATTAATTTTCGTTAAGAAATTTCTTCATTCGGTCGCCGCGCTGGCCTAGGCCCGCGATAAAAGCTATGCAATAGCTTAAAAAAAAATAATAAAAAAAAAAAACATGTGGCACTCGGGGACTGCCGCGGTAAAGCTATTGCATAGCATTTTTACCAACCTTTGCAAGTATAATTATTTATTTATTTATTTTTTTCTGATATCAGATAACTGCGCTCTATCGGAAAACGTTGAAATTATTCCGAATCATTTGCGGCTGCGGTAGCAAATGATTCGGAATAATTTAAACGTCTTCCGAGAGAGCGCCGCGCACGATTTTTTATTCGATAAAGCAAAAAAAAGGGATTATTCGAAAAAAATCGTAGATAAAAAGATAGATAATTAAATTATCTTTAAAATGGTGCAGGTTTCATAATAACACGCCAGATAGTATTTGCGTAGTAGTCGTTTTTGTGTTCGGTTAGACCTAATTTCACACATTAATTACACTATGTAATATACACAAAATCTAAAATATTCAAAGCTAAGAATATTAGGAAAATGTTCTTGTTTAACATATATTTTTTTCGAATCGTAAGCAGTACTCGTTTAGACGTAATTATCAGTTTAAAATCATTAATTTTCGTTAAGAAATTTCTTCATTCGGTCGCCGCGCTGGCCCTAGCCGCGATAAAAGCTATGCAATAGCTTAAAAATATTTACCTTAATAAAATGTTAGTCATTTTAGGTTATTTTTTTCGAAATAACATAAATGCCGAGAACCCTAGAATCCGAAAGTATGTAAGTCGAAAGTAGCGTGTTACAATTGCCTGAAAAATGGACACATCGCTCGTGACTGTCGTGCAACAAAAAAGGAAAAAGTCATCTGACAAGGAGAACGCAACAGCAGACAAGAGCAACAAGGAAGAGTTACTGCCTACAGCACTGAAGAAAATAATGTCTCGCAGCTGATCAACAGTGATGACAAGTGGATTATGAACAGTGGATCATTAGTTTACATGACGCACAGGAAGACTTCTTTTCAACTTTCGAAAACCTGAATGAAAACACAACTGTGCCACTCGGAAACAATGACAAATTGAAGATCGAAAAAAAGGGCATTATTATAGTTTAAAAAACCGTTTACAAAAAGTGCTACGATTCTATCATAACAAACGTATTGAATGTTCCAGAATTAATGAAAAATCTATTCGCTGAAGGAGTTGTAACAAGAAAAAGAATGAAAATTATGAAAGAAGAAAACATTGCCAGCAAATACGAGAACAACAAGCTAGCTAGTGCAATTAGTGAAGAGAACAACTTTATTCGATTGTTATTTCGCACAGTTAACTACAAAGCCAACGTTCTGTAGAATCTACCAAGAAATAAAGGAAATGATGGCAAAAGTTCTGGTATCAGACGTCAAAATGAATGACACAATAAAATTCTTCCGTGAAGCTTGTATATTTGAAAAGCAAAAGCGGAAACCATTTTACTCTAACGGTAGTAGAAATAGTGTTCAGGGAGAACACATTCATAATCATTTGCGCGGCCCTATGCTCGTAGAAATCGCGATAGGAGCGAGATATTTTGTGCTTTTCAAAGATAACGCTTTCAACTATAGAGTGGTTTTCTTTATATAACACAAATCAATTGTACTTCAATCGTTCAAAATATATTTAGCCTTGTTTAAGTACGATTTTGGAAATAAACCATATCCATACTGGACACTGATAACGACGATTGACGATTGACAATCACGATTTATTTTTTTTTATTTTATAAAATTATCCTCCAATACAATACAATTGATTTTGGCAAAAAAAATAACAAAAGTATAAATAATTTTTTTTTTTTTTTTGCGAAGCAGATAAGATTACATTTATGTATGTGGATGTTATCACCCCACTAAATTGTAAATCTGTTTTGGGGTGATAGTATTTAAGATATAGTGACTTAAGTAATATAAGACATAGTGATATAGGTAAAATAAATACATATATTATTATAGATAAATAAATTAAGAAGCCTAAAATGGTTTCTTACTATGCACATATAAAATTGTTAAATAATTAATATATTATTATATATTATTAAATTTCAAATTGTATTTGTCATCGAATGGCATACAACTTCAGACAACGGCCCCTTCTATACCAGAACAAAGCGGTCGCTCGGAACGGGGCATGAGAAGAATAGTTGAAATTGGACGTTTTATGACACACGCTAAACAGTTACCTGCCTGTTTATGGGCAGAAACAGTAAACACCAGTGTTACCGTAATCCGCGATAGATTCGGTTGACACCGTATCACCGCTTCATCAGAAGGAGAGGTCTGCGCAAGCGACCTCGATCCTGTAACCAGTCAGGAGGTAGGAGGTATCCTGAAGGTTAATTCCAGACGGGGATATCCTTCCAAACTGGTCGTCAGAGGGCGAGGCTGCTCGCTGGGTAGCTTTCCCGGTGCCTCGCCGAAGGACGTTGGCCGCTGACGGGCAGGTGGCGTAGCTAGACTGTGAATTGTTTTCGTCCCAAGTCTTCTGCGCTCACTTCACGGGAGACAGAACGATCACTATAAAACTAGATTGTCAACTACAATGGGCGAGCCCGTCACCTCAGGAAGTTTTAACGATTAGTCGTTCTATCTCCCTGGAGTGAGCGCAGAAGACTTGGACAAAACAGTCCACCGTCAAGCTCCGCCACAAACCCGTAAGAGGCCAACGCCTTAACCGCGAGATAGCCAGGAGTGTTACCCAGTGGGCTTACACTCACCCCCTTCTTCCAATTGCGACCAGATTACTCCAGTCTCTCGATTGGTTACGAGTTCGAGGTCGCTTGCGGGGTCCTCTCCCTTACGAAGCGGTGAAACGGTGTATACCGAATCTATCGCGGACCACGGCATCCTTTGCCCGACTGTTCACCCAGGATCGGGTAGCCGATAGTCGTTTCAAGAGCAGTCGCCGTAAGGTCCGCAACCTCCCCCGCTCTATAGGAAACAGTACTGCTTCCAGACTCCACCGACTGTTAGTCAGAGTGCGCAATCGATTGGCTTATGCCGCACAGTGTGCAGACCGTCCAGGAGCGCCAGAAGCTTGATTCCTAGGGGAAACTAACCCTAAGGCCAGAGTGCTACCCAGGCTCGCACTTCATGCGTGGAGGCCATCGAATGGGTGTTGACCCGTGAGTGTGACCAATCCTGAATAGAATGGGTCTTCGTGGCCAACTCAGCAAGGGCCCCTTAGCTCCCAGCGATAACTATAGTCAAAAATTCATGAGGTGGCGGGTTCTCCCATTGTAGTTCACAGCTCTAGTTAGTAGTTGTCATTCCATGACCCCTCGGCCACTCCCGATGGCGCCGGAAAGGGTTAAACAAGTTATAATCTACGCGATTGTCAACAGTGGTTCGTAAACATTCAGACCTGATAAGTTATTATACAACAGAAATGCAGAAATAGGGCTGCGCCCTTACAATCTTAATCCCCGTTTAGGTAAATTTAAATTGACTTAATGGTGATGCCCCGAGCAGCCGTTACTCTTTCGCCCGTTTGCTCGTAGGCATTTGTGTAATTAGTTTTAAAGCCACGCTAATGCCGCGGAATTAGCCGGCGAGAGTATAAGAACGGTAGGGGAAGGGGGGCAACGCTGGGCGGCGGCGGTTTGAGGAGATTAGGGCCGCCTGTCTACCTTTATCACGGCCGGCCACCAATGCGGTAGACATGGCGCGAGACGAAGGCCTATTTCAGTCATATGGGCGTGGGTGGAATTCATCGCTATTTATCACAGTTATGTTTCAATTTCATATTTTTACATCTTGGGCATACGCAAAGCTAGTTGAAATAATTGATTATATTATTATATACAGTCTTTCTCAACTACCTAAAAAGTAAAGATAGTCACTTTAAAACTAAGCATAAAATTGCAACGAGAAGCGCCACAACCTGTAAGCACATTATGCGGAAAACCCGAACATCATTTGCCAAAAGACACTTTGGCTTTATAAGGCCCACAATTTATAACAATCTAAAAGAATCCATAAAAAACATGCCGAAATATTAAGTCAATCCAATTAAAATTTAAAATTACACAACATTTACTTCAACTTGAGAGAAATGGGGTTATAGGGAGTCATATTTTTTTAAAGTACAGTTATTATTATTTTTAAGTAAAGCATTATTATTATTGTCATACATTTTATATTTTTTATATAATCTATTTATTTGTTCTATGAACTTCACATTAGAAAATTTTATATTATTTTTTATTTCTATGATCATGCTATATCGATATTTTTCAATAAAATTGTAAGTTTAATTTGAATTCACTTATCACATTTTGTATGTTTTATTGTAATACTGGGCCCGATTGCGTTTCTTTGTGAACTAAAACTAAAATTAGTCCAAGCGAACGAGACAGAGCAATACGTTAGAGCGGAATATGATACGAATGATCGTCGATAAATACCACCTGTCGAACTTATACTCGTCCGAATTAATTCGAGCATATTTCGTGCGGTGTAAGATTTGACCTCGGCGGGCAGTTTCGGCCCTATGCGAAAAAGTGACAACCGGTCATCTCACACCCCGCTCTAGCGTATTGCCCTGTCTCGTTCACACGGACTAATTTCCGATTTTAGTTCACGAAGAAACGCAATCGAGCCCACTATGTGCATATGAATAAATCATTATCATACATAGAGTCTTCCTTAGTACGGGCTATAGCTAGGCAGATTCTGCAATTATTACAATGTAATTTAATATTTTTGAATGAATAAAAATATTTTTATTATGATATTGGGTATTAGATTGCTCAGCGCCATAGTAAGTTTTGACAACCCGTCTGCGCTGGAAACATGCAGATGGCACTGATATAGTTGTACGGCGAAACTAAAAGTATTTTATTTGGGCATCTATAAAGGCATTTATTATGAATGTTCATCATAAAGGCCTGTTGGATTTTAAAAATCCATTATTTAATCAATAATAACAACAACTTGGGTTGTCGACTACAACGGGCGAGCCCGTCACCTCAGAAAGCTTTAACGATTAGTCGTTCTATCTCCCTGGAGTGAACGTAGAAGACTTGGGACAAAACAGTCCACCATCTAGCTACGTCACAAGCCCGTAAGAGGCCGATGCCATAACCGCGAGATAGCCAGGAATGTTACCTGGCGGGCCGACACTTTCGCCTTTACTTCCAATTGTGACCAGATTACTACGGTCTCTCGATTGGTTCCGAGTTCGAGGTCGCTTGCGCGGTCCTCTCCCTTACGAAGCGGTGAAACGGTGTATACCGAATCTATCGCGGACCACAGCGTCCTTTGCCCGGCTGTTCACCCAGGATCGGATGGCCGATGGTCGAAACAGTACTGCTTTCAGACTCCCCCGACTGTTAGTCAGAGTGCACAATCGATTGGCTTACGCCGCACGGTGCGCAGACCGTCCAGGAGCGCCAGAAGTTTGATTCCCAGGGGAAACTGACCAAGGCCAGAGTCCTACCCAGGCTCGCACTTCATGCGTGGAGGTCGTCGGATGGGTGTTGACCCGTGAGTCTGACCAACCCTGAACAGAATGGGTCTTCGTGGCCAACTCAGCAAGGGCCCATTAACTCCCAATCAATAATAACAATAATAAGAGATCTGTTGGAAAATACGTTTGCAAGTCCGGAAATTAAAACTGATTATGCTTTTCTTATTATGCTCAATATGGCGGCGTCCGCAGTATAACATTATAATAATAAAAATAAAAAACTTTATTTTAAACAAAAAAGGCGAGCTTATTGCCTTGCGGTCGCCATGAAGCCGGATTTTTTGTTTTTTTCGTGCATTTTTAAAAGCGTGTTTTTAAACTATTAATTTATTTATGATCCATTAAGTAGTTTCTTTCTTATGATCGTTTTTCTAAAGTGCTATATTTTTGACCTTCAATCTCAGAAATGACAGGTACCTGCCAATATTTACACCCGATGCTTAAGGGGTTAAACTATATGAGTTATATTTAGCACTGAATATATAGCGTATTAGACAGACAACGCCGCACTACAAATGTGTAACCAGGATTTTCTACGAAACGAAACGTGTATTCAGATTCAGATCAAATTTATTGGTATACTGGTATACAAGTCATACATACAGTTCAGCAAACAAACATTTTTCTATGGTAATGGAAACGTTAGAAAATATTAAAATACACAAGAAAACAAATATAAAAATAAAAGAGAAAACGAAAGAAAACACAAAAATAACGTAAAATGAGAAAATACAAGAGAAAATGTAAAGAGATAATTTACACAATTACAAGGACAAATCATTAACACTTTATCCATCAAGCATTTTAGCCTTCACTGGAGTAATATTCCTCCAATGAGTAAAACGCCTTATCTGTGAGGTACTTCTTAATCAGGTCAAGAGATTGCGCCTGTCTAATGTGCTCGCTGAGTTTTTACTAGACCGCTGGGTCGGCGATATAGGCTAGCCTCTCCGACTTGGATAATGCATGACTTACCGAACGTAGCATGCTACGGGATCTTGTTGGATAGTGGTGATGCACACCATTCACATTGAAATAGGCTAGATTTTTGCGACCGAACAGCGCTACTTCCATTATATAAATGGACGGCAGCGTTATGATGCAGAAACCTCTAAATAGAGGACTAGCGGGCATATCAAGCGCCACACGCGGTATTGTGCTGACTGCACGCTTCTGTAGATGACACTTAATGTTATATAATTATGTTCAATATGGCGACTTTCTTGGGATAACAGTACTTATGGCGGTGAAAAAAATATTATAAAAACCAAAAGAAATTTTGTTTTAATATTATTTTAATATTAAAATAATATAAAACTATTTTAATATTATTTACATAAAGAGATCGATGTTTAATTTAGTATGTAGGTTTCAATTATGATGTAGACCAATAGATGGCATTATATCTCTCCGTATTATTTTTGTGATATAATTATAATTAGCCTATAGTTATAATGGGATAAATGACATATTTTTTTTTTATTATCCTTATAGTTGAGGAGTCAACCTCCGGGCGCTCCTGAACGGTTTGCGCACCGTGTGTCGTCAGCCAATCGATTGTGCACTCCGACTAACAGCCGGTGGAGTCTGGAAACATTAATATTTCCTATAGAGCGGGGGCGGTTGTTAACCTTATGGCAACTGCTCTTGAAATGACTGCTCGGCTACCCGATCCCGGATGAATAAGCCGGGCAAAGGGTGCCGTGGTCCGCGATAGATTCGGTAAACACCGTACCACCGCTTCATAAGGGAGAGGACTGCGCAAGCGACCTCGATCCTGTAACCAATCAGGAGGTAGGATGTATCCTGAAGGTTAATTCCAGACGGAGATATCCTTCCAAATTGGTAGACAGGGGGCGAGGCTGCCCGCTGGTCACCTTTCCCGGTGCCTCATCGTAAGGCGTCGGTCTCTGAATGGGCAGGTAGAGTAACTAGACTGTGGATTGTTTTTCGTCCCAAGTCTTCTGCGCTTACCTCACGGGAGACATAACGATCAATATCGTTTAAACTTCGTGAGGTGACGGATTCGCCCGTTGTAGTTGACAGCTCTAGTAGTGCTTTTGAATTGAGGCCTTTTTGGCTCTACAACATTTGAGACTGCTACGCCATTATTAACACCGACCAAAAACGGCTCGGTGGCATAGTGGTTAGATCGCCTGATGCACTAGTGTTAGATATTAGTCAATAAAATGATACATTTTCTATGGGTTGGACATTTTTTAAAATTTAACTGTTTTTGGCTAAAACTCAAATATAGCTTCTGAATTTAATTAAGCAATGTATTTTAGGCCGATTTTATTAAAAATTAGTAAACTTCGAAATGTTTGCTATTTGTTTAGAAAATTCTTCAGTTCTTAAAGCTAGAGATTGTTGACAGATGTTTTATTAGGTATATAGCATATATTATCTCTACAGCGATTATGACAATCCTCACAGAAAAGCCTTTTTGTGCATTATTGCTTAATATAGATTTCACGTTTCATAGAACATATCGCGATTTACATGTCTGACTGTGTGTGTTTGTGGGTGTGAGTCTGTGAGATCGTGTGTGTGTGTGTGTGTGTATGTGTGTATGAGCTGTGACTTTGTGGCTGTATCCACTGTATGTCAGAAACTACACCACCAATTAGGTGGCACGAAACACCAATAAGGTGGCATAGTGGATGGGCCGCCTTATCTTATATTTGTAATTTCCGGGTTCGATTCTCGGCTGGGTTGATTTTTCGTAACGGAATCGCATTTCAACTCTGTCGAGCAAATGCAATAACAAGACACTATACGCTCACACATGTTACAGGCACACAGACATAAAACTCCTTCATAGTAGGGTTGATTGTAACAACTAGGGTTGTCGACTACAGCGGGCGAGCCCGTCACCTAAGGAAATTTTAACGATTAGTCGTTATATCTCCCTGGAGTGATCGCAGAAGACTTGAGAATAAAACAGTCCACCGTCTAGATACGCCACAAGCCCGTATGAGGCCAACGCCTTAACCTAGAGATAGCCAGGAGCGTTACCCGGCGGGCCTACACTAACGCCCTCACTTCCAATTGTGACCAGATTACTCCAGTCTCTCGATTGGTTACGAGTTCGAGGTCGCTTGCGTGATCCTCTCCCTTACGAAGTGGTGAAACGGTGTTTACCGAATCTATCGCGGACCACAGCGTCTTTGCCCGGCTGTTCACCCAAGATCGGGTAGCCGATGGTCGTTTCAAGAGCAGTCGCCGTAAGGTCCGCAACCAACCCCGCTCTATAGGAAACAGTACTGCTTTCAAACTCCCCCGACTGTTAGTCAGAGTGCACAGTCAATTGGCTTACGCCGCACGGTGCGCAGACCGTCCAGGAGCGCCAGAAGGTTGATTCCCAGGGGAAACTGACCATAAGGCCAGAGTCCTACCCAGGCTTGCACTTCATGCGTGGAGGCTGTCGGATAGGTGTTGACCCGTGAGTGTGACCAATTCTGAATGGGTCTTCGTGGCCAACTCATCAAGGGCCAATTAACTCCCATTGTAACAGATTGCCGTATTACAATAAACCAGCGCATTGTGAAATTTCACAATAAAGAGTAAAAACAAACACACAAACAAAATATAACTGGATGCTACAGAATTAAAATCTTGTCTCAAGGAAAATCTCGACATAGATGCGATTTCAAAATGGTCCTATTTTTAAAATAATGCAGAAAGCTTTATATGCGTACATTTTATTCATTGTAGATTATAAATGTGTAAACTAAGCGTTATATTGTGCTTATCATTGTTATAGGTCGAACCATTTATCTTGATTGTATTCTTTTAACTCTAATTATAAACATAATCATTTTTATTTTTTAAAAAAGACTAGGTATCTACAACAACCATATAGGTAGATTTTTTAACTATGGTGATTTACTTATAATAAAATTGTATTTGTTATAATGTTTAATACCGTATCTATATCCACTCGGACAGCAAGGCAGATCTTATGGCACTAGCCTCGAATACCATTAATTAAAAGCTAGTGCAAAACTGCATATCACTACTGAATTCCCTGGGCGAAAAGAATAGGGTAATTCTAAGATGGGTTCCCGGCCATGCAGGAATCGAGGGAAATGAAAAAGCCGATGAACTTGCTAAGACGGGAGCAAAGGGAACGTTACACGGCCCTGAACCTTGCTGTGGTGTACCAAAAATCCTTGCAAACCTAATGCTCAAACAAATATGTTTAGAACAATCCGTCAACCACTGGAACAACACGCCAGGGTTGAATCATTCCAAAGCGCTAATTAAGGCTTACGACTGTAAGACGGCTCGTGAGGCCTTATCGCTAAATATGAACAATCTACGCATACTGGTGAGGGCGCTCACGGGGCACTGTGACCTGAACAAACACATGTTCAACCTCAAGCGCCGAGACACAAAAATGTGCAGATTCTGCCAAGGGCAGAGGAAACTCCCCAGCACCTCATATGCGAGTGTGGCCCGCAGATGCGTAAAAGATACACCCACTTGGGTGGTCATTACCTCCAACCTGAGGAGGTAAACCAATCTGGCGCCAAATGCCTGTTGCGGTTCTTAAATAACACGAGGCTTAGCGCAGAACTGTAGTAGGTGGCGAACACAATCGATCAGCAATGGTCGCAGTGTTACAAGGCTGATAAAGACCTTAGAAAAACCCCTCTCAACAAATAAAAAAATATAAAATATATAGCTTAATCATTGTAATTAAAATATAAGTAGTATTGACGTTTTCCAAAACAAGTACATGACGTTTTCCAAAACAATCAAGGGAATGCAACAAACAGCTGGTACACATCCCTCATAGTACACATATGTAAGGACAGTCCATCAAATATCTGTGCTTGTTCTAATCTAGACAAGGTGAGCACGATTAAATACCTAGGCTTGACTTTGGACGGACGATAGATTGACCTGGTCTTACCATATCTACAACACAGCAGCTAAAATTCGCAAACTCATTCATCCATTTAAACTTCTACGTAACGTAATATCGAAACCTTTACTAAAAGTTGTCTATTACTCGCTTGCACACATCATTGTATCATATGGGATTCTTGGTTGGGGCGGTGCAGCACTATCAAACCTCGATCCACTTATTAAAGCTCAGAAGACGCTGTTAAGAGTTGTCAACAAAAAACCGCTGCGATACCCATCTGAGCAACTTTTTCTTGAGTTCTCTGTTCTTGACGTACGGCAAACATTTGCTAAAACGATAATACTTTATTATCACAAACATAAAGAACTGCACCAGCAAACATCCCATAAAATTATAACACGAGCAATACCTAATAGTAACCACATAGTGCCCAAACTGAACAGTACCCATGCACAGAGACATTTTCTATACTTGGCACCGTCCTTGTTCAATAATACTAAGGATATACCCGGCATTTATACTTAAGGTATAAAAATAAAAATAAATATAAACTAAAACAGATTAACCCATTGGTTGATCACCCAGGGAAGGAAAGAAACTGAAAAACTAATTTATTTTATTCCTAGCTAACTTACCATTCCTAACACATTATTATTCACCTACCATATAATTATGATTGGCATGCTTTTTGTTCTTCATATTATTATTATCACATACCTTTTAAGATTATTTTAAATTTTATTTTTTACTAAAATTTTAGTTTACTTGATTTTATTTTTCAAGGCATTCTTTCGAGGCTGTACTTAAGTATACGAATCTGAGCCTACCTTAGTGCGGACGTCTCGTGCGATCCAGTTAGGTTAGATTTAATTTAATTGTAACTGATATTATGCTTTTTTGTAAAATAAAGAATTTGAATTTGAATTTGAATTGACAATTTCTCCCAATGCATAAAAATATAACAGGTATTATAAAATGAAAATAATATAATAGTGTTTCATGAAGCTCGTCCGATTGAATTTATTGCTATCTGGACTTTACTTTCGTTAACTGATCTCAATGTATTATGTTATGAAACGGTTGCCATCCGAAATGAAACAAATTATTATGATTATGATTGTGGCTGATGTCTGCGACCTCTGTGACTGGTCTCCCGGGTAAGCTGGTTGCAGATTTTATAATATGGTCTGATGGCCAATAGCCTCAACGACCCTGATATAAAGTAATAAACAACATTTATACCATCGCTCAGTGGAATGCATACTTCAAAGTGTGTCTATGTAATCCAACGCCTGCGGGGCTTTGTTAAAGCGAGTGTAAATAATGACAAATAATCCTAAAATTCGCTGGTCTTTGTCAATACAAAGAATAGCTTAAATGCAATATAGGGTCCATTATCTTGAGCAAAAATAAATCTTCGTTTTGAGTGGAATTACATTTCTCTTTAGAGACGCCGCCGACCAGCCCTACGCAGGCGCACTACGTAAGGTTGTCGATTTTGATTTTGCAAAGCGCCTGTCATGCGTTGTATAAGAGTCTTTTGAACTACGGGATAATAGGGCGGGGACGGAGAACTGAAAACATTGTTTCGCCCCTTGACGTAGCACAGAAAAGCATAGTATATAAAAATTGGTGCACGGTCAGTCATGTCCGAGCTGTTGTGTTTTACTTAAACACGGCGGATTTCAGTCGAATAAACTCAGGTTTTCGTTAGAATATATTTTATTTTTATTATTATCCACTCGCACAAACAAAAGTAGGCCCACCCCGCTGGCAGAGGACCGTCTCGATATTAGCGCCAAAAGTCGAATTGGCTCATTGTTGTCCGGTTATTATTATCGCTAATATCGGTATTTAATACAGTTTACGAATCGCTGTTCAACGGCGTCCTAGCATCACTCGTAAGAAATTTACTGCTTAGAGCAATAGACTGCCTGCGAGGTATGCATTGCTTTTGCCACTATTCTCCTTCGGCGCCTCCGTAACACTTATCATTCGGTTCTAGACTTTGATGGTTTTTTGGATTTCCTACAACCCGCTTTTTTCTGAATGCCATTTACTACGATTATTTTTATATTTTAGGTTCGTTTACTATGCCGACACTTTAGATCCAGATAAAGCTTATCAACCGGTTTCCATCGCTATATCTCTTGGCATCCTGGTTTCACGCGTTCGCGAGATAAATTGCTTGGACGTATGTGCCTGCGCCCAAATGATATATTTCCGTCTCTCCCTTTTTCTCCCGCCACACCCGGATATTATAATAATAACAATTTTATAATAATTAATAATGTATTCATTCAAAAATTATATTTGAATTGATTTCATTGCAGAAACTGCCTAACTAGGCCATAGCCAAAAATATATAATTAATTTAAAGTTATAATTAAATTTTAAAATACTGTAGTAACATAATCATAGAAATAAAATTAATAAGAATGTGGTAAGATGAACTTTCATGTCATACAAAAATAAACAAAAATATTATGCTATGCTATACTGTGTCAATAATAATGTAAAAAAGTTTATTTGAATATAAAGCATATTATCTTTTCTGTCTCGATTCTCCCAATGTGAATTAAAACTGTAATTTTGAATTTAAATTGTATTGATTTTATATTTCTAAAAGTTGTCATAGATTCTTTAAATTTGTTATAAATTTTGGGTACTATAAAGTCAAAGTGCCTTTTCACATAGAACTTCTGGTTTTCCATATGATGTTGTTAACAGGTTGTGAAATCTTTCGTTGCAATTGTGTGCTCAGTTATAAGTTGTGTGTCTTAACTTTAAAAGTAGTTAAGATGAACTATTTTTGCATACATATGCCTGATACCTTATAACTGTGAGAGTGGCCACCCTTCACTTGACTCCAATTTCTAGTGAGCGAAGGGTGGTTCTCAACAATAAGTTTTCTCCGTATTGAAAGTCGTTGTAGTTGAAGTTGAAGTGTTTATTCAGAAGGTATGTGACCGGTTGCCAGTTCGTAACGCCTTGTTTGATACTTCGCCGGTGTGTAGGTAGTGTGGGCTAGAGGTGGTGTCGTGGTTGTGTAGCCGAAGTGTGAAGTTTGAAGATTGCGGATAATATATGACTGATCGATGTATGAGCGCGTACTTAGAGCGGGCGACGGCCGCTCAGAGGATGATGATGATGTGTAGCCGCGGTAACTGTCCACTAGGGGAATGATATTGATCGATCGAAATGTACTGCGTTTTATATGGTATGTAATGATGCAATATCCACCGGTGGGGGAGAATAATTGTGTCAATTCGTATCGATCAGAAGAAATGACATTAGTCATCAGCTGTGTGTGCAGTAAATGCCGAATTTAGTTGGAATTCAATTGCAGTTGGCTCGTGTATATTTGAGCGTATTTGCGGTTTCGATTCTATAGAAATTACTTCTTTGTTGTGGGTATGTTGGACGAAGTGACTCCAACATAACTTTAGGTTCGTACACAAATCTGAGGAGTACCTTAGGGGCTTCTTGGCAATACCTCGAAGAAGCGCCTTTGGCGGTGTCATAAGTGGATATAGAACAGTACGTGTAGATCCTCTCTAACCCAGAATACCGTATGAAATTAAACTATTTTCTAGGGCATGATAATATAGTATGTTTAAGGGATTGCAAATCGAACATTTTCCGATTGTGTCTCCTGCTTCAATAATGTCGCTATCTAGAATCTTACCAGTGTAAGCGTTTAGGATTTAGCCTGTTTGTTTATTATTAGCCGAGTGATTGCAGTATTCGGATATTTTCATTGCATCAAAAATATTGATCTGGCTACCAAACTGATTTTGTATGAAACTAACTTAGAAGTTTTCACGTCGAAATTGTTGACGAAAAACTCTATCAGTATACTCTAACAGTAACTCATCAGTATTTAATTACTCTGACCCGCCTAGATACGGGACAGTTTAGTCCTAGTTAGGTGGGCAATGAGCATTAACTGGATTTCGGTGTTCAATTTTTCTGAGTTACCTATAACATTGATAAAAATGGGGCTAAATGTACAAAAATGAAATGAATAAAGTATTAAACCTAAAAAAAAGTAACCGCATAAAAACTCTTCGGGCAATACCAGATTTTTGACACCAGTTAATTGTATCTAAAATCAGCACTGTGTAATGTTAGACTTAACGTCATGATGTTATGATTCCATCATGATTCCATCACAAAATGTTCCATCACAAAAAACACTACTATTACTGTTCCATCACGTCATGATTCCATCCCAAAAAAGCATTACTACTAGACTCACAGAGGGGGATAATATTATGATTCTGAGAATGGGAACTAATGGGTCCAGTGCGTTTAGCCATTATGGCTATGTGTTAGAGTCGGCAGAACTCACAGGTCATCACCCATCTGACAGCCTCTAATCAGAAGTGTAAACCCCGGGTAGAACTCCGTGCCTGCGGGCCTGCTCCCCTAGGAATCGTACTTCGGGAACTTCTGGATGGTTTGCGCACCGCGTGGCGTTAGTCAATCGATTGTGCATTCCGTCAGATAGCCGAAAGAATTTGGAAACAGCTTCTTTTTTTATTTTTTTTATTTGAGTAAAAAACAGTCATAAACAAATGTTTTTACAAATACACTTAAACAAATAGACCTATATTACCATCAATTTTAACAAAACTTGTACATAAATGTAGCCACAACAATGTAAATTTTTAGTCGGATCGAACTATTTTCATTTAGTACGAGTACCTAAATTATTAGCTGTAACCTAAAATTGTTTCCTAAAAGTAATTAATGACACTGAGAATATATATATGTCGTTCAAAACTTCATTATAACACATGCAAGAGCGTCTGAAGAAGGTATTTTTTGCGTACTTTGAATGAAAAGAGGGAATATAGAAAGTATCTTTTGAACGTGAGGAGGAAGACCGCGGGATTTTAAAAAGATTTTTTCCCTAAAGGGGTGCAGAGTTGATGTGGTTATGAATAATTTTATATAAGAAAATGCTGTCTAAGAATTTTCGTCTTGAATACAGAAAATGCATTTTGTGTGTTGTTACTCTCTCTGCGTAGTCGGTGCAGAGGCTACCTGTCCGAAAGTCTAATGATTTTAAACATTTTTTCTGTACACTCTCAATCCTATCTACGTGAACAGCATACTGGGGACTCCAAACTATACTTCCGAATTCTAGGACACTAAAGCTTTGTTTCCTATAGTGCGTGGGTGGTTGTTAACCTTGCGGCAACTTTTCTTAAAAGGATCAATCGGCTACCCGATACGGGGTAAAAGCCGGGGCAAAGGATTCCGTGATCCGCGATAGACTCGGTAAACACTGAGTCACCGCTACGTAAGGGAGAGGACCGCGCAAGCGACATCGAACGCGTAACCAGTCGGGAAGCCGGAGAAATCTTATTGCACATCCACTCCCGCTGCTTAGGAGACAGTATATTTCCATAGTCTCCAGACTCCTTCAGCAATTAGTCCAGTAGCGCCGGGATGCAATAATACCAGGAGAAACCGGTCCACCAACTTGTGAGACATGAGACGCGAGAGTCTTACCCGGGGTAGCCTTCCGCACTAGGAGGCTTCTGAATTCCTGGGAGCTGAATCGTGAGTTTATCCGATCCGAGAACACAATGGATCTTGTGGCCGAAGCTGCACGAAACCGTTCGCTACCAGACAGAGAGACAATGCAGTCTCACCAATAGGGTTCCGTTTCTACGCATCGGTCGGAAGCCTAGATAACCGAGGCTTTCCCACATTCGCCCGCGAGGGCCGTCAGAGGATAGTCTTTGCTTTGTTTTATCTCCGTGTGTCTCTTTTCTCCGGGGAGACGAAACAAAGGAAAGAGCAGAAGGATTTACCTCGCGAAATCGGCCATCCGCCGGGTAAAGCGCGCCACTTGTAGCAAGGAGCAAAAAGAGAGAGAAAAAAAACTGAAATTAAAGATTTGCACGAAGAGCGACGTTGCATATTATAATTTGCGCCTCGCAAACAGATCTTTTAAATCAAAACTAATATTTGCGCCTGATAAATTTACTGAAGGTCACTAATGCTGCGGCCACACTAAAGGGAACGCAATGCCATCATCGCGATAAATAATGCGTTAATTATTACAACGTTTAATTTAGTGGTCACGCTTTAACGTTCAACGTGAATGCCCATTCTTGGCAATAAAATTGGCGTTAACCCGTCGGACGTCGGAGGCATTTTGCGTCGTTCTACAGATCCGCGCGTAACCGTTTCAGCCGGCCCACATACGGGGTGTTATTACAGCAGGGGCTTTTTTTTCTGTGGGTGAATCAGTACAACGTAGTAAGCAACTTTTGATCAAAATTTTTGGATAAAACCAAAACAAAATCGACCAAAAAGTTGCGACGACGAAGGCTAGCTTTCGAACGGTTAATGTTCCTTGAATTTCAAACAAGATGGACGGACGTTGACGCTGCTGCAATGTGTTTCATAAGTGTAAGTTTTTATTACATTATGAACATTTTATCATTACCGAATGAATAAAAAAAGAACACAAAGGAAAAGAAGATGTTTAGATTTCTTTAGATGGGTTCTATTATAACCCACTAGGGTTTCCTTTTTCTTTTTAGCTTATTCGATTTTTATTTTAAATGGTAGTAATTCCATTATTTGTCGCCAAGAATCATTTTGTGATGCACGATCTTTGTAACTTGTGTGCCTCGGATCCCACAAACATGGCTCTGTTAATAGAATTTCGAGAAACACAATAACTTTCTCGTCAGTCCACTCCATATATTACTGAAGACAAACACTTGCTATCCCGCTACACGTGCTATCCGGTTCACAAACAAAAACGTAATGTGGCCGCTTCGGCGCATTAATTATCGCTGTACCACGACCCGAGCTATCGCCTAACGTCAAACAGCAATGTTAATACCGTTAACTAGAGTTGTCGACTACAGCGGGTGAGCCCGTCACCTCAGGAAGTTTTAACGATTAGTCGTTTTAACGATTAATCTCCCGGGAGTGAGCGCAGAAGACTTAGGACAAAACAGTCCACCGTCTAGCTCCGCCACAAACTCGTAAGAGGCCAACGCCTTAACCGCGAGATAGCTAGGAGTGTTACCCAGCGGGCTTACACTCACGCCCTTACTTCCAGATTACTCCAGTCTCTCGATTGGTTACGAGTTCTAGGTCGCTTGCGCGGTCCTCTCCCTTTGAAGCGGTGAAACGGTGTATACCGAATCTATCGCGGACCACGGCATCCTTTGCCCGGCTGTTCACCCAGGATCGGGTAGCCGATGGTCGTTTCAAGAGCAGTCGCCGTAAGGTACGCAACCACCCCCGCTCTATAGGAAACAGTACTGCTTCCAGGCTCCCCGACTGTTAGTCAGAATGCGCAATCGATTGGCTTATGCCGCAAGGTGCGCAGACCGTCCAGGAGCGCCAGAAGGTTGATTCCCAGGGGAAACTAACCATAAGGCCAGAGTCCTACCCAGGCTCGCACTTCATGCGTGGAGGCCGTCGGATAGGTGTTGACCTGTGAGTGTGGCCAACTCTGAACAGAATGGGTCTTCGTGGCCAACTCAGCAAAGGCCCATTAACTCCCGTTGTTATGCCGTTGTAAATGCCTGTTAATTAACGCCGTTTCAAAATTATCACGATAAGTCGTAGCTATACTGTCGTTAAACGTCTATCATCGCGATAATTAACGGCATTTACCGTTAGTGTGGCCCCAGGGTAAAAGCTTAAAGTTAGTAACAAATTATCTACTAAGTGGCATCGAATGCTAAATTATCTGTTATCCTACTTTTTAACCGATTTTATAAAACGGAGGAGGCTATCAATTCGGTTGTATCTCTTTTTTATATAATGTTTGTTACCTCAGAACTCCGTCATTTATGAACGGATTTCGAAAATTCTTTTTTTTATTCGAATGGCTATACTTCCAGATTGGTCCCATTTTTATCAAAATCCTATTCCGATAATGGGGTCCATAAGGAATTGAGGGAACTCCTCAAATATTATCATATGAAGTTAAAAATTTACATATTGGTTCAGTTCGGATGACAATGCACTTTTTTATGGTAAGCATGACCTGATTCTACACCCAGGGTTATCTCCCATCGAGGGGACTCCTTAACGGTCAACAGCACAGATACGACATTTTGTATACGCATTCAGTTATTATAGCCCGTTCTAAGTTTCACCATGACATAGCTGCTAAACCCAGGGTTGGCTCCCGGCGAGGGGACTCCTCAACGGTCAACAGCACAGACACGAAATGTTGTACATGCATTCAATTACGACAGCCCGTTCTAAATTTCACCAAGACAGGTCTGCGGGACCCAGGGTTGGCCTCCAATGAGGGAACTCCTCAAAGGTTAACAGCACAGACACGAAATTTTGTATACGCATTCAATTATGATATTCCGTTCTAAGTCATGACATGGCTGCTGCACCTATTAAAAAAATGGTTTCTTATTTATTTATTTTTTGTCTACTATTATTATATATTTAACATTTAAATCCACTGCTTTTAATAAAGGTATCTATATTGCCTGAGATTCTAAAACTTTGAATTGTTTATCTTTGAATTCTGTGCAACTAACAATTATAATAAAAAAAAACTCCTAATTGCTTTTTATAGTGTAAAGGTATATTTTTTAAGAATAAAATATTTAAGTAGAAATATCTAATTAGATGTTTCCTTGAAATTAAACAATTTTGTATCTAATGTATTGAAACAGCGGTATGTTTCCTAAGTAATAATAATACCAAAAATAAAAATAACAACATGTGCCTATTACCTATATATATTCAATAAGTAAATATATTAAAAAGAATAAAAAACATGACTACCATTACAAAATCTGAACTATTGTATTCATAATTATTATATTTGTTACGGTTTTTATAAAACATTTGTGGTTTATGTATTTATCCATATAGATAGATGCATATTTTCGGAATGTACTCAATCAGACCTTTTATTTGACATTTAACACGATATATTTATGTTAATGTATTGAAATTTGAAGAAGAGAAGAAGCCATAAGATTTATAAAATGGGATGTCATCGGTCTTTGCGAAATAAGAAGATTAGGAGAAGAGATAAGACAATATAACGAATACATCTTTTACTTCTATGGTGAAAAACAAGGTATATATGGAATGGGATTCTTAATAAAAAAGTATCTGAAAGTTTTCAAGGAATATCTGACAGAATTGCGGTATCCTAGAAATGGGAAAAGACAAAAAGGACGTCAAATTAAAAGATGGGAAGATGACTTACCGAAAGGATGGAGAAGATTGGCTTGGGACAGAGATGAATGGAAGAAAATGGGGGAGGCCTATGTCGAAGGACAACCTGACCAAAACACTGGCTGCTGAAGAATAATATTATGATACCTTATTTAAAAATTAGATTAAAAAAAAAATAATAAAATATATTGTTTTACCACATAAGGCAAAATTGTATAATACGGTCAGCGAATAAAGGCTTTTATTATTATTATTATTATTGAAATTTGGGCATTTTGACAACTACTTATGTATTTAATATTTAAACAGTTAAGGTACCCTATGACACTCGGAATGACATAACGATTCTAACGATACTACACACTTCTAAATCCTGGAAACAATATTCAGTAAAACAAAATTCGATTTACAGAAGATTTAGCAGGGCTTCACGCGAGTCAGGCGCATTGTAAAGTGCTCAAGTAATGAAACGGTTATTTTAGAAATATTCGTGATTAGTGTGTTTACCTACATATATATTTATTTATTTATTCATTTCCCAAAACATAATTAACCTTACAGATAATTCAAAATCGTTAATTGTTTTTCTAGGCTATTATTCTGGGCTATACTATTATTCTACTAGACATTACGATAGATACATAAATATTTTCAGAATGTACTCAATCAGACCTTTTATTTGATTCTAAACACAATATAATATGTATCTTAATTTATTGACATTTGGACATTTAGACAGTTATATATTTGACATTTAAACAGTTTATTACTATATGACACACAATTCTAAATCGGTTCAAGCGTTTAGAAGTTATGGTGCAATAAAGAAACGAAAAATATACATAGATGAACCCCGAACTCATTACACTTCTTTTTTGTGGGACAGTCGTGTAAAAGCAACTAGAACTGCCAACTACAACGGGCGAACCCGTCAACTCAGTTTTAACGAAAAAAACAACACACAGTCTAGCTACGCCACTTGCCAGAGGCCAACGCCTTACGGCGAGGCACCGGGAAATGTATTCAGCGGGCAGCCTCGCCCTCTGACTACCTTTGCTACAGTAACGCCAGTGACTACAAGGATATCTTCATCTGGAATTACCCTTTAGGATACCTCCTACATCCTTATTGGTTTTAGGATCGAGGTCGCTTGCGCAGACCTATCCCTTATGAAGCGGCGATACCGTGTAAACCGAATCTATCGCGGACCACGGCATTCTCTGCCCGCCTTATTCACCCGGGAGCGGGTGGCCGAATGGTTGTTTTAAGAGTAGTTGACATAAGGTTAACAACCACCCCCGCTCTATAGGAAACATTGGCTGACGCCGCACGGTGCGCAAACCGCCCAGGAGCGCCCGAAGGTTGACTCCTAGAAGAGACTGTCCCGCAGGCCAGCGTCGTACCCTAACTCTCCCTTCTGCGTAGAGGCAGCCGGATGGGTGTTGACCCGCGATTGCGACCGACCCTGAACAAATGGGACTTCGTGGCCAACTCTAACAGGGCCCCATTCGCTCGCAAAATGCAACCTAATCACGATCACTGATTAATAACTAGAGCTGTCAACTACAACGGGCGAACCCGTCACCTCAGAAGGTTTTAACGAAATTCGATCCTGTGTTCCGTATAAAGGTGAGCTCAGAAGACTTAGCACAAAACAGTCCACCGTCAAGCTCAGCCACATGCCGGTAAGAGGCCAACGTCTTATCCGCGTGATAGCCATGTATGTTACCCAGCGGGGTAACACAATCAATTGGCTTACGTCCAGGAGCGCCTGAAGGTTGACTCTTGGGGGAAACTAGCCCTCAGGCCAGAGTCCTACCCGGGCTCGCACTTAATGCGTGGAGGCCGCCGGATGGGTGTTGACCAGTGAGTGTGACCGACCCCGAACAAATGGGTCTTCATGGCCAACTCAACCAAGGCCCATTAGCTCACTGAGGAACAATAAGCGGGTGCGTTTCAGGATTATGAAACATTTATTGCTGCGGGAATCGGTAGAGGCGCCATTTATTTACATTCAGGGAATTTGTGTCAGAACGGTAAATTTAATTTTAAAGCTGTATTATTGGACATTGTCGTCGTATACGGGCGTCTGTCATCCCAATTAAAACTCCGGATAGCGCCCGACAGCGTTTAGCCGTAACTAAGATTATTGTTTTGAAAACAACGGACAGAATTGGATTGAATTTCTGCGCGCAACTTTGAAAATAATTCCCGCTCGCAAGTTTCCATCTCGTAGCCGCACTGTTCCTCCACCCTCGCTCCACCGTGCGCGAAAGCGCCGACCCCCACCCCTCCTTCTTCTCTACTTCAGCAGTGTTGACGTCATCTACGGTATTCAAAGTATTAACATTCCATTTGCCATACCATTGATTTTATAGTGTAATAGATAGCGCCACCCCATACAAGAAAATGGCAGCATATTTCTCGCCGTCACTACGCAGATGGCACTGGTAGTGCTGACGTCGAAAAGTATAGGAATTTATTTGGATATCTATATTAACATTGATAATTAAGTTTTAATTATAAAGGATCGATTGATTCTAAAAACCCAATAATTCAAGCAGTTTCAACGAAATTAGCATTCAATTATTAGCGCTATCTATTGCATTTCCTTCTACGCTACAAATCACATGTTCAATGAAGAAAATAATAGATGGCGTGCTATTTCAGGAATCGCCTTTCCAACAATAAGATGTGGCTGGCAACTGGCAACGTCGATCTAAGTATTGTTGACAGTTCCACGACAGTTCTATGAACGGTGGACATTCTGAGTTTTTGTGGTTTTTATGTGTAATTTTAAATGTGATTTAATGTATAATACTCATCTCCCTATCTGCAACAACTATTTAAGGTAAATATACATCTTTTTATCAACAAATTTGCGTTAATATGTTGTTTTACATAGAAACATAACCTCAAATTGTCGTGTTCACTTATCCGCGAACATTAATGCATGCAACAAGATAGCTTTTTTAACATGCCTGGCCACAGGCCAACCAGGCCTCGTTTAAGATTATCACAGCAATATCGGCGTTCTATCAGTCGAGAAACAAGACGGATTGTCCAGATTAAAAGACGTTACCCATTAAATATATAATAGTTTTTGAGCACTCTAAACACACCTATTGCTTTGTTTTGCATACCTCATTATGTACCTCATCATTAATTTAACTTCAAATATATTACAGATTCCAGAAGGAGTTGTTAGTGCAATCCAGAGACAGAGCGCCGTTGAATCTGGATAAAATATAGGTACTCAACCGATTGGTTTGCCTCGTATACCTCATTATATATACCCTTTCATTAATTTTGACTTAAATTTCAAATTCCGAGAGTCATTGGTGCATTCCAGGGATATGTGTGCAGTGCATTCCTGGATAAAATACGATTTACATTAATCCGTCAATGTAATTATTTGGTTATTCGTTTTTTATCTTTAACTAGCTGACCCGTGCCCACTTTGTTGGGCTGTAAAACTTTTTACCTGTGATGGAATTATGAGTGTGGTTCGGTTAGTACTGAGTGCTATGATTTATTTCCTGACTGCCAAAAGAAGGGTTATATTTTTACTGCATATGTATGTATTTGCATGCCAATTTGACTATAATACCGTTATTTGTGAGTGTCTTCTTGTGAGTGTCTTATTTGTAAGTGTATTATTTCTTTAACTATTTATGCAGTAAAAGGGGAATTATATGCAGTAAAAGAGGAAAGCCTTTTGTTTTAAACACTTGAGACGATAAATTTTACTTATTTTGATAAGAATTCATAATTGTTGATAATATGACCAATAAACATGACCTAAAGATTTAAATTATTTTTTTTCATATAAAAATACTACTTTTTGTGACCTAAATATAAAAGTTAGGCATATGCTGTCGTGGCTTTTGTGTACGCATTATCAAGCTCTACAACTTTTCTTTAGAACTTAATCATATATCTCTCATCGTTAAGGCAGCGTTAGTTATAAACGTTTTCGTTCGACCGTTTTTTCCGACTTACTTTGGAAATCCGACTATCTCGAAGAAGTCTTTTCATTTTTCGGATTAATATATAGCTTATGACACTTACAACTAACGTGGCTTAAAATGGGTAAAAGAATTTTCAAAATCGGTTCAGTAGATCTAGAGATTACTCCCTACAACCTCACAAACTCACAAACTTTACCTCTTTATAATATTAGTATAGATAAAGAAATTAACAAAAAAAATATGCAATCTACAATTAAAACATCAAACAAAATATTAAACTAAATTACGCAAACCACAGAAATAAATTAAACTCTTATGATGTTTACTGACCGATGTCGCCCAACTAAGCGAAGCTTGTGCTTCAGTAGATGTTGGATTTGGTGAGCTAAATATTTAAACATATCAAACATTTAAGCATTTTTTTGTCTATTTTCAGACGCAATGGCATAAACACAAGGCCGATAGAAACGACCCGTTGTCTTTGACCTGTTGTATGCACGTGTTGACACCCTTAATTGCTTCTATACTTGCAGCTGAGAAATTGCAATTCGTCTGACTTGATATTGGTCACTGTATAAAGGTAGGGATAGCGAAAAACCTTACTCGATACTTGGGTTTCATTATATCATAAGTATGCAACTTTTTGAATCAAAGAATAATAATATCAAAGGACTGCTAAAATTTTAGCTAGTTAATATGTAGGATTACTTTTATAGGTGGAATCTTTTTCTTAATAACTTACGGAAGGAATCCTCGGGTGCGTGTAAAAAATTGCAATAGATCGGTTTTATTTGATTTCGTATTTGTTTCTAAAGCCAAGCGATCTAACATGCGTAACATCACAACATCGGATTTTATCGGCATGTCTGACACAATAGCGAAGGCTAAACTTCGTGTTCTCGTCCCCAAAAGTTAAGGAAATTTTTCAGGGTCTGCCTCAGAGGGATCAATCGACCGGCGAAGTTTGAGTCCCCGATAGGCACAATCCTAACTTTCGTTGCCGGCCCCGGCAAAAAACCGCGTCCCGAGAATAGAAACTGAAAACTTTTTATAAAGCGTATCACGGATCATACGAGACGAGAACAAGTCAAGTCGCGTCACAGTATACTGTGTTGTCATATTAAATGAGAGAAATGATCGCTTTCGAATCGAGCGAGATTCGACGGTGGATTTCTGTCGACACTCACAAATAACGTGGCTTTCTATTGGTAAAAGAATTTTCAAAATCGGTTCAGTAGATCCAGAGATTACTTCCTACAACTTCACAAACATTACCTCTTTATAATATTAGTATAGACTAGTATAGATAACAATAATTTAATGAAGGTAGAGCGTGGAGAGATGAGTCTGTATCTGTATGCAGCTTTTGATCAAGCGAGCGATACTCAATGACGATGATCATCATCGATGCTACTATCGACTGACTGGAAACAATTTCATTATGTAGTCGAACATATCAAACGAATTCGAACCAGCTAGGGTGTAATATCACCGCTAATACTAGCTTATATTTTTTAGATGCCGAGGCGATGCTGTGTTCTCGGATACAAATCAAATTATAACTCTGCGTTGAAAACTGGAGAACTTCCCGTTTCAACATTTTCTTTCCCGAAGGAAGATAATCTTCGTAAGCGATGGACTAGGGCTATTCCACGTTCTAATTGGACGCCGAGCTCTGGTTCGTTTGTATGCAGTAATCATTTTACTTCCGAAGAGGTTGTTCGTTCTCAAGAAATGTATATTCTAAAAGTTATGTGTATATTCTAAAAGTCTAGTAGTCTAATATGTAAGTTTAATTTTCTATTATAAATTATTACTAAGGCACTTCTGTGGGTGTAGGTATGTATTATCGTATTATATTATATTGTCATATATGTTGTAAGCAATAATACTGCTGATATTACAATTCATTTAATTTACAATTTTATGTAATTAAAATACTGTTTTATTTATACATTTTATAATATTTTATCTGACATTTTTTACTACTGTTAATTTACACTGTCGACTGTATTTGAAATTTTTAAGTAATTGATGACTATAAATTTTACACAAGTCACCGTTTTTTAACCAATGATATAAAATGAAAGTAACAATGTAAAAACCTACTTAAAATAGTAATATGTTTTTGTTATATAAATTTATTTAAATTAACTCTTAATGTTACCTTAAAAAAAACTACCAAATTAAATTTTTACCATAGAACAGCTCTCGTTATTGTTCGATGTTATTGATTTTATGATAAAAATATTATTGTACATAGTTCCTAAGATTTCCTTAATAAAATTTTATATTTGCATTACTAAAATGACAACAAAAGGAAATGTTAAATTATTAATTATTAGGCTAAGACAATGTTTTTGTTATGTAATTGTTTTTTTTATGGGTTTAAATAAATAAATAAATTAATAAATAAACAGTTACGTGTAAACTTTCTTATTTACTGTAAATAACGCCAGCTGGCGACGATCGCGTTCAGTTCTGTCATATAAAATCAATGGTTCTGTGGTTTGTGATGGGGCGGTTACACTCTCGCGCGAGGCGCGAGGCGAGACGCAAAACCATGTCGTAAACAAACGGAACAGAGGCGAAGCTTCTAGCAAGTTGGTAAACATTTTGTACGCTCGTTAGAAGCTTTGCCTCTGTTCCATTTGTTTACAGATGTGGTTTTGCGTCTCGCCTGGCGCCTCGCGCGAGAGTGTAAACGCGCTATCAAATGCATCGTTGCCAAATCGTTCACTGCAGCTGCAGAAACGGCGCATTTGCTAAAGACTCCGTTTTTTGTTAGTGTGAGTTTCTAAAGCTGTTTAATGTGCGTGACTAGGGAAGCGCTTACAATAAATACTATCGATAAGATTCTTGAATAAATTAGAATAAAAGTATAAATAAAGCTGAATTAAAAAAAAATGCTTAAAAAATAGGTTTTTTATTTAAAAAAAACCTATTTTTGTCACAACTAAAGAATGACAGATTCTCGTAATATTAAATGCATTTACAAATACTATCGGTATGATTCTTGATTAAATTAGATTAAAAATAAAAGTATTATCAATATAAGGTGTAGTAAAAACTTAATAATGTAAAAATAAGTCTTTTATTTAAAATAAAACTTTATTTTTATCACAACTAAACTATGTCAGATTCTCGTTAACGCTAGTTACAAATACTATCGACATCATTCTTGATTAAATTAGATTCAAAATAAAAGTAATAAATATTAATTAATAATAAAAAAATATATTAAAAAACATTTTTTTTTATTTTAAAAAATCTCTTTTTGTCACAATTAAACAATGTAAGATTCTCGTAATATTATTTATTACTATACTAGTTTGGGTGCGCTAATGACCTTTAAATAGCACTAATTTATTATAAAAATTTCTGACGCTCTTTTCTACTACAGCGTTCTTCATTTTAAAATGGATTCTTAGCTTGAGATAATTTTCGCAGATCGATTTTATTAGAAGATATGTATGATCTTCAAAAAAACTGAAATCGAGTTGATGTTCATTTAAACAGCAAAAATAATTTGGTTATTCGATGAGTGCATATCATACAATATCACGTCCCTTATCATTGTATGCACATCTTGGTTTTTAATTTTACTATGGTGAATATATACTAAAAATTTACGCAATTTTTTTCACATACTTATGAAATATACATCATCACTCGGGTAAATTAGGCCTCCTTTGTCTTTAGTCGATGTCAATGATTTTTTCTTGGGGCTTTTTAACCCATATATGCCCGGAACTATTTTGGGATGTTGATTTTGATTATTTTCAGATATGCTTATATTGAAAAGTCCCTATAACAGTATTAACTACTTTAGGTATATATTATTTTTTGTTAACTAGATATTTTGAGGTGTTCGAAAACGAAACAATGGGCAAATATCCTACGTTCGTTACCTATAGGTAATTCAAACCAAGATGTTATAATGAATTTATTTAATGTTTATTATTAATTTCACGTGCAATCTACTAATTCTATCTACAATCGACTAATTCTATCTACAATCGACTAATTATAAAAACACGAATAAGTCAATAATTTACTACAAAACTTACCCAAATTTACTACAAAAGTATGATACTTGTACAAAGATTTACTCAACTGAATAAATACTTTCTTTTTTTCGGGAGACGTGATTTTTGCACGATGCGAACATGACACAACTGGCACTGCTTACTGTTTCAATCAAAAGTGTCAATTCAATCAAAAGGGAGTTCAAAGAGAACTCAAAGAAGTTCAATCAAAAGGGAGACAGTTCCGTACTCTTGAGAGAGCTAGCAGTTTTTTGGATTTTACTGAGCGCCCAAAGGATTTCCGATGCTTTTACGAAAGTACTACTTCTTGTTTCGTTTTCGAATCGCTGGGCATATATGGGTTACCGTTGATAAACAGTCTTCACAGACCAGATACCTTTATAAATGTTTTTCATCAAAACATTAGAGCATCTAACACCGACTGGCTGTTATCTTTTGTTGGTCATCTAACACCAACTGGGCAGCTATTTTTACTTTCATTTTTTGCGTTTCTTTCATAATTCATGCGTTTAATAATGAAAATGCACATCGCTAAAATAAGTGTCCAAGGCTATGGATACCGTCATGTTCGCCTCAAAGAGTCATAATAATAACTACATAACCATACTATATTCCAATAATAACTATATAACCGAACGTCAAACCTGTCAGCTCGCAATATGCTAAGTTAAATATCAGCATCCCTAGATACGGGCGCTCTTGCTCAGTTAGGTATGCGATGAGCCAACGGCTCTTGGTTTAACTTGTTTTTCCTGCACGTTTTATTGTACTATATACCGAATATCATAGCCATTCGTCTATAAATCATGTTGTTTAAAATAAATAAATGAATAACATAGGAAATAAAGAAACTTGGCTCTTTTTACTGTTATTATTCATTCACAAGGTAACTATGGGTCCCGTCATTGCGCTAGTCTCTCTCGTGTTAGTATTGTTATACGCGCGGTAGCTCAGTGGGGAATTAGCTTTAATTACTGTTTTTTTGACCTAGCGAATCGTGGACCTGTTTTTAAATAAATAAACTAAAAGTAAACTAACAAAACTAAAAATAATTAACTGGTTATGTAAATTAACGACACTTAAAACATACTTAATAGCGTTCTTATACAGTGTAATAGATTCTCTGATCTGATCACTAAAAACCTTTTTCTTAGCCAAATTTATTTTTAGAAAAATTGTATAAAAAGTGTTGAGGACGATGCGCTATCTAGCGGTGCGCAAAATATCGGTAATATTGTATATTAGCTATATTTTACCTATCGATAGATATTCTTATTTACAACGTGGAACGCAGCGTTGCCAAATTTATGTTTACGGGTTGAGATACCGCAAGCAGTGGTGCTCACTGCTCACAGATCACAATCGGTGCTAGTGGTGCGAAGTCCTGGATTATATATATTTATTCTGGCCTAGTTTTGAAGTTCGATCGTGAAATGCCTAATACTTGCTCATATATTTCGTGTAGGATGTCGGGGAGGTCTAATAAAAACATTAAAATGTTTAGATTTCCCATAAAAGACAAAGAGAGGCTTGAACTTTGGATGCGAAATTGTGGTATGTACCTATTATATTTATGGAATGACTGCAGTATAGGAAACTTTCTATAAAAAAAAACTACACACTACACATTATTTCAATGCTAAATTTGAAAGAAAATAGTGTCGGACATTTGAAATTAGCAATATTTCCTAGCAATATAGCAATAGGAATCAGCGTGGTAAATATAGTCGGGTGACGTTAAAAAATCGACAATCTAGGAGAGGTTCCTATTCTACAGTCATAGCATATTTTTAAATAATATACCTACTAAATTACAAAGTAATACGCCAGTCAAGTATTAAAACCTCGATAAAATCTCATATTGTGTTGATTTTTCGTTTTGTCTTTTTTAGGAAACGCTTCTCTCTATAAGATCGAACGAGATCTGCTTTTTAATAGATACATTTGTCAAAACCATTTCGATAGTACGTCGTTTCGATCGGGCTATGGGGGAAGAATGCTATTAAATGCAACTGCTGTACCTCGTGATTATAAGTCGTCCTCCCAATATACAGGTTTGTACATGACATAGACAAAATAATTTATAACGACAGCATTGGCTAGCCTTGTCAGCTCGCCCGGAGGTCAGCTGTTCGCGGTTAACCCTTGGAGTAAATGGGTATTTTCATGGATGCATCTGTCTCTTTTGCAGGATTTTCGGCGACATCGACCTTAAAGTACTATAACTACGAAACTACTACACCAATCATAAAAAGAACAACTGCACAATGATTGCATTGAAATTTCGAATATAGAATATTGAAATATCAATTTGTAAAACAATTAGATAATTATGAATAAATATGAGAACGTCAAAGAAGTGAAAAAAACACGGAACCAGATCTGGTCGTATCATACTCAACGGATAATTGTTTCAGAACCAGATTTGGTCGTATCATACTCAAGGGGTTAATACGTAGGGTTGACATTTACAGATTATCTATCGATTATACTTTAGAACGTTTAGTTTTTAAAAATAAGTGGTAGTAAAAATGTAGGTAGATGAAATGTGTTTTCAGCGTTACAAATGTAAAAATATATAGATAAAAACGTATTTAACTTTCCGCAAATCTATGTAGTGCGTACATACATTGATTTTTCTCTTTACAGGTAATGCAGAATTAGTGAGTTCGGCAAATGTATGCAACGAAGACGCAGTGATTTCATTGTTTCCTCCATGGTCCGATTCGAGAAAAGGTACCTTATCTCCTCCGCTGATAGTGCTAAAGCCCAACAGAGTTTATACTAATAAGACTAAGTTATTAGGATCCCGATCGTCTTGCTCGTCATTTTCCACCAAAAGTAATTTAGATGAAATAATAATAGTACCAACATCCCCTGTTAAAAATAAACCAATAACAGAAAGCAAATACAAAATTCAGAATATTAAATTAAAGACAAGGTTAAAATCGAAATATGCTCTAATTTCCAAATTGAAAAGAAAAGTAAAACTGCTAAGGAACCGCTGCGCTGCCAGCAGTGTATTCGATTCATTCCCGTTCTCCTCAGTCCAATCTAAGACTTTAGTTAAAATGCAGTTAAAAAGCAACATTCGGCCCTGGTCGGTTAACGAAAAAAATTTTTCCCTCGCTTTATTTTACAAATCTCCAGCGACTTATAACTTTTTAAGAAATAATAAAATAATATTACCCGCACTATCTACGATTAGGCGATGGATTGGCAATTCGTCATTTCTACCAGGTTTTAATAATGCATATTTAAATCAAATAAAGAAAAAATTTAGCTCTAAATCTGAAAAAGAGAAAACCTGCATAGTTTGCTTCGACGAAATGGCAATAATGGAACGAATGGAATATTCCAAAAAATATGATTTAATAGAGGGCTTTCAGGATCTAGGTGACATGGGTAGGTCAAATAAAACAGCTAAGTATGCTTTAGTTTTTATGGCTAGGGGTATTTATTCTTGCTGGAAAATAGCAATAGCTTATTTTCTCTCTAGTACAGGAGTTACGTCCAGGAATCTTGTAGATTTAATTAAACAAACTTTATCCAGACTTTTAGAAACAGGATTAAAACCAAAAATTATAGTTTGTGATCAGGGCACCAGTAACCAGTCCGCGATGAAAGCATTGAATGTCTCTTGTGAAAATCCGTATTTTCATCATGACAACGTTAAGTTTTTTGCAATCTATGACGTTCCACATCTTCTTAAAAGTTTTAGAAATAATTTGCTAACGAAGGACTTCATTCTTGACGGGAAAATAATATCCTTTTCTGACGTAAAAAAAGTATACGAAATAGATAAAAATAGTAAAATGTGTAGAGCCATGCCCAAATTAACAGACCGTCATATATATCCAAATTCTTTTCAAAAAATGAGTGTGAAATTAGCCGCACAAATATTTAGTCATTCTGTAGCTGCCACAATTAAAACTTGTATAGAGACAAAGCAAATTCAAACAGCTTCAGCAATAAGTACCGCAGATTTTTTAGAATTAATGAATAACTTATTTGATGGCCTAAATAGTAAAACATTAGTTTCAACAAACCCATATGCTTGTGGTTTATCAGAAAAAAATAGTGTGGTTCTTCAAACATTAACTAAGTCTAAGGAAATAATTACTAATCTTTCAGCGGTAAATTATAAATCTCAAAATGTCAGGCCTCCTTGTTTTAATGGACTTTTGCAAACGATAGAAGGAATATTGCAGTTTTTTAATAGTGAAAAAGAATTAGGTGCTTTATTTCTACTAACTAATCGTTTGAACCAAGATGTGCTAGAAAATTTATTTTCTGTATTTCGTCAAAAGGGTGGATATAATCAGAACCCGACAGCTCGTCTCTTCAGGCAAATCTTTAGAAGTCACAGCATAAACTCATTGATGAGACAACCAAAATCAGCTAACTGTGAACCGGATCTTGACGTAGTAATTGACATGGAACAAACGGTGGACGAGCCAGACATAGAAAATCAACCTCATCTAGCTAATCAAAAACCCAATAGTTCAAACACTCATACCCAAAGCACTAAAATCATTAAAAACATTGAATCGATAGCTTCCAGCTCAGTAACAACTTTAGAAGATTGCTCAATCACATATTTTTCAGGATATTTAGCGAAAAGGTGTTTAGAAAAATTTCACTGTGAAAGCTGCCATAAAGTATTAATCACTGAAAACCACTTAACAGACAACAGGCAGTTACTGATATTAAGTAAAAATTATGGAGGAATAAATTTAAATAAAACGCTTTTCTTAATTTGCCCTTCTGCACATTTTATTCAATTTACTACTAGATGCTTAAATATATTCGAAAAAAACTATTACAAAATTTACCATGGTAAAAAAATAAGAAAGCAATTAACAGATCTTATTAATACAAATATTGACGAAAATCTATTAACTTTCGAAGAATCATGCAAAGAGCACATTCAATTTGTGATTCAGACTTTAGTTATTTGTAAAATATTCAAAAATTGTAAATGGAATTCTGAAAAAAACACTAACAAAAAAAAAATTAAAATAGTTCAACATAAATAATATTTAATAAATATAACATATAATTATAATTACAAAAAAGGACATTTTATGCTACATAAAAGAACTAACTTGAAAATCATAAACAACTTTTTTATTGTAGGCCTTTGTTACTGAGTAAAAATCTTAATACTTAAAATTTGAACATAAAATCGCTGTTCCTCTGCAACTAAAGCTTAAATTTAATTAAATTGTGGATATTTTTTTTAGATTGATATTAATAATATCTCTACAGTAGCAGCTAATATTAGTAAATCTCTACATCAGCATCCAATATTAATAATAACTACACCATTTTTTTTATTTGATGTACAGTTGTCCCAAAATATTCCCGTGTGCTAAAAACACGCTGTACCTTTACCTATTTTCCGAAGTTAAAGCTTGCCAAAAAAGTAAAATAAATAATTAAATACTTTATAGGCAAATATATTTATGTTTTCTTGTTTACTAATCCACATGTTCGTTCAGTTTGCGATCAAATCACATAATTAATTTAACCCTTCAGGCCTCGGTCCCTCAGCCGATTAACAAGTTGATGTCCCAAAAAATTTTAGTAAAAATTAGTAAAAAAAATGAATTATGACACTGTTTCACCGAAACATTAATTACTGCCAAACCACTGTATCCATAATTAAAATAAAACATATTAACATAATGAAACATAATAAAATAAAATAAATTAAAACGGGGCCGTCACGCTGAATCGTGTCTTGGCCGATATCAGCCAATCGGGGCTCTAGGGGTTAATAAAACAATGTCTTATTAATTTAACTATAAAGCACTTATTTTCATTATATGTTAACAAAGCATTCGATGCAAAATAGACTATTTTCATGTAGTAAATAACATAATTTGTTTATAGGAAAAAAAATCACGCACTACTCATTTATTTATTTTTTTTTTCATGTACCTCCCTACATACTACACAAAAATGAGCGGAGTTCATGTCCGAACTAAGGTCTGACTGGGAGTATTTTTCATTGTCGTAAATCGTCACTGTTTATCCATATATTGTACATATTATTAAATTTAAGATATTTTGTTGTGTTATTTAAAGATAAGTATAATATTTCATTACGATATCATATTTAATTTTGCTTACGGTATCTCCGGTTTGTTTTAAGAGGAGTTTCCTATCCGGACTTTGACGCTCTCATTGATTGGTGGATTAATGTGAATAACCACGTTATTGTTTTTTAAATTTGTATTTTTTTAGATCCATTTCATTTAAATATAATTCTTGCGTTTAATAATATAAATGCACATCACTAAAATAAGTGTAAGCGTCCAAGGCTATGGATACCGTCATGTTCTCCTCAAAGAGTCATAATAACATAGAAAATAAAGAAAATTGGCTCATTTTACTGTTATTAATCATTCACAAGGTACCTGGTTTTCGTATTTAGAGAATTACGCAACGTCCTTTTTAATAAATCCCTAAAAATGGTTTACATGGACCTATTTCAGGGTTTATGTATATATATATATATATATATATATATATATATATATATATATATATATATATATATATATATATATATATATATATATATATATATATATATATATATATATATATATATATATATATATATATATATATATATATAGAGAATTATTAATTGCAAGAGAATTATTAATCGTATCAACATACTGGGATTTTTGTGTAAAGTTTAGAATAGGTAGGTATATTCTCTAACGGAATTCAGTTTCCTTCAGCGGCTTAAATTCGGCGTGGACGAGTAATTTTGTATACCTATGCTCCCCTAAACTGTTTTGCGGAAGGATTATTATTAAAGCCCCCCAGTGATCTAACTGCACCAAAAAATAACTCTAACAAAAAGCTTATATGTACATATTATTGCTTATATGTCAGATTGTTCATTGTGTTGATGAAATTCACTGTTGGTTGTGAGTGAGCAAAATTAAGTACCTATACGTAATTTTTTGTCGCAAAATTCAATAGCGTTCGCAACACTGGCACTTAACAGCTGTACTGCTAGCTTTACTTTCATTATTTGATTTTGAAAGTTGATGTGTTGTGTCGATAATTTATTTCCCTAGTGAAAATTTTCATTTAGTTGGAGCGTGTTTAATTCTTCAAAATATTGCCATTTGATTAGGCCGCCGTTATTATCTCTAAGAACCTTTTTACTTTGTAATGTATTTCTGACCAGTTTCACCATGTGATATGGGTCAAAAAATACAAAAACTGGTTCTTTTGTTGCAGGATGTTCGAAATAGGTTTTTAGTTGACGTTGGTAGTTAAACGAACAGCCAAGTTCTTGAGCCATGGCTATATTTGCTGGGCAACCATCAAATGTCATAGATACAACTACCACGCCTACATCGTGGCAATTAGAAAGACATATCCTTACTAGATTGGCTCTTTGCTCACCTGTTACGCCGATTACCAGAAAATATCCTACTGGAATTTTCCACTGCTCGTTAATGGCAACTAAAAGGAACACCAGAGCTTGTTTGCATGGTGCATTGAAACTCCGGTAACATCAAACCCAGCACCAAAATCTACATATCCTTGGACTGCATTACCGTCAAATTCCTTTAATTGTCGAATCGACATCTCGTCTATTACCAAATTGCATAGAATTTTCTTGTCAGAAGACTTGACCTTTTGATCAAGTGCTTTAAAAGCTTCTGCAGTGAAACCTGGCGTGGCGTATATGCATTGGTACCATTTTCTTATGGTGCTTGTATGTGGTAGACATGTTTTAAAGGTACTACGTACGTAAGAGTAGGCCTTTGGAGAATAGAAATGGAGGGTTAGCGCAAATGTACGCAGTTCAGGTGGATATTCTCTCCCTTTATGAGTCATCCTTTTCAAAAGAGCTGCTGTAGAAAGCCGGCACACTTCCAGAATATCCACTTGTTCTTGGTTGATCAGTCTTTTTTGCTTTAGTTCTTTTAATACCTTAGATAAATTGTCAACTTTCTTTTTCAAACGCCGATTAGCAGCGTGTAGTGCCTTGCACCGCATACGTCGGCGTTTTGCAATGTCTTCTAAACGGATAATTTCTGTTTTTAACTTTCGTTTCCTTGGAGTGTCGTGTACCAGTCCTGAATTGAAAAGCCCTGCAACCTCCGACTGTTGACCGGAAAATGGAGATTGTTGTAGAAAAAGCGAAGGTACAGGGTCGTTTGTTAATCTTTGGTTTCATACATGCTTGAATCCGGAAAATGTACTGAACAGATTCTACTCCAAAAGTTTGGTTCCCAATCGGTCTTCTTTACAGCATCAATCTACTTCATCATATTTGTTTTGTCTTTTGGAAACCTAAAAGTAAGGTAAGTTTCTAAGTTAATAATAATAATATTATTTAAATTTAAATTTAAATTATTTTTATGTCGGTTTTTAATATAACGTATTCGCACCACCGTATCACGTCGAATCCAACGACACCTCATACTTACGTCAAAACCCGTCAAGACGTTCGTTCTCTACGTTCAGACACTCATACATGCATAATATCAGCATATAAAGGTACGCCCTAAAAACATCTACGCTCCATCTGAAGCAATTGGATAAACCTATGTGAGTGGTCCAAAAAGGAATCCCTTATTGGCCTTATTATGCATTATTTATCATATTCCATATATACTCTATACTTATATTAACATAAGATTTTTTTACCATTACTACCTATAATTAAAAAAAGTGATTTGTCAATTTTTATAAAAAAATATTATCGATTATCGATTTCGCTTTTAAAATATCTCGATTCTCGATTAGTGAACACCCTCCCTACTTGCGGTCGAGCAAGACGAAGGGTGGGGCAGTGTGTTCCTCATCCGCTTACGTCGCGCTCCTCGCTTCACCCCCGTAATGGATAACTTTTATTTGGCTGAAAAGTAATTCAAAATTGCTTATCGATGATATGTGACACTAGATTTGTGTTTTGTGTGTTTTCTAGTATCATTTTTACAATGATCGATTGCACATTTAACCATCTTTCTTCTTAAAAACAATAAAAATGCTCTACAAATTCCCAACTATATCACTTCACAAGCGCTCGCGAACGACTGCGGGCCTTAGCCGGGCGGTCGCTGCATTGTTCACACCCGTGTCTACTGTTCACACTCGCGCGCTCGCGCTCTATTTTAATATTAATCTCTGACGGCATACGCTTAGGGGCAAACACATTATTGGACGCGTCCGTAGCCGCGGCTTATGCCTGTGGCTTATGCACGCGATCTGTGTAATGAATTTCTATGGAGCCTGCAGGGCGATTTTGTAACTTTAGCGTTCTCAATTGGTTTCGCTATCGCGCTGATTTAGCGAACTATAACTGGCGGCCGATTTTATAACTTCGTTTTCACATCGAAATACGTCACTATCCGAACCGAAACTGAATCCCGAAATAGTATACATCGCATTGTTGCATTATGATGTCGACAGCAAAATAACGGGATTCGCGATAACGTGTGGGAATGGCGAAATAATAGGCGAAGGAATCGTATATCGATGGCGAAATTGCGTTCCTTTTTGAGTTTCAACACATCGCACCGCGCAGTTGACAGTTTGACCACAGTTTGACGTTTAACAAATGAAAACCAATGCGATGTTGCCAATTTTATCTCGTAAAATTAGCGAAACGAAGTGTCTTTTTTACAAAATCGGCCGATACGATATGTTATGTTTCGTTTCGCTAAAATCGTTTTCGAACCGTAACGTTTGAGTTCGTTTCGAGTTTTTAGCGATGGAGATATAAAATCGCCCTGCTGCACATTATAGGACGTCAGTCGCGGACGACTAGGCACACGTTCGTAAGCCGCGGCTTACGGACGCGTCCGATAATATGTTTGAACGCCATCTATCGGCCAAATATTAGTTTAATGAAGATGGAAGCGCATTAAATCGAGTTTGAAAACTACGATGGCCATCTACCTGCCGTTTTTTGTATTAAATTGCGACTTCCACTTTGCAGTATGGAATGGCGTTATCTATTACACTATAAAATCAATGGCCATACTAACGGCGTACTCTGTTTAACGGTTTCCAAAGTGAGCTGCACATCGCCACCGGAATGCTGGGTCGCTAAAATCATGTTTGTCTCTGTTTACTCAATTAAGGCATTCTGAAATAACAGGCATTGACTACAGTTTACTCATTTTGACGTTGACTATACATACTTTACATATTTTGTTATTTTATAGTTGACGTAGCTATGCTATTTGTTATATTTGACGCTTGATAATATATACATCTACTTGATTATACTATTTAAAACTATTTAATATTGTTATACTGAATGATTATGAACTTCGCCCGTTTTCATCGTCAACAATCTGTCTGATTTAAACAAAGTTTCTTAATCTGTCTCTATGCTATTGTATACTTCCCATCGCTATTTAAGATGTACCTCTGCGAAACTATCGCACTTATCAGTGCCGTTCATTTCTTCGTATTGTATGTATTGAATTGCTTAGAAATAGTTTTATATACACCCGCTTCATTCCTTCTCAGTATAAAAATGTTTGTAACCCTTGCTTTCGCCGCTGCCCCGCTCACTCGCCGTTCCCACGCGCAGGATGATGATCACGTCAGATACCGGTTTCCATACTGCATTTTCACTAGTCAGCTATGCTCGCCTATATCTTCTGCCTACCCTGATCGTACTAATTCTATCGTTTTATATTTAATAATTCATTTATCACTCACAATGCTACTGACTAAATAAAATTAATCTCCGTGTTCCTTCCAACCCAATAGATTTAACCCTGCTCTTCATGTTCCTTATGCTTTGGTAAATTTCCAGGGTTTTACATTTTATATGTACGACTAAATCATGTAAAATATACTATAGGAAATTTAATCATGTAATACTACGGATGAATAAAATAAATAAATAAATAAAATAATATTGCATAATAAGGAATATTTTAGAAATATTTAGTGTATTAGTAAATTTATTTGTTTATTTATTTTAACGACAGTTTACTCATTTTGACGTTGGCTATACATACTTTACATGATTCGACATGTTATGCTGCATACAGACTGACGAAGGGTAAAATGCAATGTAATATGAAAGGAGCATTTTATCAGTGTGGACGCAACACGCGCACGAACCGAACATGTACCAACTCGCATCTGTTTCCGGAGTGCGCGCGAACGTAGCGTTAGTCTGCTGAGAACACGCGCGAAGAGAATGGAGTGTGACGACAAATTTTGTGGATTCCATAAAATGTTTCGTGTTCTGTAAGCCTCGATTATTTATATGTCTCGTTCTTCACTCCACGATTCGTCCACAGCTGTATCCATACCTGGTTCATTTCGTGTTCGCGCGCATCTCAACTCAACTCGTCCACACTGGCACTCTGAGCACACTGCACACTTAGCACCCTTTGTGTTCGTTTGAAAAACCGACAAATCACGGATCGCTCCACGCGCGACTTGAAATGGTCGAAGCGTGCGCATGAAATGCACAGTTCGCGCGCGCAAGGCATCCAGACTATAACAATTTGTTACAAAGTGTGTTACATTGCATGATACATTGCACTAATGTGGACGGCAAATTCTTTCAATTCATGTTACCTTTCGTCAGTCTGTACGCAGCATTACAGTTGACGTAGGCTATGATATTTGCTATATTTGACTCTTGATAATATCATGATTATACAGCGTATTAAATTGATCAAAGTCATACTACATTTTGACCACCAGAATTTTACTACAACTTGCGGTGTCAACTACAACGGGCGAGCCCGTCACCACAGGACGTTTTAACGATTTTTTCGTTCTGTCGCCCTGCAGTGAACGTAGAAGACTTTGGACAGAACAATCCAACGTCCAGCTACGTCACAACCCGCGAGATAGCCAGTGTTACCTGGCGGGCCGACCCTCGCGCCCTTGCTTCCAATTGTGACCAGATTTCTCCGGTCTCTCGATTGGTTCCGAGTTCGAGGTCGCTTGCGCGGTCCTCTCCCTTACGAAGCGGTGAAACTGTGTGCACCGAATCTATCGCGGACCAAGGCGTCCTTTGCCCGACTCTGAACCGGGATCGGATGGCCAATGGTCATTTCAAGAGCAGTCGCCGTAAGGTAGACAACCACCCCCGCTCTATAGGAAACAATACAGTTCCCAGACTCCCCCGATTGTTAGTCGGAGAGCACAGTCGATTGGCTTGCGCCGCTCGGTGCGCAGACCGTCCAAGAGCGCCAGAGGTTTGATTCCCAGGGGAGACTGGTTGACCCAGTGTCTTACCCAGGTTCGCTCCCCATGCGTGGAGGCCATCGGATGGGTGTTGACCCGTGAGTGTGACCGACCCTGAACACATGGGTCTTCATGGCCACCTCATCATGGGCCCATTAGCTCCATTAGAATTTTACTACAAAACGCAATATGTAGATGGCATCGTAGTTTAAAAAAATGATTATTATTATGTCAAATGTGGCGCTTTTCGTGGCATAAGAGTATGGCGGAGCACTGTAAATGGTATAAAATAGTAATATATCGAAACACAACTATACGGTACAAAATAGTAATAAAATAACAAATGGATTTTTAAACCATAGCTCTTATTATTTTAATACTATTTATATAAAGATGCCATTTTTTATTTGGTATACAGAATTTAATTACACATCTGCATGTTTAGATTGATTAACAAATGACTTTCTATCTCTCCTATTGTAATTGATCTTAATGTTATTATTTATGTGATCTAATCAGCCTGTATTTAAAAAAATGCGATAGATGGCAACAATAATTGAAAGCTAATATTGTTATAGTCGGTTAAATTATTGTGTTTTATATTCCATAAGTCCTTTATAAAACAGCATTAATTATCAGTGTTATTATGGGTACTGTTCACAGAACTGTTAGGCTTATTTTTTCCATCTGACCCTGTTTTGACGTTGACACAAATCTTGGTTTTACTTGGGTTAGGAGATTGTCAGTGTAGTAGTGTAGTGTTTGTAGTAAAATAGTTCCATTTCTAAATTTGAAGTGCCAAGGTAGCCATTGTTTGTTACTTCTTCCCTCTTCACACTAGCTCATACAAGCTATGAATGGCATGAATGGCAACAGTTTTAAATATGTTGTTTGAGATAAGGTTACATTGTAGAAAAAAAATGTTCGAATTCCTACTCAAACTAAGGCATACATTACATTACATTACATTTTCGTCGTGTCCAATTGACGGCTAAAGACCGCTCTTGGACGTGTCAAAATAATTGGGTTATGTAGTAAGTTTCGTTACTACTCTTTACTGAACATACATAGGTAGTCAAGAATTAACTACTAGATTGTCAAACTATAAATATAAATAATCAAAATAGAAGCCTAATATTTTAAGTAGTTAGTAATTCGAAAGATAAGTATGTAGGTACATAGTAAAATTATTTATCGTAATATTCAAATTGTCAGTAAAATGTTAAATAATCAAATTAAATCAACGTTATGCATTTTAAACTAAAAGTACAGATATAAGGTCATATAAAATAATCAGACAAAAAGGCTCTACTTTTTTAAGTAATTTAAATTAGCACAGTATTTGAAAAATCATGGCCCTCAAATTTGGCCAGATTACCATACAATAATCGTTGATTATATAGGGCATTAAATTACTCAATTCTGCACTTCGTTGGCTTTTACTTACGAAGGAAACGTATACATGGCACTCATACTTCAACATTTTCATGTTTATTCAAATATGGGAGCTAATGGGTCCTTGTTGAGTTGGCCACGAAAACCCAACCGGCGGCCTCCACTCATGAAGTGCGAGCCCGGGTAGGACTCTGGCCTGAGGGCTAGTTTCTCCCAGGAGTCATTCTTCTGGCGCTCCTGGCGAAGCCAATCGATTGTGCATTCTGACTAACAGTGGGGGGAGTCTGGAAACAGTACTGTCTCCTATAGAGCGGGGGTAGTCGATAACCTTACGGCGACTGCTCTTGAAACGACCATCGGCCACCCGATTCCGATTGAACAGCCGGGCAAAGCATGCCGTGGTCCGCGATAGATTCGGTTGGTACCGTTTTACCGCTACGAAAGGGAGAGGATCGCTCAAGTGACCTCGAACTCGTAACCAGTCAGGTAACCGAAGTAACTGGAAGTAAGGGCGCGAGTGTCGGCCCGCTGTCTAACATATCTCGCGGATAAGGCGTTGGCCTCTTACGGGCATGTGGCGGAGCTTTACGGTGGACTGCTTTGTCCTACACAGGAGACAGAACAATAAATTTCGTTAAAACTTCCTGAGGTGTCGGGTTCACCCATTATAATTGATAGCTCTATATGACGGCAATATGGCGTTCAATATGGCGACACTCGTGGTAGATACAAACTAAAAGATAAGCCTTTTATCTCTCCGTATTATTTCTGCGCACTAATAATTAAATTTTAGTTTTGCTATTATTGGTTAAATAATTTGGTTTTTATAATAAATCAGTGTTTTATAACCAAACCATTCATTACCAATGTTATTATAGATGGCCAAATAAAGTGCTACTAATTTCGCCGGATAATGCTTTCAGCGCGGCCTGCATGTCGCTGAAGTAGAATGGTTGCCACAACGTTATACGGCATTGAGCAATCTAATAGGTACCATGTATAATCAATGGATGAAACGTAGGTTGGCACTTAAGAGCCGTATTACAAAATAGCGTAGGTATTCTCTTAAAATGAGTTGAAAAAATGAACGCATTTTTTTTTGGATGTAACTATAAAAGATAGGATAAATAAATAAATAAATAAATAAATAACTATTCAACCCTGGGAGAAAAACCGCGGCACTGAGCGCTCTTCTCTTGCGCAAGCAAATATATACACAATTTCTAATTGTTTTTTGCAGTGTTTTCTCCTTTCTAATGACAATAATTTATATTATATAAAATCGAAGACTATCGCGGTTGTTTGACATTATAAATAGGATAGAAAACGGGTCCTACAAATTTCACGCGGTAAATTCGTTTTCTATCCTATTTATAATTTATATTATGTCGTATTGCTAAAAGAGTGAACTTTAATATAGTATAAGTATTATATAAGAATCTTATTTTATTTCTGAGAAAATTAGAATGATACAGGAAGATTTTTTTTTAATTTTTTGTAATTGTAAGTAATGTATACCTTGGATATGTGGTCAAAAAACGAAAAAATAAAGCCGTAGTGTACATCAAGAATACATGACGGACATAAAAAAAAATAGTATACGGTTTTCATTGTAGTGATATTACTGTATTAAGGAGCTCAAAGTTTGCCTTCCGAGCGTTTTACGAATAACGACTTTCGGAAAATGGGCTGAATAATTAAATAATATTCGTTACATCTAAAATTAAAGGCCGCTATGGTCAACATCAAGAAATGGTCCAGGTAATTCAGTAATTAAAGTTTGTAGAAATCTCCTTATTTCTTGGAATTAGAACGCCAAAAATCCACTTTTCTTGCCTTTCTGGAAAAAATATGTGAACGGGCTCTTAAGAAGTAAAAGAAGAAATATACCGTGTGAAGCTTCCTTTCGTTCCCGTTTACTTAGCACTATTATGATATATATTTCGTCTGTGCCACATCCGGACAAAACTATGCCCGAAATCTTCGGTTTAAGATATTTGCCCCACAAGACGTTATCATTTATTCAGCTACTATTATCCGCCTATTGTACTTATAACATGTCAGCCGCATAATCGGAAATCGGAAATTACTAAAATCAATTTGGAAACCCTTCCATCGAACTATTCAGATACTGGAGCGAAATTAAATTAAATGACACTCCTACGAATTGGATACTATGCCTGCAGCTATATATATATATGACCTTAGCACCAATTTCTAAATCATCTTACCTCGTCCACTACCGATCCATTGTTAGGTTCTTCGTCTAGTCTTGAGATAATCGAAATTTCAGAAGTGCCCCATATTACTTTTGGGCAGAAGATTATTATTTTTTTTATAAGACACAAATGATCACATTTTGAAAAAAAAGGTGCTGTTACTTTACAGTTTCTCATCGAAGTCAATCTCTCCTACCCACAAAGGACGCGCTTCGGCTCCACTTCAAAAGGTTTTGAAGTGACTAAATTTTGAAGTGAGTTGACCTACCTTATTAAGTTGACCTGGAATATACGGTCACTGATAAACCCTTACTATAATAACATATATGTATGATGAGATAAAATAAAAATAAAATCTTTCACATAAAATAAAAACTTTTTGTTTCTAAAATAATATATTTTTATTTTTGCTGAATTTGGATGGATAACGAGAATATTTTTCGAAAACTGTGATTTAATAAAAATCTTGTTGATTAAATATATTTTTTTATTGAACACTGCAAGTAGATCTGCTATGATTTAAAAAGTTAATATTATATTTCTTTTAACTGAAAACTGTAAGTAGGTCGTACGACCTACTAACAGTTTTGTACAGTATGTAATAATAATAATAATAATAAAAACTTTATTTTAAATAAAAAAGGCGAGTTTATTGCCTTGCAGCAATGTCTATCAGCTAACCAGCTAACGTATGTACCTAATCAATGGGTTCAACTTAATGTGCTATACAGTTAACCTATAATTGGTATAATTAGTGCTATCAGCTGGTTAGCTGATAGACATTGCTGCAAGGCAATAAACTCGCCTTTTTTAATTAAAATAAAGTTTTTATTATTATTATTATTATTACATACTGTACAAAACTGTTAGTAGGTCGTACGACCTACTTACAGTTTTCAATTAAAAGAAATATAATATTAACTTTTTAAATCATAGCAGATCTACTTGCAGTGTTCAATAAAAAACTATATTTTAATAAAATCAACAAGATTTTTATTAAATCACAGTTTTCGAAAAATATTCTCGTTGTCCGTCCAAATTCAGCAATAATAAAAATGTATTATTTTAGAAACAAAAAGTTTTTATTTTATGTGAAAGTTTTTATTTTTATTTTATCTTATCATACATATGTCTATGTTATTATAGTAGGGGTTTATCAGTGACCGTATATTCTTACTACAAATTTATATCCCGCTCCGTCCTGTGCTTTAAAACGAACTGTAACGTTTTTCCTTTCAGGACCAACTGTAAATTCATCCACAAACCCGCCGCTGCCATCCGTCATGAGGTCGAAAACACGGATGCAAGTTATGACCTTTCCGTTTTCAAGACCTGGTGGCGGAAATACACGATCCTCGACGATTGGCCCCGAATTTCCCGTGACAAGCGGCGATGGTTTCGAGATCTCAGTACCGTAGATTATGGTGTCTTTCTTATATCTTTTACCATAGAAGTAATTATGGCTGCACGAAAGACCAAACGCACAGTGAATAAACAGGATTGATAATATTATTTTCGTTAATGATATCATTATCGCTGTGTCCCTCGTTAGCTCAAGACTAATTTGAATTTTGTATAATTTGTCATTTATATATCAGCTATTTCGACGTCCGATTTCCCACTATCAGAATATTAATTTTTGAATAAAAATTCACCGACCATTACGCAAATGTCACGATAATAACGGGTTATTACGTTTAGATAATTAAATATCAGGACCTGGGAAATTGGAAATTGCTGCTAATTGAAAATTGGAATTGCCGTAACCTAGGAAATTGCCGCCTTTTCACACTGGTTATTTCGAACTGGACATCTTCGATTTTAAATTGGGATTCTAAATTTATATGAGTGAATGAAATGAAACATCAGTTACTTTTCAATGATTACGATTTGTCAGTCTGCTCTCCTCCCCCTTCTGGATTATGGAGATGTCGCATTTCTCGACCTCACAGAGGAGTTATCCACCAAAGTTGAGCGTCTCCAAAATGTTTGCATTCGGTATATCCATGGCCTCAGAAAATTTGACCACATCGCTGAGTACAGAGAGAAGCTTCACTGGCTGTCGACCCGGGAGAAAAGAGACATGCGAGTTCTCTGTATGCTTTTCGAGATCTTGGATGGCGTCGCTCCCAATTATCTTACCGGCAGATTTACTGCACTATCGGCTCATGAACGCCCTCTGAGATCAAAAAACAACCTGCTACTCTCTATCCCTAGTCACAGCAGTGACTTCTTCTCATTCTCTTTCACCGTGCATGGAGCCCGTCTTTGGAATGCTTTGCCGAAAAATGTGAGAACCGCGCCAAGCATAACAACTTTTAAAAACAGACTCAGAGAGCATTTGAAATCCTCCAGATAAATTCCCTTTCCCCTCCCATCCCCCTCCTTTTAAAACTTTAGCGTCCTTATAGGTGTTAGATTATTTTGATGTGGCAAATCTGTGCCCACAAAGAGTAAAGTATATACTTCTTTCTATCCTCCTCTATTTTATTTGTCATACTCTTTATATAGGTTAAGTTATGTAGTCTACTCGCAAATAATGTTCTTACAATAGTATAGGTTAGCTCTAAAATATTGCCTGCAGGCAATAAGCTCGCCTTTTCTTAAGAATAAAGAGTTTTATTATTATTATTATTATTATTAATAAGCTACAAGTACTTTTCAAAACGCTAGCGCTGGATTTGAATTTAATTTTTGATTTATTTATTTACTTTTCCTATCATTATTAGTCTTACTATTAGTATTACATAACCTAACAATTATTATTACATAACACTTTTTATTATTCTTCTTTTATTTTATTAATCACGAATTTCCTATCTCTTTAACGCCCTGGAAATAGTGTTACGGTCATTCTATTATTTGAAACATACATATAGATTAAGCCTATATTAGTTGAGGCGAGGCTTAGTTAGCATGGCTTTGTAATTACAATTTTCTCCTGTCCACCCTAGAACGGGCTACTCCCAGTTGGGTGACAGAATTAAATAAGCAAAAGGTTAAGGTGTTGCCATTCGGTTCCTGTTATTTTTGTTAGCAAAATCAATGTTTTATAGTAATTAATTTTTAAATAAATAAAATAAATGAATAAATAGATATACCAATAAAGATTTAATTTAAGAAATATTGAATTTGAATTTGATTTGAATCGGTTTCATGTATTCTTTTTTCACTGAATTACCTATTTTCACCGTATTACATTTTAAAACAAGACAGAATTGCAAAATTTTAAATTGTAACTTTCACACCGAGAGGGTTTTCGGAAATAAACTCACTTAAATTCATATTTCCTAATAAGCAAGTTGTATTTAGAGAATAGCCTTCTATATTAAGTATATTCCTCAAGTTTTGTGTATTTATATTTTTTATTAATAGTGTTTCGTAAACATAATAAAAAATTCGGGACCATAAATGTAAGGTTTCAGAGACGTTCATTAGTATGGCACCTACCCATTGAGTTTAGGTACCAAACCTTAAGTTCTTAGGTCTATCCATTAACGAATAAGAAACTATGATAAAAGAGTCTATCGGGTTACTCCAATCACGTCGGGGTCACCAGTATCAAGCTACTCTATTATCGTGAGTTATCGATGATCAGAATTCCCACTTCGTGTCGTTTCCTCGGCGATTACATGTGGTGAGATAATCACAGTGTTAATTATTTAGACCATTTAATTATCCCAAAGGGAAGTTAAAAGGAGAGATGGTTTACCAGTGATAGCGTTGATGAAGACAGTGACAGTGAATAATTATGCTAAATTATACGTGGTTATATGTATATCAGTGAAATTGCTGCAAGTGGGGTAAATTTCGTCTGAAAATATATTTTGCAACTCTGAAAGATACTATACAATGATAATTGCAACGTATGAAAAAACCGAAATTATTATTTCTTTGAATAATATTAAGCATCAGGCAAGTCGACAATTTTCTCTGACGATTCCAATGACGTCACTTAAATCTCGGAATTAGAAATGTTTCATTATCATAAATTGTTACAAGTTTTTGAAATTGAGCAATGCGTTCTTGAAGTATCATGACCTCAGAGAGACCTCAGAGAGAGTGACATTAAAATTTTGCTGGGCACAAACCGTTGAGAAAGTGTTTTATTAATTAATAGTTTTAGTGTAATATTTTAATTAATAGTATTCGTGCTCTACCCTTGGTATTTCCAGTGGTACGCCTACGTAATATGCTATTACTTTCCCGGCTTAAGGGAAAGTTTGTAAACGCCCAAAAAAATCAACATGTATACATAAATATCCATTTTCACCTCTCCTGAGACGATTAGGACAATATCCAGACTGAAATATGTCTGTTAGTATGTGTGTGTGTGTGTGTGTGTATTCCTATACGATAGCAACTAAACATCGAGCATCGATTGGTATGCAGGCATCATTCGGTCAAGGCAAGAGTTGAAAAGATTGTACCTACTTGAAATCGGTACACAGATGCGGCGTGGGTCCGAAACCACACTGTGAAATTTTGCTTGAAATATCTCATTTACAAGCGACGCAAAAAAAAACTTATATACCGGCCGTATTTATGAAAATACCTTATCATATTGAAAAATTCCTATTTTAATACCATGGAAGTACTATAAAATACTAATATAAACCACTTTTGCTATCATAGTCATTTGACAAAATCACTATCGCGTGTGTGGGAGGGGGAGGGTCGGGGGTTTAGGGGAGGTGCGGGTTTGGGTGGTTTAGGGAAGGGGGTTGGGGGTTGAGGTTGTCTGCTTGCCGGGAAAGTCTTGGGGTGACAGAACTATTTTTTTTATCTCTACTCATATCCCAATTATCTTAAAAATTGGAGCCAAGGTGCCAATTAATGGTTAATCAATAACTTCCCAATATTAATTAATCATCCATGGAGAAAGAAAAACTAAAAGAAGAATGATAAGATATGCGAATAGAAGATAGGTATATTCAAATACACTAATAAAAATATAATTATGTTTGTGTAATTCAGCAGAATTCTTAAAATATTATATGAAACATTATCAGATGCTCTTAATATGATTATTATGGGTCATTAAACGTCATAACAAGAAGGTAAACTCTGACGAATAGATTTACTTAGTAAATGACGCAGGTTTTCAGTAACAGTTGTTCAAACAGCAACGTTTAATTTTAGTCATACAGGAAAATGAGCATGTTTTAACAAACTTCGAATATTTTTCTTAGAGTTACATCTAATTCTTTTTTTCGGAATTTATTTTTAGGTTTTATTCATCATGTCATGTCGGAAATTCGGTGAAAAGATAGCGATCGACGCAAGTGATGAGTCTCTCCGTATTTCATCAATGCTGTATTTAACTAATTCCGTATTTCCCAGATACTTTTTATACTTCGCCACTTGCTTCAAGTCTATTTGGAGAGACTCATCACTTGCGTCGATCGCTATCTTTTCACCGAATGTCCGACATGACATGATGAATAAGCGGCTGCTTTAGTCAGAATTAGATACTCCATATTCCGACGACCATCCACATGTCGAAGATTTCAAGCTTTCTTAAATGCTTTACCAAAACGATATTTTTTTTTTACTTATTTGCATACAAAAATATTTATTTATTCAGCCAAGAAAAATTTTATGTATTCTCGTAAAAAAAATTTTTTTTAATTTTTAATTTGTGACTTATGGTATTTTTTTATATGAAATTCTTTCAAAATAACTTTATTACTACATCACACTTCTTATAAATAACACCAGAACTTTGAGCTTTGTCTGATATTATAGAAAAATCTAAAGTTTTGAGAGTTTCCGCGTCCGAACTTAATAATAAACTTTGAATGCTCATAATATAAAATTCGTTAGATTTTTTCAATTATATTGTCTTATCATAGACTTATTATATGTCTAATAACTAATTACTATACTCCAAAGAGTCACATTTCATCGAAAAACTATGGAAAATCGCACTTTATTCTCTCATAATAATTATCAAAACAAGTTTCTTTGCGCGATTTATTTTACAAAACAAGATATAATTTTCAAAATACGCCTAATTATGTGATAACTTAGTATGTAAATTAAGCAATACTTATTTTGTTAGTAAATTAAAGCGACATTACGTCATATTTCGCAATATAACGGGATATTTCATAAACATTACAAAATAATAACAACCATTTTTTCGCGAGCCGTTTGTTGTCGCCGAAGTGTTTTCTTTAAAAATTCGTGAAAAACAGCAAATGGACTATCTCAATTGACTAATCCTTGGCTTGAGGATTAGTCAATTGAGATAAATGCAAATTACTCATTGTTCTCCAGTAAATGGCACAAAACACTGTACAAAACACTGTTTTTATCACCCATTTCGCGGAACTATACGCGGCCGCGGCGGTGGCCGATCGACACTGCCGTTTTGACGTCTATGCTCACTTTTTAAATCGCCCTTCGATATTGCCACACAGAAATCTTGAATTAAAGATATTTTGGCCATATCGTTGCGCCGTCAGAAAGCATATAGTACGACGTTTCGAATCTTAAATTGCATTTTTCGCAGCGGCGAGCGCTTTGTCCGGTAGCGGACATTACGGCCTTTAGGCGGCCGACATAAATGTCCCCAATGGGATGTTACGTGCTGAGCGGGTTAACCCCTCCTATCGCGGGGTAAAAATTTAGTCGTCACTTCTGCTCGGGACAGTTTTGCGCGTGAAGTCGATGGCCTTGAGAAAAACGACCATAACTTTTAAACTACTATACGGACCGTAAAAAGAATAACTGTAAAATGATCGCACTGAAATTTGAAATTTATAATATTATAACCTTATCTCGTCAAACAATTAAGATAATAATGAATAAATATTTAAAAAGTTGGCATTTTACGCAGCGCGGAGCGCCCTAACCAATATTGGTTAGATACAATTTTAGCATTTGTAAGCGTCTAACCAAAAATGGTTAACTCAAATAGGAAGGGTTAACGCGTTACTTATGCTAACAAAGTCAGCCGCATGATAGATAACTTTTAAACGTTCTTTAATACACATCATATAAGTGTTGCAGGGGAGGTAAAAGGTAATATCTAATGACTTATGATGGTGATCCTCCGGCGTGAGTGGGGAAGCAGAGTTCCTCACTTTGCAGCTAGTAGAATACAAAACTAAGTCGAGTATCCTCCCATTTTTATTTTGACATCCGTTATATTGCGATAGGTTAGAAATATTCATAAAATCAATCAAGTCCGACACTTTGATGTCGTCGTTCGCGTTCACGCTAAGAGAATCGGAATATTCCAAAGAATACCAATCTGCTTTAGTGATATTTAGATCACCGAGGATTAAAACGTTGTCATTTTGGTGATTCTGCATGATATCAAACGTATTATCGTAAAATGTTCGAAGTGCCTCTAAATGATTATCATTGTGCGGGAAATAACAACAGGCTATATGTGTGTACGTAGTTTGTGAGTGTGAGGATACAGTATTGCGGGAGGGAGCGCCGACGAGAGGAGTCGGCGCCGGGATCTCGAGAGTCAGCCACAAGCAGTGGCGCGCCCGCTCCGAGCACAAGTCGTCCCGCCGCCGCGCGCGCAGCCCGCAACGCACAGCTATTTGAAGCAGTTTTTCGTCTGTGAAATTATATTTCTAACCTGTATTTTAGACAATACAAAAAATCTGTTAATGACTTTCCAAATATAACAAAAAAAAATCCAGTGAAATTGTATAAATAGCTGAGGCTCCAGGGCGAGACTAATAATATTCAATTTATTAAACTTTTGCACAATTACATAGTACGGGATTTTTATCTCTTATACAGTAACAGCGTATACTTATCTTGCAGGCTCTAAGGGCCGGGCCACACGATGCGGTGCGGCTGCGGCGCGGCGCCTGATTGGTGCCGCTGCGGCGTCCTACATACAAATATCCATGGTATGTCACACAGTGCGTTCCGGCGCCGCACCGCACGCAAACCGGTAATATGCGCCGGAGCGGCACCGCTCAGTTATTAAGTGCAGTCGAAGGAGGGTACATAATCGAAGTGTTTAAATTGAATAACAACGAAGAAGATATTGGCATTGACTGTCTCATTTCACTAGTTCTAAGTACAATTAACTACAACACTATTCGCCCACTGCGGCGTCGTAGTAACGTTGCGGCGCCGCACCGTGCACTGTACGTGTGTACGCCCATACGGCGAAATTGATGCGGTGCGGCGCAGCACCGCATAGTGTGGAGGACCGGCTCTAACGACAATTATCTAACAGGCGACCGGCTTTTATAACATATCGTTTCAGTACTCACCCATCCAAGTACTAACAATGCCCGACGCTGCATAACTTCGCTGATCTGACGGTTTAAGACTTACACTAAGACTTTCTCGGTAAGTAGGCAAGCCTCCCAACAACCCCCCCCCCCCTACTCCCGTGTCAACCTAACCTCCCCTGCGTGTTAATTCGTAGCATATTTCCGTGGTATTAAATGTAGTATTTTTCCAATAATGGTATTTTATAGTATTTTCTTAAATTTGTGGTAATTTAAATATTACTTGTGCCGCTTGTATAAGAGATATAAAAAAAAAGGGATTTCGGTCCAACAAGGCATCTCTGTACTGAATTTCAAGTCTCTAACCGCAATATTTCGAGATTGTAGTATGACTAGCGCGCCCTGTGTTGGAATGATTTAAACTACAATCTTTTCGACTCTTGCCACGAAGGAATGATGCATGCATGCCAAATTTCAGCTGAAACGGACGAAGAGTTTAGACGCTATCTTGGAGGAATACAGACACACATACACACACACACACACAGACACAGTCACAGGATCACAGACAGACTTTAGTCTGGAAATGATCTTGGGCCAGAAAAGTAAAATCGATTTAAAAATCCAGAAGTGCATTCTTTAAAATAATAAAGTACAGGGTAGAAACATCAAACTAGATCAGACCTGATCCGACTTCGAGGTTGTTACTTATCTTTAATATTATTGAATGGGATGCTGGACAATTACAAATACGATGTTAATGAATGTTGACTGGGCTAAAGTTTTATCGAAATTGGATACTGAAAAATCGGTTACCTATTTTTACAACTTCTTACAGGATCTTATAGACAAATATATTCCGAAAAAACTAGTAAAATCACAAACAAATTATCCACCTTGGTATTCCCGTGGTTTAATAAAATTAATTCGTCAGAAAATGAAAATGCATTCCAAATGGAAAAAATATGACAATCTTTGCCACTACCAAACTTTTTCATTATTACGCTCACGGCAAAAGAAACTTGAGCGGGAATGTTACAAAAACTATATTGATTTCTCTGAAGAAAAAATTAACATCGCCCCTCGATTTTTTTGGACATTTATAAAATCTAAATTTGGTGCCAATAATATTCCCTCTCATATGAGCCTGAACGATGTATCTTCAAGTGACGGCGAAACAATTACCAATATGTTTAATGATTATTTTAACTCAGTTTTTATCCCCGACACTTCCCAAGTGAGTGACATTTCCTGTACTGATACAGCCTTATCTTCAGTTAACATCTCGACGGTAGAAATAACACAAAACCTTGTACATAAACTATTTCAGCAAATAGATATAAACAAGGGTGCGGGTTTCGACAACATCCATCCCACCTTAATCAGGAAGCTTAGTAAAGAGTTTTCGATACCAATCACCATAATTTATAGGAAATCTATGCTGGAGGGCTGTTTTCCTGCCATCTGGAAGAAATCTCTGGTAACCCCAATTCCAAAAGGTGGTGACAAACATGATATTATGCAGTACAGGCCTATCTCTAAGCTGAGTCTATTTGGTAAGATTTTCGAAAAAATAATTACTACGTCGTTAACCACTCAAATGCAGCACGTTGTATCAACGGAACAGCATGGATTCTTTCGTGGTAGAAGTGTTAACACAAATATTATCGAATACACTGACTTTTTGTTGAATGCCCTTGATTCCGGATTCCAGGTTGATGCCGTGGATACCGATTTTTCTAAGGCTTTTGACAAAATTAGTCATTCTATCCTTATACAAAAACTTTCGAAATTCGGTATACACGGCGACCTGCTAAGATGGATCCAGTCCTATATAAACAATCGTAGTCAAGCCGTCGCCCTTAAAGGTTACCGCTCTTCGTTTCTTAATGTTCCGTCAGGAATTCCTCAGGGATCCCACCTTGGCCCTTTTCTATTTACTTTATATTTAAATGATATTGGACTGTGTTTTAATAAGTCGCATCACTTGCTTTATGCAGACGATACAAAAATATTCAAAATTGTTAAAGGTCTTGGTGATTGTGAAGATTTGCAACAGGATTTATTAAGCTTTGAGAACTATTGTAAGGATAATCAACTAATTTTAAATACGGATAAATGTAATGTCATAACATTCACCCGAAAGCATCATCCAATTATTTATGATTACAAAATATCCAGTAATAACTTAACCCGAGTTACCAACATTCGTGATCTAGGCATTACGCTGGATTCCAAACTGCACTTTAACCTTCACATTGATAAGATCGTAGCTAAGGCTTTTAAACAACTCGGACTGAATCTGCTCATAAGTAAACCTTTTGCCAGAGGCAACACCATTAAAATACTCTACAATGCATTTGTTCGTAGTGTCCTAGAATTCGGAAGTGTAGTTTGGAGTCCCCAGTATGCTGTTCACGTAGATAGGATTGAGAGGGTACAAAAGAAATGTTTAAAATCATTGGACTTTCGGACAGGTAGCCTCTGCACCGATTACGCAGAGAGAGTAACAACACACAAAATGCATTTTCTGTATTCAAGACAAACATTCTTAGACAGCATTTTCTTATATAAAATTATTCATAACCACATCATTTCTGCACCCCTTTTGGAAAAAATTCTTTTTAAAATCCCGCGGTCTTCCTCCTCATGTTCAAAAGATACTTTCTATATTCCCTCTTTTCATTCAAACTACCCAAAAAATACCTTCTTCAGACGCTCTTGCATGTGAAAGATATATTCTCAGTGTCATTAATTACTTTTAGGAAACAATTGAGTGATTTGTTGTTGCATTAGTTCTAGTTTACAGCCAATAATTTAGGTACTCGTACTAAATGAAAACAGTTCGATCCGACTAGACATTTACATTGTTGTGGCTACATTTACAAGTTTTGTTAAAATTAATGGTAATGTAGGTCTATTTGTTTAAGTGTATTTGTAAAAACATTTGTTTAAGACTGTTTTTTACCTAAATAAATAAAAAAATAATATATATATTTTGACTAAATATAGTACGAAGATAGAGTAGGTAGTTATTTAAATTCCATTTTTAAATCCTTTTTATTTTATCGTTATTGCGGTATAGTAACATAGAATATGACAACTATTCATTGCCGCACAACCTGCCTTTTAGGCGTATTTTTTTTATACAAGTTTGCACACAGATTATCTAATCGAGAAGGCAATAAATAAAAACTATTCATTTAATTCATTAAAAAAAAATACTATTTATAATAAAGGCACAAAATCAGAGTAACTTAGTTACGTAATACATATTCCTTATTTAAATAATAAATAAATTCGGTTCTGTATTCATGGCAGATTTGTACCAAACTTTAATGCCTATATATATATATGGGAAAGTTAGTGCCTGTCGTGTCGAATTCTTAATCAAAAAAGTTAACACAAGCATTTCATGTGTACATTCAAATAAGATACCTAGCTAGGTATTTTTAAGAATTGTCTTCTTGTTTTTTCGGTATTCAGATAATAATAAATTGTTCAATCCAGTTTATCGGAATAAAATAAAAAACACTGCAAAAACAGCTAATAATTAGGTTCTTTTAATTTCTAGATAATCGATAAAGTCTTTTTCCAAATTACGAATTGGATATTCATGTTATCGTAATGGTTTCATAACCTTGGATTTATTCATGTGTTAATGTTTCTCGACATTATTCTTATACGGTCGAAACGGAATAATACATACATACTACATTCACTTGCGTAATTTATGGGATGATCAATAATTATTAAATCCGTTAGAAGTCGCCGCTCCATAAAAAATAAGCTGAAAAAAATGTACAAGAAAATGTTAAAAAAATGTAAAAAAAATGTAACAAGAACAATAATTTAAAACAATAAAAAAACGACTTCCGTAACAGAAGTGTACTATTGTATTTAGAATTATTAGAAACAATTTGTTTTTTTAGAGAATAAAGTTCTTCATTAAAAATGATATCCATTGAGACAGAGTGAAAATTACGGAAATGAGCCAGACTCATTGGCCCGGCTTTCTGTTTATGGTGTCGCAACCTGGGTAACCGCCGCCGCACTCAATCGTTGCCCTCGGTGCTCAAGTAATAAAACGATTTTTTTAATAAATATTTGTGGTTTATGTAGGTATTTATCCATATAGATACAGATATATTTTCGGAATGTACTCAATCAGACCTTTCATTTGATAGTAAACACGATATTTTTATATTAAATTATTGACGTTTCGACATTTAGATAATTATTTATTTGGAATTTCCATAGTTTAGGTACCATATGACAGTCGGGACGACATAATGATTCTAAGAATGCCACACACTTCTAAATCGGTTCAAGCGTTTAAAAGTTACGGTGAAACAAAGAAACGTAAAACATATATAAATGAATACTGAACACATAACACTCGTCTTTATTGAGCGGTCATGTAATAAGTGTTTAATCTATCAAAATCATGCCTTTTTTTATCCATGCAATTTTGCCACTTTGGCGGGAGTTAAAGCCACTCTCGTGGACAAATCCTGCAATCTCGACATTTCTGCAAATTTGCGACGGCTTGCTATGAAATGTGTGGTCATGCGTTGACTTGCAGAAGCAGCGGCGGAGACATGGTTGGTTGATTTATTCGCTAGCTTCTTCATCATTATTTTCATACCACAAAGGTTGTAACGAATAACACCGACACATTAATTCATACTCGATTTTTGACGTGTCAACGTCTTATAAATCGATGGAGCCTGCTGCACGCACGAAAAAACATGACTCATGCGGCGTTACCTCGCTCTGAGACGTTCCATTTATTATATTTATTATTCAATATAAATTCTGCCATCTACCGGTTGCGACAAGAATTATTTACTAACCTCAGTCTAAAATAGTACGAATGAAAATCACTAGATTGATTTAAATTCTTGACATAATTTTATATGTATTCTTGATATACGGAATGTTATTACTGAACGGACAATTTTCTTGTGGGTACAACGAAGTGCAACGAAATAAGCAACTTTTATTTGTAAAAAATAAAAAAGTATGAAAAGCTATCATTACGATGCGCTATCTAGCGGTTGGTAAAATGTCGCTGATATTGTTTATTTTCGACGTATTACCTACCGCTAGATGGCGCAGCGTGCTCAAACGCTTCTCAAACCGTTATTTAACAGCTTGACATTTCAAACTTTCATATTAAAAAGAACAATAAACTTTAAACAATAAACAATTATACAATTATACTGCTATACAATAATACATTTACATATTGTAGTCAACAGTGAGTATAAAAGCATATATTTTTGGGTGTTTGTAATAAACAATATCGGAATCTTAAATGAAACTGCTTCAAATGCAACCATTCCATCAGTATTTTCTTATGACGTTGTCACGTTCATTTATCGTCAGTAAACCGACTTTATAGACAACTGATTTTTTAACATTTTCAAGATTGCATACACGAACATATCGAGGAAATAACTTTACTAACTATAGAACGACAAATCCATAACTGATAATGTGACTATCAAATGAAATTAATATGACTCTAAAATTCTTCGGAAAACATCTAACCCTTCGGCTACGTAACGACCAAATTTGGTTGCACATCAGACTGGTTGACATTGGTTGACTACGTAACGTCCAATATTGGCTTACTCCCGGAGCGCACAGTAATATTATTTTCTAATTCCGACGCATCCTAAAATCCATAAAAAATATCTCATTATTACCATAGATACATAGACTGTCGCTAGAATAATTTTGTGCGTTATTTCGTGGATATATCTAGTAAAATTCCATTGTCAAACATCAATTTTTTTTCGAGAAATCATTAAAAAATGGTTTTTCTGAGCTAATATGTAAATATTTTTGTATGTAAATAAGCAAAACAAAATATTGCCTTTGATATATAATCTAATAAAAATTACAATTTCAAAATCAGTGTTTACAATTTCTAAATAGGGTTCCGTATTTTTCGTAAGACACGTACAAATTAGAAATGCCGAGTATTCTTCACTTTTTCGACTTTCCCATATTTATTCTTAATTATCTAATTGTTTTATAAAATGACATTTCAATATTCTATGTCTATACAAAATTTCAATGCAATCATTGCACAGTTATTATTTTTATAATTGCTGTAGTAGTTCCATAGTTATACTACTTTTAGTCGAGCGCGGCGATATTGCAAGAAATTCCAATAAATTGCCGCGGTCTGCCATGAAATTATGCCGCTACTCGAAGGGTATTTATTTAAAAAAATAGATTTAGTAATATTTATTACGCTATTAGTATTTTTGAAACACTTCAGACAAATAATCAGTGCTCCAGCAGAATGCATTTGAATCGTTTATTTGAGAAACCCCATAAGTCCATGTTGACAAACTTGTGGGAAATCGAAAAAAACTGTGTCCTGAAAAATTTTGCAGGAAATATAATAAAGACTTGTATGAAAGTATTGTAGTATTCATTGATATATATTAGATTCCATTTATTTTTTTTTGTTTTTAGGGGTCGTTATAATTTATTTTTAATTTTTAATTTGCTGGACTTTTGGGGTTTCTCCAATACATAACATTTCGTCTTAAAAAAATTGAAATGAAACCACGTTAGAGAATACAACATTTTTTTTATTCATTATCATGATTTCCTAAATCATCACAGGTTGTAGTTGGCCAGTTATACAATGAATTATAGAACTCCTGCATCTCATTTTCATGGGGAATGTATTTTTGTAGTTGGCGCAGATCGGTGATTTTTTTTATATTGATGGGAATCTTTTCTGAGTAGGCTTTTTTTGTTGGCAGCCTGATGATATTATCTCGGTTTGCATTTCTCAGTTTGAATGTTTGTGTTACCAGTCCATCAATAAAGTCTTTGGCGAACACGACACCGTCATGACCCTGAACATGAATGAAATGTCTGAAACTGGCAATTTTAAAAGTTTGTTTCTTGTTGCGGGGTACGTTACGTCCTATAGATTCTAATGACAACATGGTCTTCTTATAATGTATTGGCCACCAATCCTTAAAGTTAAAAACCTGATCAGCCGTAGGCAAAACGACAGTAAAACGTTGATTGTTTCTCGAGGATTTGATGATAAGTTCAGCATATTCCTTCAAAGTGAAGATTCGGTCTGACTTTTTGATATTCCTTTTCAGTATCGCAAAATCCCGGTCGCATGGGAGGAAACTATGACCTCGGATAGGATAGAATTGCTCGATTTTTAAAAATCGTTTTATTGACACAAGCGCAGAGAAAAATCGTATTAGCGTATGATTCTTTTTTGGGCAGCACAGGCATCTGCGAAAAAATGCAGGCGTTCGATATCTTTCAGGTTAGTGTTAATGTAATCCAACAAAAAGGTATTCACCTCATTTGGCCCTTTCGCACCTTCTCCTTCGTGGTATACATAAAATGAGGCTTTGTCATCTTTAAGGTTATGAATACATAATACATTAACATTAACTTGGCGTAGGTAAAACGTTTCTTGTACAGGGATTACAGGTAATTGGAGGTTTTGCATGTAATCGATGACGATCCCACCCACTTTTTCTTCATTTCTGCATAGCTCGGCCACTTCTCTGATTTTGGAAAAGAACTTTTTCGATCTTCGGATGTGAACGGTTTTTTCAGCTATTGCTGCTCGTTTAGAATTTTCATTTAAGAATCTACTGGATATTTTCACGTTTAGCTCTTCGCATTGGCTGCAAGTGTCGACCTGGGGTCTCCCGAAGGAGAGTGAAAATTGCTCTTTGAATATTTTCCTGTAGTATCCGTACTTTACATCCAGATGTGGTTTTTTTTCTTTGAAGAGAGTAAACATTATGAGAATGCTCAATTTTTCGCTCAAGTATCGATATACTCGACTGCTATAATGCGAAATTTTCACAGGAAATGAGCGTATGTGCTCCATCACTTCATGCATTATAGCTCCAGATTTCGCATTCCCAGGTATGTTTTTTCCACGCATGTCTTGAGGCATCTTTCCCTCCCGCAGAAGTTTAGTTAAACGGCGGAGCCGATCATCAGATATGCCATGAAGATTGTTGAATGCCTTGCGACACACATAAGTCTTACCTTCTGGACAAGATATGTCATATTTGAAAGTCATTGGACGATCAGGTTTAGAGGATACTTCGGCGGCTATTCGTCTCCGTTTCCTACATACGGGTTGTAGGGATATGTGGGCTTGCAAGTAGCAGTCCTGTTCATTTTTTGTATTCAACTTTCGGAAATTTAGGAAAACTTGGTTTCGTACGTCTTCTCCAATTTTTTCGAAGCATTTCTTGCGACATCTGAAAAGTGAGGTTACATTAGTTTCATTATTTTATAATTTATCAAGAAGCTCACACCACGACCAATTTGGCGATATGTTGGAAGAATAAAAAATCGGTGACGCGCACCCATTAAAGGTAGATTTCTTTGCCCGGACAAAATTAATAGTCTCGAGAAAAATGTAGCGGTTAACAAGAGTTTTCCAACGATATATCATATGTCAAGTTTGGACCTATGGTTGTACCTAAAAGTACAAAACTGAGGAACGTCATGACACTTAAGGAAGCTGCAGTGTTCAAAGGATAATGAAAAGTGGAACTCCATTATCTCAGGCTACCTATATCTAATAACGTAAACTTGAGATACGCAAATGAAACGAATCGGTAAATAGTTTACCTGCAGTTGCTGCCCTGAACTATTCCAGGCACCGGATTTCCCTTCCAGTTCGAGTAAGGTGCTCCTTCCACCCTTGACTGTTTGATTGTATTGTGTTTATACTGGTTTGTATTCCTCACTCCCCTTTTTTTCCTTTGTGGCGACTGATCCTCGTCTTCGCTTGATACTTCAGCAGGCACTTCCATTATTTACAGATTTATTGTCAAATAATTGCAACTTTACAGGGAAAACACCAGCACACACAACCTACAACACGCTTCCAATAAAATATAACCCCAAAAAAGCTTGAATTAATGACAGCGACCGCAGAAGAGTGTTGCCAGATTGAATAACAACAGCTGATTGGGATGCGTTCAGTTACTCGAATAGTTGTTTATTTGAGAAACACCAAAAGTCCATTGGACTTTTGGTGTTTCTCAAATACATGAAATTTGTTCGATTTATTTTTAGTATGATAGAGACGTGACTCTTGGGGTATCTCTGGAACATACGATGCGTCTTGGTTCATAGAATAGTAATTTGCAAAAAAGTGAATTTCGAAAAAAGTGTTACTTTTGGGGTTTCTCAAATAAACGATTCATTTATTTCATTATCCCAAATAAAAACGACACAGAAAACTGCTTCGGACGAAGCAATATTTATTTCGTCAAAAGATACAGAAAATACACAAAATCGTTGTTTTTACTAAGGTTTTTTATAAAATATTTGTGGTTTATATATTTATCCATGTATATACATACTTATTTTTCAATGTCCTTAATCAAACCTTTGATTTGACACTAACCTAGTTATATATATAAGTTAATTTATTGACATTTGGAGATTTGGACGTTTAGACATTTATTTTATGAATATTTGGACAGTTAAGGTACCCTATGACTCTCGGGATAATATAATGTTTGTAACCATATTACAGACTTCTATCGGTGCGGGTGTTTAGAAATTATGGTGGAATAAAGAAACGGAAAATATAGATAGACGAACCCTGAACATATTACACTCCTATTTTGTTGTGCAGTAGTGCAAAAATAAATTCGCAGCGAATGTCATCTAAAAGAAATACATTTTTGATAGTCAATCTTCTTTGTTGCAGTGATGAAAGTACAATTGTGTTCGTAAAGAGGTAGTGCTCATTATCGTTTTTTTTATTTTTTTATATACGAATTATTGATTGCCCCACTCATCAGCACAAAAACCCACACCTACACGTATAAATATACTCGCCGTACCTATTTAAAATCCATTCACTTTATCGTCGAAATTAAAAGCAAAATGAAGTGTGTCTCATTTTACCTAGCATCTGTATTAGTGAGCGTGTTTGTGTTGGTGCAGTACAGTTCTGGAAGTTCTGGCTTGGATCCAGGATGCAGTCACAACTTCGTGGACGGGGAGCTGAGCGACTACGATGCTTTGCTCTTCAGGACTGAGATCAGAAAGACTGGAGCCACGAGACTCGGTTTCGGAATAAAGACGATTGAAGAGGTCAAATTTCCACCAACATCGTCTACGAATTCTGCCTTCATCACATCTGTCAGAGTTTTTGATCTGTACACGAACGGTACGGGTGGACATGTCGACAAGGTTACATATACTGAGAATCGATTAGGAGTTACTCTAAGATTAAAATCAGAAAAAGGAAAAGGTTATAGATTCCTCATAGAAATTTATGGACGTAATTGAACAGTAAATATAATTAAATAGTATATGTAAATTGCGCTTTAAATTGTGTTGTGATTTAATTGATTTTTTTATAAAATAAATAAAACCGAAAATAAATTGTTGCTTATTATCGCCCTCGATTTACATAGTAAGTGTGATGAATCGCGCTATCTGGCAACTTTACCATAACATTATATACTTACAGTTGCAATCAAATGATCAATTTATTTTAAAAATCAAATCAACGACCAAGTCGTTGAGATGAAATACACACATGAATACAAAAAAACAAACATTACGAGCGTGTACGAAAATAACCTGAAAAATTAAAAGATTTATTTTGTTCAGGTTATATGTTTTATTATGATAAACAAATTTGACAGAAAAATTATAACAATTTTGAAAAATCTATAAAAACATGCAGAACTAAATTCAATTCAATTTGATTTCAAAATTACGGAACTCTTACTTGAACTTGTCCAACTGAGAAATGAAGTGGAAAGTTAATAAGTTTTATTTCAAAATAAGCTTCTATACATTGTTAATAACATATATTGTAATATGTTTTATATTATTTATTTATTTATTTATTTGCCCTAAAAACTTCGTCTTCCGACAATTTGTATAAATTTTAATTCTTTGATCTTAGTAGGCATATCGATAATTTTAAATATATTTATATTATATTTTTTTCAATTACCTGTTTATTAGTTTATTACATTTTTTCTGTTTTACTTTATTCTATATGTGTGCATATATAAACAAATCATCGCCATACATCGAGTCTATCTTAGTACAGTTTACGGCCTAGTTGGCAGATTCTGAAACGAAAACAATTTAAATATATATTTTTAATTAATGAATTATTATTATTATTTATACATAGTGTCGTATTATTATTATTACCTAATCCATTTAAGTGGCGCAACGCAAAAGCCAACACGTTTCATTGACTCACATTTATGTGCGATAACGGCTCTGCAAACAGATGGCTCGATCGAGATTGGTGATAATTAATTAACAGTTACAAACAAACTTAGCTTAGAAGTCTAGGTTGGAATTAATAATAAACTTGAAAATGAAAGACATTATCAGCAATTTCCTTTTGAGCGATAGAGAATTATAACCAACTATGCATTAGATAAAAGCAGTAAGATATAGAAAAGGATAATAACCGTATTGCTTAAAATATAACACTTGATTTTTCTCCAACATGATGGAAAAAGAATTTTTATGCGGATTCCAGATACCTGCTATAATTTTTGGCGCATGTATTGGACAGAACTCTGAGAAGTCCTTTTAGATGTTTTGTATCTAGATTTCAATAAAATGTGTTGCTCTGTAAAGTTGCGGCAACCGGGTTCTCCGGTAGGCCTAAGAACATTTCCCAGGGAGGCCGTCAATAGTTTGTTGAATATGGCCGTTTCGAATCCAGATCATATAACACCTTATCTGGACAGACTGGCAAAATTGGGCACACTGGAATGCCCGGTAAAACTAGTTGTTGGGGTCCCCTTCGCTACAGGTAAGAAAATCATCAGGGACTGCTTGGAAACAGAGCCAGGGATGTCGCCAGGCAAAAGCCATGATGGAGCAACAACTTCAAAAAAAAACAAGGCCCTACTTCACATGAGCAAGAAGAACCTTAGAACCACTATCGATCTCCTCACCGGACACACGACCTTTAGAGCACATCTATTTAACCTTGGCTTGACCGAGAGCAAGGACTGCCGAATATTTGGCGAAGAACCTGAAGACAACACACACACACCGTTAGTCGCTGCCCAGGCCTCGCCGCAAAAAGACACAGTTTACTGGGACGAGCTTTTCTCGAACCCAGCGATCTGCTCAACTTGAAGGTCTGTGATCGGCTTGGATTGGTTAGCAGTACCAGGCTACTAGCTGACCACTGACCCAACCACAAAGTGGGTAGTTACAAAAGATCGTATGGATCCAGGTGACATCAAGGGCTGGAAACAAGCCCCCACTCCGTTTACTACTACTAGTAGTACTATCTGGAGTCGGCCAAGGCACAAACACAGTAATAATCTGAGTACAGCTGATTGGCTTATTGTCTAATGTTTGCTTATGATGTAATGTTTGCTTATGATGTACAATTTTATATACACTAGGAGTGCTGTGGCCTGCGAGCATTTTCAGCGTGATCCAGCGAGTAACCGGTTGAGTCTGCAAACGTTTCCACACTCCCGATATGACCATGGACCATGGACAGGTATTGCGTCATCTATTATATATGGTGTCTTTTACGATACGCTGATTGAAATAGATGAAATAACGTAACACAATAGGGCCATCACTAAATTCATGGTTAATAAATAGCTGCTTAGCAAAACCAGGCATGAATGCGAATTTACCATCATCACCATCGTTTATTATTCCTTATACAGTATTATAAAATACAAAGAATATGTCATGAATACAGATCACATACTAATATAGAGAAGCCGGATAATAGACTTAACATCGTCGATTAGAAAATGACATATAGTAAGAGAATAATAACGATTAGTCAGACATCTAAAACAATAACAGTCTGATACAGCGATACTAATCATATTGCCTATATTGTAACGATCACTGCACTGTATGGCGTAATATATTACATGAGGGATATAAAAGCAAAGGCGCCACTGTCCAGTTTAGACGAGTTTGAACTATGAATGCAGAAATATTCTGTGTAAAATATTCTTTCAAATGTCAAAATTAGTTTGGATGCAAAGTTCTATCAATCCCATAGAAAAATCAAGTCAAAGTTTATGTATACATGCAAAAGCGACACTGTCCACATTGAAGTGAGCAGCAAAGTGCCACTGTTTTTTCCGAGCAATCACAGTCGTTCATTTGATGGCGTGACAAGATGGCGTCAGAGCTAGTTTTCTATGCAGAGGTGTGCGAAATTTGTGCTTGAAAAACAGTAAATTATTCACTTAAACCGAAGAAATGGACGAAAATGTCCATCCAGTTCCACCAACTAAAGCCAGGGACACAAAAAGGGACACAGACAGTTGGAAACGACACTGTCCATTATTGACATGCAAAATTACCACTGTCCTGGCCAATTTTACTGGAAATCTTCATTTCTTTTATTCAAATTCTTATTATCAATTTAAAATCAACATTTTTTTTATTCTCTCAAGATTAAGTTAAACATTACCTCTGAATATCCTTCAAAATAATAAGAAAACGTTTTTTTGTGTTTCTTGTTTTCAACGGGGTTGAGGACAGTGGCGACTTTGCTTTTATACCCCTCAGACATAAAATAACGAAAAAATAAAAATAACAAAATTTTATTTATAAAAAAATATATATATTTGCAATGCAAAATAATAAAAACGACTATTACGATCAATGACACAATATTAATTGCATATACATCAATATATAAATAGTTAAAATAGAAATAGGTCAATTAAAAGTTATCAATTAGGGACAAGGCAGAAATCATGGTAATTGAAATATTAATAAATTCAACCTGTCTATAAAAGAAATGTCTAGACAAGTTTTACATGAATAATTTTAAACGTGTCTATACCTTAATTTATCCTATAATCCTAAATTTGTTCGTGTCTACAGCTTAATTTAATCCATAATATATTTATATATAAATTAAATTAGGCAGAATATATTTTTCAAAATTAATAAATAAAATTAAAAAATTAACACATGCAAAATATTTTTTAAATATATTAACAAAAAATATTTAATGTTCAAATACTGAGGAGGTAGATACGTGTTCTCAGTTGTGTAATACGTATACGTCAGTTATGCTAGGTTTACACGGGCTTAGTAGCTAATGTTTAGTAATTGTTATTTCCACTAAATATTGCGTGCAAACATGCCAATGTAAGCCGATCCTATTTACTAATCGACAAGTGACTACCCACACCACAAATTCTAAGCACTTGTCGGTTGCTGATTCATATGAATAGCCGCGGCAAGGGTTAGTGATAAGTGGAAATAACAAATGAACACACGCGTTTCTCTGTTTACGTGACTTTTGCTAATTTTATTTTGTTATTATGACAGCAGAAACGTGGAATTTCGAAACATCTAAAAAAGTCATCCAGAAATTTAAATCCTATGAAAATAAGGCGGCAGTGGTGTTCCATTTCGGACGGTGGTCGTGCCACTAATACCTTTCTGCTAATACCAACGTGTAAACGATTATTTGTCACGATCACTAAGCCGGTTAGCGACAAATAATACTAATTGACAAATACTAAGCCCGTGTAAAGATAGCATTATGCTTTACCACGCGTCAGACAATGAGCTCAATTGCGTTTCTCCGTGAAATAAAATTGGAAATTAGTCTTTGTGAACGGGACAGGGCAACACGCTAGAGCGGAATGTGAAATGAACGGTTGTCACTTTTTCGCATTAATACTACCCACAAAAGATAAAGCATCTGAACCGCACGAAATGTGTTCAAATTTATTCGGACGAATATAAGTTCGGCGGGTAGTTTTTATCAACGATTGTTGTTTTCATATTCCGCTATAACGTATTGCTCTATCTCGTTCGCTCGAACTAATTTCAGTATGAGTTCACAAAGAAATGCAATCGAGCCCAATACGTCGTATACTCAGATACAGGCTCTATGCGACCTAGGTATATAGGTATCCACTGAGCATGGTCTTGTGAATGTGAGACGTAGTTTACTTAGTCGCATTATTTACGGTTTTCATAGGTAGTCTCTGGCGGTTTCGAAGAGTTCTCCCCATGTCAGATAAAGAAATGATTGTGTCCACACTCACGCCTATACTTGACTACGGTGATGTTTGTTATATAGATGTCAGTGAGGTTATTTTGAATAAGCTGGAGCATCTACAAAATATCTTCCTCAGGTTTATTTTTAATTTGCCTTAATTCGATCACGTTAGCTGCTTTCGTGAGCAACTTCATTGGCTTCCTATTCGCGATCGAAGAAATTTGCATACGTTGTCGCTACTCTACAAGATACTCAATAACTCTACTTCACCCTCCTATCTCAAGGAGAATTTCCACCCTTTAGGAGGCCATGGTCTCCCACTTCGGTCAAGCAGGGATAACACAATCGCCATTCCGATACATCATTCTTCTGTATAAATGCACTCTCTTTCGGTCCATTCTGCTCGTTTATGGAATCAGCTCCCTCACTCTATCAGGCATGCACCCTCGTTGCATACTTTCAAAAAGTTGTTGAAGAAATATTTATTTTCACACAACCACTAACCAATTATCTCACCTAGTCCTCTCCGTTATCCTTCCCTGGGCAACCTCAGCATAAGTTATTGACATATATTTGTATACATTTATTTTAAATTTAACTTTACTACTTCTTCCTGTGGTGTACGGTGAAAAGTAGGAATCATTTTATCTAATGGTTGACTGTAAGATATCGCTATAGCGATAAGTCCGCCATTTGTGCATATATTGTATTTTTAATAAAATCGATGTAATATTCATTAAGTTATGTTTTTATAGCACAATAAAGTTATTCTATTCTATTTTATTTTATTCTATACTTCGTGCTATAACCCAGTATCGCCATCATTTTATATTTTTATAAATGTTTTACATGTGTATAAAAATTAAGCTTGCGTATGTTTGTAATCGCAAAACACGAAAAGTAGTTGGTCAATTGACTTGAAATTTTGACACTTTTATTTATTTATTTATTAATTAATTTACATGTACATATTAAATATACATTCAAATTCATGAGCACAAGAGAAAATGAAATGACAATTTAGACAATGCCGTCGTATGCATTTAAAGTTATATACCTACACATCTGTCTGAGCACAGGTTACATAGCGTATACATTAAACGCAAATGATAATCTTTCTATTATGCTAAGCAAAGAGCGGCCGAGCCCGCCTTGCTAGGCACCCCTGTGTTAAGGCGAGCTCACTTCGGAAGTCACACTACAGTGCCACGGTTGTGTCAAGGAAAGATCTAAAATATTATTTTTTAATTATTTTAATTTTAATTTATAATCATTATTATTATTATTATTATTAATATTGTTATTATTATTATATATTTTTAAAATTATTATTTTATTTTTTATATATTTTTTATATACACTTTTTCAGTATTTTAAACAATTGTCTAAAACGCAGAATAAAATCTATAAGCGCGAATCCCTTCTTTTGCGGTATAGAGGTGATTGTCGCATCGTATTCATATGATTTCCGCTCGTTTAACTGTGAATATTGCTATCCATATTGCAGGTAGGCAGATAGTTTCGTATTGAACGCAACTGAAGTGATTGACTAGTGATTAACGACTTCAGGGGTTCGCAGCAAGCGGTTTTCTGACAACGTAATCATACGACTAACTTTTTTTAAATACTTAACTACGTTGAACTTGAATACGCGAGACACAAGTTTCCCGCACAGGTGAAACCTTCGGCACAGTATAAATAACAACAGTAGAACGTCTTCATACAAACGGCCGAAACGCGAGTTATACCTACGCGCCTCGAATTCTCAGCGTACCTCGGCAACCGTCAGTAGCGAGTGCCCCGCGTTACGGAGGGCGCGGGACGCTCCCGCGCATTTATTACTTACATAATTATGTCACGACGATAATACCAGTATTGTTCTGTATGGATGCTTAAATTCGTCTATATCGAAACCGGAGTTAATATTTTTTAGATTATGTTTTTTACGTTTTGTGTTTTATTAAAATGGCATAACATGCATTTTTGTTAAGCACTTCTTAGTCCATTCCCTCCATATTCCTAAAACCCCTAATCCTTTCACTACTTTAAATTTTATGTAACATTATCAAATACATAACCCAAGTGTGACAGTCAGTAGGCAAGCCTATCGAGCGTTTATTATTTCAAGTACGTAATTTTATTGTTTGTTCGTTTGTTTATATTCTTTATTGTGAAAATGTCACAATGGGCGGGTTTATTGTCATATGACAATCTCTTACAACCAACCCTACTATGACGTGTTAAATGTATGTGTGCATGTAACATGTCTGTAAGTGTGTGTCTTGTTATTGCATTCGATCGACAGAATTGAAAATGCAATTCCGTTAATTTGATCCCAACGGAAAATGATGACCCAGCCGGGAATCGAACCCGGGACCTTACAATGTAAGATCAGGCGACCTAACCACTATGCCAGCGGGCCGTGTGATTATTTCACGTATTGTAAGTGATTGTTTCAAGTACCTACACTGCCGAGACTTTATCATATATTCTGTTGAAGTAAAATTTTGGGAACCGGTTGGTCTATAAACCAAAAATACATAAATGTACATAATAATTCTAAAGAATTGCATTTCTGCTCTGATGGGCCACCAGTCAATCCTAGACCTGTCAAAAGACCTATCAATTGTTTAGGTGGCGAGCCACCTAGGTAATTAATTAATTACCTACGCTGCGCCGAGGTGCAGCGTAGGTAATTATTTCGAAGACGGGCTCGAGTTAACCTACTGTTCCTTCTGTCTACTGTGCCTTCGGTGCGCTTCGACATCGGTGCGTTTATGATTAATTTTATATCAGACTTAAGCACAGCGAAGCATGGCCGGGTTTGGGTAGTTCTATATATTTTTTCGGGTTTAGCTAGTTTTATATAATATTATGTCTAAATTAAATAATAATAAAAAAAAACATTTCGACGCCCACACGTATCTATGAATGTCCTTACTACTACTTATCTTCTATTATTCTTATCATAGCCTATAAAAATAGTAACCCTTAGTTGACATTCGATCATATCGCCAAATTTATTACCAAAATGAAGTTCTTTGCCGGTTCTCTCCTGTTGATAGTGAGTACAGTTTTATTAGTTCAAAATTGTTCTGGAGGATCGGATTATGGCTGCAGCCACAACTACTTCGAGGGCGACCTGAACCCTTACGATGTGCTGCTCTTCAGGACTGAGATCAAGAAGCCTGGACAGACCATGTTTGGATCCGGTATCAAGACCATTGAAGAAGTTAAATTTCCGTCATCCGGAAGCAGGAATACCGCTCGCATCACCGCCGTCAGAGTATTTGACCTGGATACGAACAGTACTGGAGGACATGTCGATAAGGTCACGTATACTGCTAACCGGCTAGGAGTCACTTTGAGGTTGAAATCGGAGCTGGGAAAAGGATATCGGTTCATAATTGAAATTTTTGGACGGTAATGTCAAAAACATGAAATTAAAAATATTTGCTTTACAATATAAAACTTACTTATTTTATTATCGGAAACAAACTATTCAAACAGTGTTTTAATTTAATATTGAACAATTATATAAGTACAGGGAGTACAAGGAGAAGGGGAGTACGGGGAGAACGGATCAACATCTTATCCGACCCATTCGTCAACCTCACCCGCACGCGCAGTACGGACCAAAGGAACGTTCAGATGTGGTAATAAACCGAGCTGTCAACAAGGATGCGGCTAACGTCGATATTGCTTATCGATGAATTACGCTTGCTCGATGAAACAGTATTATACATCTGCATTTATTATATTACCGATTGCTATATTTATTAATATTTTCGGTTTAAGTATTATTTTAGAAGTAAAGTTATTAAATAATTATGTAATTATGTGATGAGAGTTATTAAATGAGTACTTAATAGATAACGGATTATCATAGCATGGCATATCATAGGTCAATATTAATTTCTAAAGTCATAAGTAACATGTATCGTGGCATTTTGTAATAACAAGTCCCACATACATATGTATAATATAAAATGCTGCGCGGATAAAACATCATTACTTGCCTATTAGTTGAGCAATGGAGACCATATTGTTTAACCTGGAGCTATTGAAGTTAAAGGGTAATGTTAACATGCAGACTCGGTGTCTTATACATAAGATTTTGCCATTTTTGGAAGTACTGAAAAGTGTCCCGACAAAAGTTTCGCTGCTCAATCTCAATAAACCTCAAGAAATTAAGGCGTTTATTTCTGGAGTAATAGTCAGGATCTTCGGAAAAATCAAGAGGAAGTTTTACAAGAAGGGCTTTCTTCTACACCAAGAAAAATGTTAACGGTTCCGGCACCTGTGACTAACTTGGACGACTTCGATGTCGATATGCTGAAATTCATCGTTTCATCACACGCATCACACGGTTTCGACACGCATCTCTACAAGCAGGTAGTAAAAGGGGCGGGCCGACCTAATGATTTATTGCCTCACCGGAACGTTCCTTTGGCCCGTGCGTTCGCAAGGACCGCTGGCGACGACGTCTCTTAGGACTTCGCGGTGCTCCCTGATAGATAACAGACGAGGCTCTGACGATCGAGTTAATGGCGGTATAAGTAGGCAACCGATTGAAGAGGTCTCAGTGGCCTAAGGTCCTAAATAGATCTAAAATGTCTTGTGCAGAAGGCAACGGGACACAACTGCACTAGTAGTTAGCTATGAAGTTAGCCTAGCAGTTAGCAAAGAAAAAGTCAACATAGCCATTGCTCCGAATGCTTGGCGGCCTTTTGATGGGTCAGGCGTCTTAGAATAGGAAAGTGGAATGCTAGAAGATTAAAACAGGATGGAAAGCTTCTGAACATAATTAAGGAAAATAATCGTTTGAGAATAGATGTAATAGAAATCAGCCAAATTAAATGGCCAGGTAAAGTAAGGTAAGGTAATGGTAAGGTGCTATGGTAAGGTGCTATACTATTCTGAGTGGTATTCTATTCTAAATGGAATTCTGATTGGAATTCTATTCTATTCTATTCTAAATACTATTCTAAATGGTAAGGTGCTATACTATTCTGCAAACGAAAAACCATCGCAAACTTATGAAGTAGCAATACTGTCTAGTAGTCAAGTTTCAAACAGTGTAATGGACTTTATACCCCTTTCGAACAGGGTAATGAAGGTAAGGATAGACGCAAAGCCTTATTGCATCAAAATAATTCTTGTACATATATGCGCCCATCAAGATTAAACCAAAAGAAGACGTGGATGAGTTATATTCTGAGATTGAAACTTTACTCAAGTTTACTAAAAATCACGAGGTTAATATCATAACGAGGGATATGTGGGTTCCAATGCTGTTCCAGGAGTGACAAGTTAGTATGGGTTAGGTGTGCGTAATGCGAGAGGAGATAACCTGATAGAAATATGTCAGGAACATGATCTCGTAATTGCAAACACGCTTTTTAAATTACCACCGCGTAGGCTGTACACCTGGACCTCACCAATGCACACCCCAAAACATATAAATAGGTGTAATATTAAAAAGCGGAATATGAAAAGATTGATAGTCACTTTTACATAAAACTACCAATCGAACGTCAAGCGGCATAATGTAAAACAAGACGAAATGTTTTCAAACTGATTCAGATTATTTTATGTGTGGCAAGTAGTTTTTGTGCTGGAAAAGACACAAAAGTTCATTTTACATTCCTCTCTACTGTCTCGTTCACGTGAATCATTTTCCGATATATTTTTTTAAATAAATTCAGCAATCGTGCATCAGTAACGCAGTATTTAGAGCGATGCATTTTATAAGCCTCTAGCAAGCAATTAGTAACCTTCTAAGCAACAAGGTGAACGTGCATTGGGATACCTTTATCATCGGTATAGTAAAGTAATTGCGTTTTTAAAAGGTAATAAAAACCGAACTACAAATCATTCCATTACTTGAACAAGGCTCATTTTCCAATAACGACTCTAACAGGAGTTAATTGCATGGAAGTACATAAATCTTCGCTGGCGAGCGCGGCTGCAAGAGATCGTGTAAGGGAAAATCAACATGAACTTGTTTAAGTTGTTCCGTGGAACGGACGAGTTTGGCTTGCAGCCAAAATAAATAATTCAGCGGCATTAGATAGCATTACCGCCATTCTTGGGTGGAGGTCCTGAAAATTACTTACTCCAGTGGCGTTACGAACCGAGCCGGATCGACACCACGCCATTCGAACGGTCTCTTTTTCATTTTAGTCTTCCAATCTGTTTCTTTTTCCTCGTGAGTTCTTCGAAAGCCTGCCACGGCAAAAGAGAGTTTATATATAATAAAATAGAATACCTAGTTTCAATATTGACTTTCCTTTTTTTTTCAGCGAATGGTATACGTCTAAACCGTAAGTTACTCGAAAGAAGAGTTTGAGGACATGACTCATCAGATTTAATGTACAGTATTCTACAACGCATGGTATTGGTTATATTGATGAGTTATTTCGGGAATTATATTAATCAATCACGCGATCTTTAATCCTAGCATGCTAGCGAAGGTTTGTCTCTTTGTTCCGGACAATTATAATCGTGCTCGCACTCATAATCTATTTGCGGAGCCGTCCTCGCGCACCAACCTAAGTCGATGGAGTCTGCTTACCCGTGCTTTGCGTCACATAAATGCGCTATGTTCGACAGCGGCAGACTTTGATATTTTTACAGCGAGCCCGTATCTCTTCAAGGTGTGGGCATTGCGCTACTTGTTTATGTCAGAATAAAATAAATTGTTTTCACTCTTTTTGTACCGTAAGTTTGTAAGTTTTTTAACATGATTAATGCCTTATTTGTATTTAATGCTTATTTAAACATGTTGTGTATGTACTTGTAAGAATTCTATTATTTTTTAAATTTATGTGTATATTGCATATCAACGGATTGGTATAAACTGTTAAGTTGATCTGCTAATGAAATAAATAAATAAATAAATAAATAAATAAGATAATCCACGACATTTACTTCGCCCTTTCTCCCTAGTCTCCTAGCTAGACTTTTCCGGCATCTTGCGGTGTCGACTACAACGGGCGAGCCCGTCACCACAGGACGTTTTAACGATTAGTCGTTCTATCGCCCTGCAGTGAGCGTAGAAGACTTTGGACAATACAATCCAACGTCTAGATACGCCACAACCCGTGAGAGTCCAACGCCTTACCGCGAGTTAGCCAGGAATAAACCCGGCGGGCTCGAGATACTCGCGCCCTAACTTCCAATTGTGACCAGATTTCTCCGGTCTCTCGATTGGTTCCGAGTTCGAGGTCGCTTGCGCGGTCCTCTCCCTTACGAAGCGGTGAAACGGAGTACACCGAATCTATCGCGGACCAAGGCGTCCTTTGCCCGGCTCTGAACCGGGATCGGATGGCCAATGGTCAATTCAAGAGCAGTCGCCGTAAGGTAGGCAACCACCCCCGCTCTATAGGAAACAATACAGTTCCCAGACTCCCCCGACTGTTAGTCGGAGAGCACAATCGATTGGCTTGCGCCGCTCGGTGCGCAGACCGTCCAGGAGCGCCAGAGGTTTGATTCCCAGGGGAGACTGGTTGACCCAGTGTCCTAATCAGGTTCGCAAGGAAATAGCATTTGAGACAGTCAAGTGTGGAAAATCACATAAGGCATGTGGTGGCCGAAATCGTTGATGCAGTGCTGGAGGCGTTCCAACATCGCTCTTTCAACTTGGGCGACTTCCACGCGAATTGCGTCCTTCAATTCGTCCAGAGTTCGGGGCTTGTTATCGTATACTTTAGCCTTGAGGTGTCCCCATTAGAAAAAATCATTCCGCGCAATTCGCGTGGAAGTCGCCCAAGTTGAAAGAGCGATGTTGGAGAGAGTCTACGCAAATTTCCAAGAACGCCTCCAGCACTGCATCAACGATTTCGGCCACCACATGCCTGATGTGATTTTCCACACTTGACTGTCTCAAATGCTATTTCCTTGCGAACCTGATTCCATCAATAAATATGTTTTTGAGTAAAAACTAACTATTTTATGATTTTTTAAAACCCTGTATAAGAGACATTTCATCCAAATTTTCACAATTGCTCTCGTCCCAATGACACGTCTGTGTACTGAATTTCAAGTTTCTAAAACCAATATTTCAAGATTGAAGTATGTATGACTAAGGCGCCCAATGGTGGACCGATTTTAACCACAATCTTTTCAACACATTATCATTATCAAATGATGCCTGCATGCCAAATTTCAGTTCATTCGGATGAAGCGTTTAAGCGCTATTGTGTAGGAATACACACATACAAACCCTCAGCCATAGGTACGATTGATACCTCAAAATATATATTTTAAACTTTATCTCAAAAAACGAAAAAAATGCGCGTTCACAATACCTCCTGTTTCTAACCGTTCATTGGCCGATAAATGTGAAATATAATGCTTTTTTCGCATATGGATTCTTATAGTATGTAGAGCATTTTCCAAATTGAAAAGAAAGCTGGCACTAAACAAACATCTGTATTTTACGGGAGAGCCATTTCAAATTATTATCATTTTTTTGTCGGCTTTATCAGTAATATTTAATGTGACGAAATTAATATTTATATTTTTAACTATGGAAACAGCATGTTTTGATAATAACTTTCTTTTAAACCACTAATAAAAACATAATAAATATTTTAGAGATTTTCTGATTAGTGTCAGATTCTAATATCATTACACATACACAATATATTATGGAGGTTGAATGTTATGAAAGTATTTTTTTATTTTTTTATTATTATTTTATTTTGAAATTTGTGACACACGTCATATTCAAAATAGTTCAACTAAAGTTGTCAACTACAACAGGCGAACCCGTCACGTCAGGAAATTTTAACGATATTGATCGTTCTGTCTCTCGTGAGATGAGCGCAGAAGACATGGGACGAAAATAATCCACAGTCTAGCTACCCCACCTGCCCGTCAGAGGCCAACACCTTACGGCGAGGCACCGGGCACGGTAACCAGGGGGCAGCCTCGCCCCCTGACTACCAGTTTGGAAGGATATCTCCATCTGGAATTAACCTTCACGATACCTCCTACCTCCTGACTGGTTGCACGATCGAGGTCGCATGCGCGGTCCTTTTCCTTATTAAGCGATGATATTTATCGCGGACCCCGGCATCCTTTGCCCAGCTCATTCACTCGGGATCGGGTGGCCGAATGGTCGTTTCAAGAGCAGTTGCCAGAAGGTTAACAACCATACTTGCTCTATAGAAAACGTTACTGTTCCCAGACTCCCCTGGCTGTTAGTCGGAGTGCATAATCGATTGCTTGACGCCGCACGGTGCGCAAACCGTCCAGGAGCGCCCGAAGGTTGACTCCTAGGGGAGTCCGCAGTATGACCGTGAGTATGACCGACCCTGAACAAATGGGTTTTAGTGGCCAACTCCAACAGGGCCCATTAGCTCCCATTCAAATTAGTACAATCAAAATATTTTGTGCGGTTAAAACTATCTTATGTTTTTTTATAATTAAAAAAACCTTGCAAAAATATTTTCGTGTGAGACCACGCCATTTTAAGTTGTTACAAGCCATTACCATCCCCAAAACCCATTACCCTTCTTTCTTCAATTAGCACGATAGATAGAAGATATCCCGTTATTGACTATTAGCTCAGTTCAGTTTATTTTCAAAAATCTTTACAGATTGTAGAAACTGATATACTAGACAATCAAAATTAAATTAAAACCAGTTTGTGCAAATACAAATCAAATAACTCACAGAAAGATCAAACCAAATTAAGACAATGAGAAATTCAGTCAAAAAAAATATTTATACTTATTTTAAATCCCCTTATGTGACTGAATAAAAATCAAGAACAAATTTTAAAACTAGAAAAAAATCGGTTGTCTGTAAAGTCAGTTTACTGAAGATAGTTGAACGTGACAACGTCATAAGAAAATACTGATGGAATGGTTGCATTTTTCAAGAGAAAATTTTAATTTTATTTGTTTGATAGATATTTTGTATGGATATAGAGAAGAAGGTAAATGGAAATCACAATTGAATTGATCAAGTTACATTTATTTGTACGCATAAATACAATTATGTCATTTTTTTTTAACAATGTACATAGTTTTTACAAGTATGAATGTGCGTTGAGCAATTGTTTTACAACTTTTATTTACAACTTTTAAACATGTGTACTGTGAACAAGCCTTAAATGGAACGCTTCAGAGCGAGGTAACGCCGCATGAGTTATGTTTTTTCGTGTGTGCAGCCGGCTCCATCGAATTATAAGACGTTGTCACGTCAAAAATATTTTAAAATCATAAAGTAAAAAAAAATAATTAATAATAATTAAAAGCATGAGAAATAATTGAAATTACAATAATGAGAAATTAAATTACAATAATTTAACGATTCAAATTAAATTAAAAATAACATTTAAAAATATCAACTTGCAATAATAATAATATTTAGTCACATTCAATTAAAACAGAAATAAAATAAAATATATTAAATTAGAAAATAAAATTACAATTTATAATCATTTGCATTAAAATCAATTTATACTGCTTCAATAATATCGCCCGTAGTAAATTGTATGTATTCATCAAAGGTGTAAAAAGTATTTTGTAAAAGATTTTTTTTAACGACTTTTTGAAAATAAACTGAAATTACTATTAAATTATTAGAAATCTGATCACACTGATAGCGAATTAAAAAATCGACGATTTTATTAGATATTTCTTTAATTTAATTTAAAATTATATTTCTTAACTTATTTCATGCTGTCCCCAAATCCTCACAGCAAAATCCAACCCTCGACCCTTCCACGACACCATACTAATGGTGACGCTCCTCAAATCCGGCGCAAATCTGATCCTGTGTACGAATCCACCGGAGCCATCTGTCACGAGATCGAAAACTCTGACGGCTGTCAAATTATGAATGTCACTGCACGCAGGTATCTCGTAGATGAACTCAAATGTAGTCTTCACTGGATACCCTGATAGAAACGAAGCCGGTTTCTTGATATCCTCGTTGAAGACTAAGGAGTCCCTCTTCTGTCGTCTTCCTTTATAGTAATTGTGACTGCAGTGATTCAGCGTAAGTGGAGCCCGTTCTTCCTCGTCACCGTTTACTAGTATGAACAATTGGTTATTTAAAACAACAAACCAAGCAAATACTACGAAAATAACTAGATTCATTTTTAGATAGTTCCTATTGGCACCAGATATATAATAGTACTAATCTGAATGGTTTTATATACGTCTTTATTTCTTCGTGATATCTATTGCTAATGTTTGTTCAGGTGTTTATATTTTGTATTCGTTTTAGTAGAATAATTTAGGACAAGTCGCATATTGTGGCATTGATATCAAGGATATTAAACTATACATGTAAGGACAGATTTACTCAATTGATTTCTGAAGGTTTATTATGATGAAATTTAAAAACTATACAAGGGAACAGGCGAAAGTAGGATTAATAGCTGCTAATAGGTGCTACTTTGTTATATAGATGCCAGTGAGGTTATTTTTAATAAGCTGGAGCGTCTGCAAAATATCTTAATCAGGTATGTTTTTAATTTGCGAAAGTTCGACCACGTTAGCTGCTTTTGTGAGCAACTTCATTGGCTTCCTATTCGCGATCGAAGAAATTTTCATACGTTGTCGCTACTCTACAACATACTCAATAAACCCACTTCACCCTCCTATCTAAATAAGAATTTCCACCCTTTGGGAGGCCATGGTCTCCCACTTCCTTTTTTTATTGTAATCATTAGTAAAATTATTAGGTTTTTTATAGCCAATCAGTCCTTTAAAAAAAACATTCATTATCAATGTTATTGTAGATGACCAAATATTTTACTATTAGTTTCGCCATACAATTCTATCAGCGCTACCTGCATGTCGCCGTCGAAGAAGAGCTGCCTAAACGTACTATGCCGTTTGGGAGCTAATAGGCCTTTTTGCAGTTGGCCACTAATACTCATATGTTCAGGGTCGGTCAAACTCACGGGTCAACACACATACGGTGGCCTCCATGTATGTAGTGCGAGCCCGGGTAGGTTTCTGGCCTGCGGGCCAGTTTCCCTCAGGAGTCAATCTTCTGGCACTCCTGGATGGTTTGTACACCGTGCGGCGTCAGCCAATCGATTGTGCATTCTGACTGGCAGTCGGTGGAGTCTGGAAACAGTACTGTTTCTTATAGAGCGGGGGTAGTTGTTCACTTGTGACCAATCGGCTACCAGATATGGGTGAACAGCCGGGCAAAGGATTTCGTGGTCGGCGATAGATTCAGTAGACACCGTTTCACCGCTACGTAAGGGAGAGGACCGCGCAAGCGACCTCGAACCCGTAACCAGGCGGGTGACCGGAGTAATCTGGTTTCAATTGGTAATAAGGGCGCGAGTATCGGCTCGCTGGGTGATTAACTTGGTTATCTCGCCGCAAGGCGTTGGTCTCTTAAGGCCGTGTGGCGTATATAACTAGACGGTGGACTGTTTCGTCCTAAGTCTTCTGCGCTCACTCCACGGAAGACAAAATGATCAATATCGTTAAATCGAACAATATTGGGTTCGCCCGTTATATTCGACAGCTCTAGTTATGCCATTGAGCAATCTAATCTATTATACGATATGTATTTTTTCATGGAGAATGTTTTTATGCTATCCACTTTGTGTTAAACTCGTCACTAGATGGCACTGCAGCAAATCTATTTCTATACCGTTCAACCGATCGCCATGAACCCGCCATGAATACCATCCGGGCAACACCGAGTAATATTCCAATAGTACCATATATAGGGGAATGTGGGAATGCCACAGACAGTTCTAGGGTTTTCATTTTACAGAAAAGTACACTGAGAGCAATTGCAGGAGTATCCCGTGACACGCAATGCAAACCATATTTTGTTAAGTTCAAAATTCTGACTTTTACGTCTGAATATATTTTAAAATGTCTACTACATGCTAAATCAAATATTAACGAACAAGGGGTAAACGGGCATATGCACTCCCACAATACACGCAGACGTGATGACGTTATCCTGCCTAAAGTACGCCTTACGCAGACACAAAAGTCCTTTGGATACTTGAGCTATAAGCTACCACTCTCCGCAAGAAATATGGAAACAAAGGCGTTTAAAAGATTTATTAAACAAAAGCTGCAATCCACACATGCTTTCTATAAGCTGGGTGATTTTTTGAGCATGCCAATTCTTTCAAATGGGAATAACATTAATATGTAACTTTCGGGTATCTCATTTTAGTTCTTATTGTTTAATAATATTATTCTGAATTCAATATTTAATATGTAGACTACAATGTGTAACGTAACATACCTGATCATATACATACGTTGTTTTTTCCAATTTTGTTTTGATATTTTCAATTGTGTGATTATGAAATAGAAATAGAAATAGAAATATTTTTATTGTCCGAAATTGTGGTGGTACAGTTATGGTGATAATGCGTAAAACTACATATGTCTCTCACAATGACCTGTTATTAAAACAGGTTGACAAATTTACTTATCTGCTAAATTTACTTATCTGCTAATTATAATATCTTATTAAAAAATTTAATTATTTCACTGGTTTAACATGAAAAAATCTAAACAGACCGGATAAGTAGAACTAAGAGTAGAGGACAATTAATAAAAATAATTCACCAATAATATAAAAAATAAAGAAAAAATCTAAATCAAGGAATAATCAAAAATCCGCCTGTAAATACGAAATGTATATAATTTAAAATGTAACAATAGAAAACAATTAATAAAAATAATTCACCAATAATATAAAAAATAATGAAAAAAAAATCAAAATCAAGGAATAATAAAAATCCGCCTATAAATACGAAATGTATATAATTGAAAATTTGTAATCTTCCTAATTAAATTATTGTAAAAAGAAAATGAAAATGCATGCCTACAATATAATATTATGAGAAATATTCGTTTAATGTGTAAAAGCTTTTATCGATAAACCATTTTTTCAACGCTGCGGTAAACCCTTTTCCTTTTATTTCTTTGATATTCGCAGGTAGGTGGTTATAGATTTTTATTGCATTGTATAACATTCCTTTTTTAAATAGAGTTAAATTTGGCTTGGGTGCTTATAGCTCATGTTTATTTCTTGTGTTATAGCCGTGTTCAACATTGTTTGTTTTGAAATACTGATCGTGGTCCCTTATAAATTTGCAGGTTTCCAAGATGTATATCGATATAAACGTTAGCACAAACTCCTTTTTAAATAGTGGTTTGCAGCTGTCAGTCTTTGGAATTCCACATTATAATTCGTAAGCATCGTTTTTGTACTATGAATATTTCCTCTGCGTTTACCGAATTGCCTCAAAGCGTAATTCCATATTTTATGCAGGCGTAAATATATTATGCATAATATGCCATAAAGGCTGTTTTTTTATCTGTAGTTCGTTTTAAAATCCTTAGAGCGTAGCAAAATTTCGAAATTTTTATTTTTACATCTTCGACATGTGATTTCTAGTTCAAATTACATACAGTCGATTGTTATCCCTAGTAATTTGAATTTTTGCACCATATTAATAACCTGAGCGTTATGTTAATTTCGAATTTGTATTTTTGTGCTTGATAGGAATGAAACTGCATACATTTTGTTTTTTCCTCATTTACACTTAAATTATTTGACCCTAACCATTCAGTTACTCCTATAAAGCTTGTGTTTGCGCTGCTTTTCACATCAGCTTTAGTATGGCCCCTAATTAAGATAGAAGTGTCGTCGGCGAATAGGATTATTTTCTGTTGTGTCGCTAAAGGAAGTTCGTTTACATATATTATAAACAGCAGGCAACCGAGGACGCTTCCCTGCGGAATGCCATGATGTGATCGAAGCCATTTTGATCGTACAGGTTCTACCATCTTTTTATTGCTATTAAAGTATGTCATTTTAACGCACTTCTCCCATTCAGTAAGGTAAGATTTTAACCAATCATAGGCTTTGCCTCGGATTCCGACGTTGTAGCATTTCTCTAAGAGTTTTTCGTGTAGTACACAATCATATGCCTTATATAAATCTAGCAATAACCCCAGGGTGACATGTTTATTATTTAGTAAAATTAGAATTTCATTAGTATATTGAAAGACAGCTAGTGTATTTGACTTGTTCTTTCTAAATCCATTTTGATTTTCCGAAAAAAAAAATATTTTTCAAGGAAACTACATATTCTAGTGTAGACGGTCTTTTCGTATACTTTCGCAAAAGTTGATAGGAGAGCAATCGGACGGTAGTTTGAGGGGTTCCTACTATCCCCTTTTTTGAAAAGTGGCCTAAAAATAGCTCTCTTTAAATAAGTGGGAAATATACCTTCTTGAAATGACTGATTTATTAGCAGAGCTAAAGGTGCTGATAATTGGTCAACACACGACTTGACCACGCTGGTCGGAATTTCATCATAGCCAAAAGATTTCTTATTTTTTAGCCCCTTAATTATAGTAGATATTTCTTTTTCATCAACCGGATTTAAATATATAGAATTACTTGCGCTATTTGTTGGTAATATTTGTTTTCCGTTTGAAGGATTAGCTGTCTGTTTATCTTTTCCAACGGTAATAAAAAAATTGTTAAACTCTCTCGCTATTCTTTTTGGCTCGACTGTGGGCATGTTTTCAATGTTTATTTCTAAATTTTTTGTTTTATTTCCTTTGATCTTCCACTATGATCTTTTATAACTTGCCATGTTGACTTCACTATGTTTTCTGATTTTTCAATAATTTTTTTATAATGTAACTTTTTTGCACAATTTATAGTTTTTGATAGTATTTTTTTATATGTTTTGTAATGATGAGAAATTATTCTACTTTTTGCACTCCGTTTCAAAATTAAAAGCAAACGTTTATTTTTACATGATATTTTTAGACCTTTCGTTAGCCAATTCGCTTTTTTTGTCGAATTCGTAGTACAGGTTTGGTTTGGAATATTTTCTTCTAAACAATTATGAATTTTTTCGCTAAATACTTTTAAATTTTCATGTACATTTTTAGTATGTACCTATGTTTAAATGTTCTGACCAATTAATATTGGCAATAGCATCACGAAATTTGCCAATATTTAATGCGCTGTATATACGTTTTCTGAACTTCCATCTTATTTTATTATTCTTTTTATTAAGATTTTCTAGCTCCAGGCGAAATGTTTGAGAAGTGTGATCTGAAAACCCCAGATCCAAAACGTTTGTTCTAAAAGTTTCCGCATTTGTTAAGAAGTTATCGATACATGTTCCTCCAGACAGTGTAATTCGCGTTGCCTGATTACGAATTCCAATTTTTAAATTATATAATTGTGTCAAATTTAGAAATTTTGTATAAAGTGCCTAAGATGACTTAATATTCTTATAATAATTATCTATTTTATATGTATACTCATGTACATGGATTCAGCTCTATTTATTTAAAATTTTATTTGTCTGCCGTGTAAAGCCGAGTTTAGTCAACGCTATTGTCGATTTAATATTTATGCTTTAACCTTCATACGGCCCTCGGGTCTTTTTTGACCCAAATCATGACAAAAAGTGTAATATCTCAGGAAGTTTATATCTATTTTTAAAAATATTTTATGAATTTTCATAAATTAACCAAATAAACACATTTTAGGCAAATTCGAACCGAGTGCTAGTTTACATTTCTGTCTATACTTTTTTTTACTTAAACGTCCTTTGGGTCAACACTGACCCAGCATACATTTTAGTATGTTATGTTATTTACACTTCACATTGTTATTGTAATAACCAAATACCACGTGTGGTCTGTAGTTATTGCAATAACTTTTAATTTTAACTTAACTTTTGAATTCCGAATGGAAAAAGGGGTGTTTGGCAATAGAAAATCTCGGTCACCAGTTAGTGACGCCATTATTCAAAAACGCTCACACCTCCCCCGAGCATCTTATTCGAGAGACATTGCAGTACGAATACAAGCGGAAGTAGAAACTCCAGCTACAACGTCAACTGCAGACAACAGGGCGACGGGTGCTAAACGAAGCCGATGTCAGCTTTGCCAAAAAACTGACAACCAAACAAGCTTGGTCTGTAAAATATGTAAAAACTTTGTTTGCAAATTACATTCGGTCACACAAGTTTTGTGCACGAATTGTAACTAATTTTGTAATTTTGATTTTCTAATAAAGGTTCTAAAACACATTGCTCATTTATTTTATATAATTTATTTACTGAGCACACCCCAAATTTAACGTATTAATAATTAAGTAAATGATTAACCCCTCCTACTTGAGTTAACCATTCTTGGTTTGACGCTTACAAATGCTAAGACTTGAGCTAATCAATTTTGGTTAGCCAATATTTATTATTATTATAATAATAAATGTTTTTAATATTTATTCATTATTATCTTAATTGTTTTACGAAATAAGGTTATAATGTTTTATATGTCAAATTTCAATGCGATTATTTTACAGTTATTCTTTTTATGATCCGTATAGTGGTTTACAAGTTATAGTCGTTTTACTCAAGGTCATTGACTTGCACCGAATTTACGCGCGAAAATGTCGCCGGCGTAAGTGACAGCTGAATTTTTACTTCGCGATTGCAAGTGTTAACAATTATTAAATAATCCACTTCTAAGGAAAAGTAAAAAAAGCACTAATAATAGGTATGGGTCTTTTTGACCCGAGGGTCCGAACGATAGAATAAATTGAGGGCCGTATGAAGGTTAATAGTTTTATATCTACATTTAATATATTACTAGCACCTGACGAATTCTAATATGCGATAATTAGCTTTAATTTATAATTCATGCATTTATTGTATGTTCTGAATGAATAAATTGAATACTGAATACTGAATAGGTATAATGAATTGTGGTATCTACGGTTTTTTCCTGACAGTTTGAGGCGGAACGGAGCATGCGAGTATGTCGTTGTGGAGCGGGACTACTTAATATTCTAGGAGACTGCTGCAGCTATCCGCTGCTCGCTAAAGTTATAATATGGTCCGCTTCGGGAGCGAAAAAGAGTTTATCTTGATTGGGAGGATGCTTTGCGATGATGTCGTTCTGGACTGAAAAAAAATCGCTCCCGACCGCGTTAATGAAAAGTAAAATTGGAGACAGTAAATGTCGATCTGAACTATGCCATCGTGTGAGGTGTTACTATTCTTTACTGTGAAAATTTCTCAATCGTCTAGTTTATTATCATATGTAAATGTAACTTCATTAATTTCAACACAAAGCAAAATGGTGATCCAGCCGAGAATCGAATCCGGTAACTTACAAACTTATAAGGCGACTTTAACACTATCCAGGATCAAGATGAAAAGGTACTCCAACTTACAACAAGAGCTGTCGACTATGACGGACGAACCCGTCACCTCAGGAAGTTTTAACGTTATTGATCGTTCTGTCTCCCGCGAGTTGAGCGCAGAAGACTTAGGATAAAACAGTCCACCGTCAAGTTCCGCGACATGTGCCCGTAAGAAACCAACGCCTTGCCGCGAGTCAGGCTAGTCAACCAGCGGGCCGACACTCACGCCGTTACTACCAGTTGCAACCAGATTACACCGGTCTCCCGACTGGTTATGGATTCGAGGTCGCTTGCGCAGTCGTCTACCTTACGAAGCGGTGATACGGCGCGAAGAACTACAGAATAAACTCCTTCTCACGGAGCAAACATTTGAATTACATGGCCGTTATCTAAAGGCTCGAAGCATGGAAATTAAAGGTGTTCCAGAGTTGGCTGGAGAAAATGCAGTCAACATCATCAATAGCATTGGAAATTTACTCAAAATAAACGTTACCAGAGATGACATCGACACATACCAGAGATGTCATCAAAGCCGCAAAAGAATATATTAAAAAATGCATATCTCACAGCAAGAAATTGTGTACCGCGGATATTGGTATGTCTGGTAACCCTCATCCCATATTTGTATGTGAAGATCTGACCCCAAAGAACAGGTACCTACTACCCAAAGCGAAATCAGTAGCCAAGGAATATAATATTAAATACGTATGGGTTAATTCGGGGCAGGTATTTATGAGGAAAGGCGACGGCCACAAGTCATTTAATTTTAATAGCGAATCCGTTTTCTCGACGGTATTATCAGATGATGTTAATATTGATAGTAATACTAAAATTAGAAACAAAAAACGTCTCTTTTTTAGCTTCAAAGCAATAATTTTATTTGATATCCTGCATAATCTATCGATAATGCTGCAAAAGAATATTATTTTTCAACGATTTCGACATGATTTCATAGGTGCCATGAATTATGGTTATCATGAACTACATATGTACTTGCCATAATAGCATTTTATTCGATATTTTCATATTGATTATATTTATTACTAGCTGACCCGTGCCCACTTCGTTGGGCGGTAAAACTTTTTACTTGTGATGAAATTATGAGTGTGGTTCGGTTAGTACTGAGAGCTATGATTTATTTCCTGACTGCCAAAAGAAGGGTTATATTTTTACTGCATATGTAAGTATGTATTTGCATGCCAATTTGACTATATTACCGTTATTTGTGAGTGTCTTCTTGTGAGTGTCTTATTTGTGAGTGTCTTATCTCTTTAACCATTTATGCAGTAAAAGGGAAATTATATGCAGTAAAAGGAAAAAGTCTTTTGTTTTAAACACTTGAGACGATAATTTTACTTATTTTGATATGAATTCATAATTGTTAATAATATGACCAATAAACCTGACCTAACAATTTAAATTATTTTTTAATATAAAAAACTACTATTTGTGACTTAAATATAAAATTTAGACATTTGCTGTCCGTGACTTTTTTGTAGGCATTACCAAGCTATACAACTTTTTTCTAGAACTTAATCATATATCTCTCATCGTTAAGGCAGCGTTCGTTAGAAACGTTTTCGTTCGACCGTTTCTTCCGACTTACTTTGGAAATCCGACTACCACGAAAAAGTCTTTTCATTTTTCGGATAAATATATAGCCTTTAACACTCACAAATAATGTGGCTTTCTATTGGTAAAAGAGTTTTTAAAATCGGTTCAGTAGATCCAGAGATTACTTCCTACAACGTCACAAACTTTACCTCTTTATAATATTAGTATAGATTTATATATTGAACTCAATACCTACTATTAAATTATATTATTTTTGTATAGATACCGATATTGATTTAATATTACGTAATTTTAATACTTATCATTTCTATCTTCTTCATTATATAAATTGTCACATTGTTATTGCTTCGCAAACTAGAAGTATCCTGCAACCTTATTTAAGAAATTTCGCTTCGGCAGAACATTTTTTCGAAAAGTATGGACATAACAGACTCAATTGGTTTGTAAAGATTGGTTAGAATATTCGATGACAGTTGACGAGATTGGCTCGGTATCTTTTCACACCCACCCTCAGTGTGTTGAGACTACGCCAGGTGGTATAAGGGAGATGGGAACCAGGTGCTATCTGTTCCTTAACATCCTGTGGTTCCCGCTCGTGCAGTTAATGTCTTGGATCGTCTATCACCTTTAGGCTGTAACGGCCCTTAAGTACCGTCACATGCAATCAACAAATGCATTGATTTCCACTGACACAATTCAGCTATTATTTTGACTCGTCAAGCGATGAAACAGCACGATGAAACAAAACTTTTACTCGGAATATTTTGGATTGCATCATTTCCCGGCCTATATAAACCGGCAAAAAAGCAACCAAAGTATCATTCCCCGAGTGATAACCTCCCGCAAGGTTGCTACGGCATACTCGGTACCCCTCTAACGAGGTCGCTCAACGAGTCCGGCTCCTTGGTCTCCTTTCCCTACCTTTTCTTATCGAGACGCATCAGCCTGCAATTCCACAGACTTGAGCCGTGCCCAGTACGAGATACTAGGAGCAACAAGTAATATCCTCATCCACATATCCTCGTAACTTCGTAACTTCAGTCGCGCACCGACACCCTCGCGTCAATATTAGCTATTCGGGAAGCGTTATAACTGGCAATATCGAACTCTCAATCAATTCAATAAATACCTTCTGATTCACTCAAAATCGCCTTTCAATACGGAGATAACCCGCAAGTTGATTCCACCACCTCACACCGCACAACCAGGAGTCTAGTGAGGGGTGGTCCCTCACAAGGCATTCAGCATCAGGCAGAACATCCCCTATTTTGCCGAGGGAGCGATGCCGATGCACGGACAAAGCTTTTCGACGGGAGTAGGTTTGACTCAGCCGAGGATATTTCTCATAGCATTGTTCACAGCAGGGTCGACCATTTTTGCTTATGTGGATCCACTCCATACTAGAGAAGCATATTTTCAATTTCAATTTCAATTTATTTCCAAAAAAAACTTAACAGATTGTAGAAACTTAATATTTAGGTACATTTAAATTACAGTCTATTAGTCCGTTTTTACAATATTTACATTTATCACCACGTACATACAGTTACTTCATTATTGCTTTTAGGGCATCAAAATCATTTTTAACATTTATTTACTAAAACCACAAATTAAAATAATCAAGAAATTAAAATCAGAAAAAGTCAGAATAACTAAAAAAATGCTACTTAAAATTGTCAAAAAAAAACAAAATGGACAAAAATTTGAAAAATTATTTAAAATAAACAAACTTATCGATCGAGTAAAAAGCTTTGTCTAATAAGAATTCTTTAAGTAACTTTTTGAATAAGCTTTCCACTTGAATTGTTTTTAAACTTTCCGGTAGCCTGTTAAAGTAATATGGCCCGGAGTATTTTGTGTCTTGCCTAGCTGTGTTTAGTTTAATACATGGTATAAAAATGTTTAATTTGTTTTTCGTATTTTTAGTATATGTAACTGAAAACTTTTTAGAATGTGTTTCTTTATTCTTAAAAAACTCAGTCAGTAACGTAAAGAGATAGAGTGAGGTTAAGGTGAGGATTCTTAGCCTTTTAAAAATGGGTCGACACGACTCTTCCCTTTTCACCTTTGCAATTATTCGCACTGCTCTCTTTTGGAGTATAAATATGGGTTCCTTATGACAAGCATAGCAATTTCCCCAGATCGTAATGGCATAACTTAGGATAGCTTCAATATAGCTGAAATAAACATTTCTTGTTTGCAATTCATCCAACGACCTTCTTACAATTACTTAAAGCATAACATGCCCGACTTAACCTACTTTCGAGGTTTCCACAGTGAAAGTTCCATTTTAAAAGTTCGTCGACATGAACACCTAAAAATCGAGTACAAGGAATGGCAGTGTTATTTATTGAAAGTATTATTGGCGAACCTTTATTCCGATTTCGATGATTTGTAAAATGTATGAAGTTACTTTTAGACGCATTTAGTGTGAGGTTGTTGCTCTCAAACCAACTATTAAGTTTAAATAGATTAATTTTAACGTTAATCAATAATTCTTCCATATCTTTACCGGCAACAATTAAAGTAGTGTCGTCGGCAAACATCGTTACATTTATATCGTTGAAATACATTGGCAAATCATTTACATATACTAAAAATAGAATAGGGCTCATATACTTCAAGTAGCTCTTTAGTAAGTTAATATAATTTGCTGGCAAAGACGATATAATTTAATAAAATATATAAGGCTGATCTATGACTTTTTAAGGCATTGTTAACCGGGTCAGTAATTTAATAAGCAGTAGCATCGACAAAGGAAAATTTCCCAGAGGGCGCTTTCGAGAAACTTTTATTCGTCGTATAGATATACTCTCGAGTAGTGGATAAGGAGTTTTTATGTATCCGCGAGAAGCGAGTAGCATATTGTAAAACAGAAAATGCATTTTTGTATATGCGCTTTTATATTTTTCCCTATGTAGGCTCCGCCATTGCTAGCAGAATACACTAGTTAACTTTTTTTCTGAATCTGATTTATAAACGGTTGGATTTACCGAATTTCGGGGCGCTAAATTCTGTGGTAAAATCAACGTTTCTATCACGTCACATTTCCTAGATACACTGAGAAAATATAACAATGTAATACACGGAAATACGCATGTTTCAAGGAGGATTACGTACATAACTCAGACTGTAGTACATACGTATGAATTAACTTGACACGTAACGGTGTTAGCGTGACGGTAGTTACCGTACCGTAATGTTAAAACATAATAATGTTATTTCATTACGTCGCGACCTAGGGACCTAGCTTCGAACATGACAGCATGTAGTAGTATACGTACGGTTATATTCGGGCGTATGAATCATGTTGAAACTACAGTATACTGTTATATCTGTAATAACCGTTCCGAAAATATTGATACATATAATCGAGTAATGGAGTTTCAGCAAAATTCCTTGTAATTCAATAAAATTACTATTGAACCGTCGTTATTTTGTATAACACTAATAATAAAAAGGTAACGTAAGAATCAATCCAATATTTCTCTCAGTGTACACAGCAGAATTGAAAACGTTACCGGCGAACATTGATAAAAATGAAAGAAAACAGGAACTTTAGAACTCAATAATATTTTTTATATACAGATTCATGTATATGGACATAATTCCAATAGAAACTTTCTTAACCTGAAAATTAGTTCCTAAACCTTCGAGTAGCGGCATAATTTCATGGCAGACCGCGGCAATTTATTGGAATTTCTTGCAATATCGCCGCGCTCGACAAAAAGTACTATAACTATGGAACTATTATAGCAATCATAAAAAAATAACTGTGCAATGATTGCATTAAAATTTTGTATATAGAATATTGAAATCTCATTTTGTAAAACAATTAGATAATTCTGAATAAATATGAGAAATTCGAAAAGTGAAAAATTTCGGAATTTCTAACTTTTACTTGTCTTACGGAAAAATGCGGAACCTTGTTTAGAAATTGTAAATACTCTCGTGATCTTTATTAGATTCTCTATCAAATGTAATGCCTATTTTTGGTTATTTAAGTACAAAAATATTTAGATATTAGCTCATAAAAACCAATAAACATTTTGATAATTCCTCGAAAAAAAAATTATGATATTTGACAATGGAATTATACTAGAAATATCCCCGAAACTGACGCGTGAAATTATTCTAGCGGCCGTCTATGTATCTATGGTAATAATCAGATATTTTGATATAGATTTTAGGATGCGTTCGATCTAGAAAATAATATTAATGTGCGCTTCGGGAGCAAGCCGCCAATATTGCAATATATATATATATATATATATATATATATATATATATTATATATATATATATATATATATATATATATATATATATATATATATATATATATATGTATATGTATATATATATATATATATATATTTGATAGTTTTGTGTATATATTCTTTTTAGAATTGATCAATAAGATGATTATAAAGTAAATAATTATAAAAGCCACTTACATCGTGACGAAGGATTCCCTTGATCGGATTCGGGAATGCTTTAGGT